>CM041780.1:82434305-83034305 GCA_023374045.1 Limonium bicolor | reverse complement strand
ACCATTCTCGATCTTGTGTCTGATTTCGGTTAGGTAAGGGTCGCTCAACTGAGCGTCTCGCACCTCGTCAACCAAGCTAGAAGAAGCGAGTAGCGAATGGAGCGAGTGTGCTCGACGGCTCAGGGCGTCGGCTACAATGTTTGCCTTCCCTTCCTTATACTGCAGGTTGATGTCGTAGTCTGAGAGAAACTCCATCCACCTTCTCTGTCTCAAGTTGAGTTCTTTCTGAGTGAATACATACTGTAAGCTCTTATGATCGGAGTAGATGGTGATGCTTACCCATAGAGATAGTGTCGCCATATCTTCAAGGCGAAGACAATGGCTCCTAACTCTAAGTCGTGAGTCGGGTAATTTCCTCATGTTCTTCAGGGCGGGAGGCATAAGCAACCCCTTGCCATGCTGCATGAGTACGCATCCCATTCCTTTGCCTGATGCATCACAGTACACCTCAAATCCCTCTGTGCCCTCTGGAAGAGTAAGGACGGGCGCTGAGGTCAATGAGTCTTTCAGTTTCTGAAATGATAACTCGCACTCGTCTGTCCATACAAACGGTGCATCTTTCTTCATCAATGTAGTCATGGGCTTGGCGACTTTCGAGAAGTCCCTTACGAATCTCCGGTAGTAACCGGCTAGACCAAGAAAGCTCCTAATGTCGGTAACAGTCTTGGGTCTAGGCCATGATCGTACAGCTTCTACTTTAGAAGGGTCAACCGAGATACCTGCGCTCGAGATGACATGTCCAAGGAATGATACCTGATCAAGCCAAAACTCGCATTTGGAGAACTTCGCATAAAGCTGGTTCTCGCGCAGTGTCTCAAGCACTTTCCTCAAGTGAATTTCATGTTCCTCTGGTGATTTGGAATATATAAGGATGTCGTCGATGAAGACCACAACCGAAGTGTCCAACTGCTCACTGAATAAACGATTCATGAGGTCCATGAATTTTGCCGGTGCGTTTGACAAACCGAATGGCATCACTGTGAATTCGTAGTGGCCATATCTGGTACGGAATGCCGTTTTCTCAATGTCTTGCTCTTTGATTGCAATCTGATGATACCCTGAACGGAGGTCGATCTTGGAGAAGACTGAGGCTCCCTTCAACTGGTCGAATAGGTCGTCAATACGTGGTAGTGGGTATTTATTTTTGACTGTGACCGCATTCAGCTCGCGGTAGTCAATGCATAGTCGGAGGCTACCGTCCTTCTTCTTCACGAAGAGAACCGGTGCTCCCCAGGGTGATATGCTCGGGCGTATAAACCCTTTGTCTAGAAGATCTCTCAACTGCTCTTTTAATTCGGTCATTTCTGCAGGTGCCATGCGGTACGGTGCCCTGGCAATGGGACCGGTACCTGGCAATAGATCAATCTCAAATTCCACTGCTCTCGGTGGTGGCATGCCGGGTATCTCCTTAGGGAATACATCGGGATACTCGGATACAATGGGTACTTCATCACTGAACTCTGGATCTCGCTCCAGGTCTTGTACATAACAAAGATACACCTCTTGGCCCTTTCTGAGCTCCCGGTACATGGCCATGGCAGATATGAGTGTGGTCGAAGGCTCTCGGTCTCGGGGGTAAGATACGGTAACCCCAGAAGGACTCTTGAGCAGCAAACGATGCTCGGCGCAGAGGATTCTACCCTTGTGCCGCTCCAACCAATTCATCCCAATGATTACGTCGAATCCCAATCCATTGAATTCGATGAAGGAAATGGGAAACGATTCGCCTTTGATTTGGATTGTGGCTGATTGATAGTATTTGGTGCACTTTACTCTCCTTCGATGGGAGAGTAACCATGAAGTTCGGTAGCTCATCCGCATCTAGCTTCAACCTCTTCACAAAGGATGGTGATACGAAAGTGTGAGAGGCGCCGGAGTCGAATAACACATTGGCATCAATGCCATTTACTGGGAAGGTTCCCGTTAGAATGGTGCCGCTTCTGCCGGCTTGCGCTTCGGTGAGGATGCTCAGGTTACCTTCGGTACCGAGTCCACAACCTATTGGATTCACAATTGCATAAGTATTGATGGTGGACACAAGTGGAATTAAATCAACACTGCTCTTTATTGATAAACCAACCATCATACATGTCGTGTCTCTAATACACGTTACTAATAGATTACATGATACTAGGAATTTAATACTTTCTAAAGGTAAGGTTCATGTGTCCTGGTTTCATGTGTGTGGCATTGATTATTGCCGGCGGTGCCGTATTCAACTTGATCTTGTTGATCCCGTGATACAGCATCCTAGAGTTTCCACCCATGATTAGGACATCTCCTGATCTCAATACCAGTTTCTGTGCGAGGTCCACACGCTTCTGCTCGCTATACAGGAATATGGCGTCATCACCAATGGACCAAGACACTACGGGCACTCCTTGTTCAAGAGATTCCGCTGTCTCGTCCTTGTCTTGGTGTAACCCAAGTCGTCCTTCTTTTTCATAGAAGTTGACGATACAGAGGTCCGCTTCAAGTGCGGGGATTGGTTCAGATTCACATTGTTGTGCAAGTTCAACTGCTTGAGTGATGAGGGTCTGAAACTCTGGTGGTATTGTCGGTGGTGTCGCTCCATCGTGTTGTCGTGTCTCCTGGTATGTCTTGGTATAAGGATTCCAGTCCTTTCCCAAGCACATCATCTTCAGCTTCATCTTCGCTCCACCGGGGAATTCGGGTGTGTAAAATCCACCTTGACCCGTTCCTAGCTCGTTGCATCGTCGGATGATTGAGATTTGTGCGTCGGGTGTCAGGTATCCCTTTAATAAAATCATACCTGGTCGGATGACCTGACACTGTTTGTTGGTGTAGTCGTGGTTGGTGACGTCGATCACTTCTTGATTCAAGGTTACCGGTATCGGGTAACAGATACTAAAGTTTCCTATGGTTACAAATTTCATCTACGGTGAGTACTAGTTTCAACTACTTCATTTCATGCTCAATATACCCTTCATTGATTTACTCATGCATTCTCTCATACAGTTACTCTACTACTAGGCATGCTATTTCAAGGATTAAAGGTTTAGGTGATTACCTTGGCCGGATTTCGAACCGGGCCCATCGCGGTCAATCACATGGAGAACAGGCTGCCTCTGTGGTGCGCCCCTCTGAGGGCCCCGGGATCCCTGTCCCTGAGGTGCCTGCTGGGCCGGTGCATCGCCAGATGCCACCTCCTTGCCCTCTCTCTGCTTGTAGTTCTGGAAGGTACCTCTCGGCTTTCCACTCTCTGGGCACTTGTTAGCTGTGTGTCCCAGCTTCTGGCAGTTGTAGCATTTGATCTCCCTCCCATAGCAGTCCTTACCAGGATGGTCCTGGTTGCACTTTCTGCACACATAGGTGCGGCCGTCGGAGAAGGTTTTGGCGGCTCCGGAGCTAGAACCTGAGGTTAGAGGGTCAGCACATGTGTGCGTGGGTATACTAGAAATGATGCTTATACGATACTTATGCGAATACGAATTAGATTAGGAATTTACCCTTTGGTGGGTGCGATCTCAGTGGCTTAGCTGCCACCGGTGCAGAATAACCAAGCTGAAGTAACTCAGATGGTTTGCCCTGCTCAGCATGGGCACTGCTCTCACCCTGGGATTTCTTTTGGGATTGCTGAAAGAAATTCCTCTTTTTCTTTTTCCAGCTCTTTCCCTGGTTCTGCCTCAGTGCTGGTATTTTTGTTGTTAGCTTTACGCTTCAGCGCGGTCTCTTCATCCCTTAGTTGGCAAGTGATCTCAACGCGGGAAGCCGCGTGATAACACTCCTGAAATTTCAGGTATTAGCCGGGATTCTCATTGAAGGAAAGGATAAGGGAAAAGATTCAAGAATTCAAGGAATTTAAGGAATTGAAATGATACTAAGGGTTATCTGTCATTCACCTGAAGGGAGGTAAATCTGGTATAGCCCATACCGTACCGAAGGCGATGGCTCAGACCGCCATAGAAGCGATCGACCAACACCTGGCCGGTGTATCCAAGATCAGGGAGGAGACGGAGAATGGAGGTGAAGTTGCGGTAGTACTCATCGACAGTCATCTTCTCTGTCATTTTTAAGGCGTCTAGCTCTAGCCTTTTCTTGGTTTTCACGTGCTCAGGGTAGTATTTCGAACGGAGGAGTGAGGCGAAGGAATCCCAATCAAATGGGGGTCGCTGACATGCTCGTGCTTCACCAGCTTCCACCAATCCATTGCAGCATCCTTTAGGTAGTACGCAGCAACTCTGACTCGAACTCAGCAGGAGCTTCGAGTGTTTCGAAAGCCGTCTCCATCTCGGAGATGTAGGCCTCGAGCTTAGCCGGATCACTCTCGCCCCTAAAGCAAGGAGGGCGGAGCTCCACTACAGCTTTTACCCAGTTAGCTTCTCTGGGTGGAGGGGGAGGGGTTGGCCCCGTTTGAGTTTGGTTCTGCTGAGTTTGCTGTACAGCCTGGATTACTTGGGGCAGCATCTGTGCTACCGTGGCGGCGACGATCTCAGCTATCGTCTGCGTGCCGGTTCCATATGAGGCTTCGCCTCTAGGTCGGCCTCGTCCTGACATCTGAATGTTTAACAGTTACATTAGGCTTTGCAAGATATGACTCAAGGTCTAGAAATTTAAGCAAGGTATCGTCCATGAGAACGTTAAGGTTATCCGTTATTAATAACGGTGGTTCCTAGTTAGGTTTCTAAGTATCCGTCTTAAGACGGTTGAAATCCTAACTCGGTAATCCCCTACGCTCGGTACTATGGACATCAGAGCGTAACTACGCTCTGATACCACTTTTTGTAACACCCCAACCGCTAATCCTATGCTTACCGTCCAATCGTCCGATTAATCCTACGAGTTCGCAGCGGAATTATTACATACTTACTACGGGGGTGAAACAATGCCGCTAACCGCCCATACGGCTAGCTAGGCTACTAATACTTACAGTCACGGTCTGATGAACATAACGTACCGAGCTACTAAATTACTTACCAAAATAACATATGCCAAACTTACATCCTGGATCACGAGTATTTAAAGTATATTCAGTTACAATCTTTCAAGCTTACCAAAAGAATGAGTTTCTAAAGCTACTCATCTATACCAATGCGCAATATCCAAAAAGGTGTACCCCATGGTACACCGGCTAAAAAAACAGCCATGTACTACTCAGTACACCCATCATGAATTCAGTGTTTACATTCCAAAAAGAAGATAAAAGAAATGAAAGTTGATCTTCACATCCTCATCAATCTCGAGTACCTGCGTGTAGAAAATGGTGCCCCAAGGGGCTCAGCAAGAGCTGCATATGGACTCCGCATATACCGCGTGCTAGCTAGGGCACGCCGACTATTTGACGTCCACTAAACATGCCATTCATATTTCATACATACATGCTTTTCACACATCATACATGCTCATACAATACACTACACAATTCAAGGCAAACAATGTAGTAGCACGCAACTTACTTACCTTCACAAGGTTAGCCAAATTTTGCATCCGGGTTAATCGGAATGCTTTATCTTTTACTCGTTACTTACTTTTTCTTACTTACAAATACTTATTTTCAATTACTTACTTACTCATTCTTACTTACTTACTTATACTCAAGTTAAGTCGTCGGGACCTCCGGCCTTGGGGACTACACCGTCTCACATCCGGATTTACTTGACTCACTAATCCGGGATGCTACCCACTTAAGGGATTTGGGCCGCGGACCAGTTTAAGAGTCAGGAATTGGAGCCAACCTCTCGTGACTCCGCATCCTCACGCGTGGCCGAAACTATATCGGACTTCTACTCATTCCAATTTAATTACCATTTTAAGTTAGGATGGTTAGCTTGTTAGGAAAAGTTAGAAGTCCAAACACCATAAATAACGGTCACGGTACAATACAACATACATACACACATTCAATCATCCATACATTTCATGAATTATACAAACTATGATTTAAAGGAGATATACAACATCATACAACACTACATGTTCACAAGTATGCATATTAACTCCGATTCGTGCATTTATCTTATTTGGTGATCAATTAGCACACAACACACAAATCAGAGTAACCAAGATAGCATACGGGGCATGAGGAATCCATACCGTTCACCGTTGTACGTAATTCCAAACGTCCTTCGATGTCACAGATCAAGTCCTATTACATACATACAATCGAATGATCAATTTACCTATCATCAACTTAACTCCTACTTACTATGTCCTTACATTTCTTACACTTATACTTTACTTACTTACTTTTCCTTTACTTAAGTTTCTATCCTCTTACTTAAGGTTTGCATGCTTACACACATGTACACATACATGTATGTAGGGTATACATATACATATATATATACAATTATTATTTAAATTAAAATAATTTTTTTTTTGTCAGGACCGGACTTGCGACCGACCCTGGCAAGTCCGGTCCATTCCAGTAGGTTTCATCGGGGAATTTTTGGTCCGACCGGACTTGCATGTCCGGTCGCAAGTCCGGTCGATTCCAGTAGCATTCTGACGGGAAAATTTTCTGCTCGACCGGACTTGCAAGTCCGGTCGCAAGTCCGGTCGATTCCAGTAACATTCCCGTCTTGTAAATCTGGGCTCGACCGAACTTGCAAGTCGGTCGCAAGTCCGGTCCGGCCCAGTATTTGCATTTTAATTTCTGTTTTCAGTCCTCTCTTTTACCCAATACTTCCCCATTGTTCCTACACTTAATCCTACATGTTTTAACACCATTTAAACCTCCTAATACACCCTAGTTCATTTCCTAACTCCTTACACAATTTTATACTCATTCACCCATCTAATTTTCTAAGTTTCAACTCCACACTCACACTAGTTTTTCCTAGTTGTCTTATGCCACAGATTTTAACACTACTCTCCCCTTCTACATCTCCCTCTTCTAATGTCATTTCTAGCACTCTCAATGCATTAGAATCCATTATCTATCTCTCTCAACTTACCCTCTATCTATTTAAATCAAAATCTGTTACACACTCACCTTAGTCACCTAGTTTAATCCTCTAAGTGTTCTAATCCTAGGCAAATTTTGCCATAGTCTCCCCTATAATTTTATACTCTCACCACATATTTAGTTCACAATTCAACACTTTTCACCTGTTTCAACAACCAAAACTATACAAGCTCTCAATACAATACCAATACTAAAACAACACTAAAAACACTACAAAATTCCTGCACACAAACACTAATCCCCAATCTGTTTTCAACAGTTTTACATCTTTTAAGGCTTCAAAATACTTATATTCTCTTACACATTATACTACTAATGCATTACCATTTTTCAATACCAATTTTCATTCTTAAAAATCTGTTACATATCATTACAAGACTACACAAGGACAAGTATATTACCTGTTATTTCACAAGCTTCTTCTTTCTTTCTCCTTCCTCTTTCTCTACCGGTTTTGTAATCTCAATCCACTAACACTACAACCATTCACATACACCATTCAATACTATGAACTAACCCTAACCATTAATCAAGCTTTAATCTAGGTTTTAGGGTTTAGAAAATTTATTACCTTCCAAGAGCACAAGGCTGTTTGGGATAGCTCAAGAACAAGGTTTCTCACACCACCACAATGCCAAAATCGGCTGGACATACAAGAGAAACAAGGCTTTAGTTCACTTTCGTTTTGCCTTAGAGGCTAGAAAAAGATGGAGTTTTTGAAGATATTTTTACCTTAGAAGAACAAGGAGAACAAGGGCCTTCTAATGGTGGTGTTGAAGCTCAAATGGGGTATACCCTCAAAATCGAAAATGCTTGTTTTTGGATTTTGGAAAGATGAAAATGTAGCTCTTGAGGAGAGGATTACAATGGTGTATTTTTATAATTTTTGGAAGAGTTTGGAGAGTTACAAGAGGAGAGAAGGTGAGTTTTGTGGGTGTTTCTATTTCCACCATGGAAATCGCATGGAGGTGAAGAAGAAGGAAAAGAGAGGGTGAGGGTGTGTTGCTTCACGTGAGAGAGGGAGAGAATGGAGGAGAGAGAGAATTGTGAGAGTAATAAAGTGAGGTTTTTATTATTTTTGTTTTTGTAATAAGAGAGTGAGTGAGTGTGTGTGAGAGAGGGAAATAGAGGGGGGCCATGGCGACACACACACACACACATTTCACTTTTATTTTAAAAGTGGACACATAAGTTTGTGTTATTTATTTCTACCCCACAACTTCGTTTTTGACAGTTTTTACTAATTCTCGTTTTATTGATTTTATTGGTCCTACAGCTTCACTAATATTTATTAATGATATTTAGTTGACCAAAATTGTTACGAGTCTATTTGACCCGCTTAAAGACACGTTTTCCCGGTTACCTCGAAAAACGCGCTTTAAGGTTCGGTAATGTTTTTAACCGTTTTAAAGGTCCGTTTTCTTCGGGATTTGTTCCCTATGATTATTTATACTTAATTAAGCTTCTAAATTACTTATTAGCCTAATTAATCACTATTTTTAATTACGGGGTATTTCAATCTACCCCCCTTAAGAAACTTTGCCCTCAAAGTTGCTCAAGGTTAATAGTTTTATAATTCTACTCATTATGCAAACCAATTGCCATAATGTGTCTTACTACACCTATGAGGTGTTTACTTCATTCACATTGCAAGCATACACATTTCATACACATCACAATTCACATACACAATGCATCATTCCATTCATACCATACCACAATACAAATACACCATTACCATCCACAATACACATTACACCAATACACCATACATTGCACATACACATCATTCATTACACATACACATCCATACTAAATTCACTTGCACTACATGTGCCATACAAAATGCAATGCTTACCCCGAAGCAATGCTAAAGCAAAGGGTTCTACCCCCCTTAAAAGGGGTACGACCCGTACCCGTATACTAAATACTAGACTCTCTAGTCTATGAATAACTGCGGGTATTTAGCCTTCATGGCATCTTCCAACTCCCATGTCGCTTCTTCGACATCATGGTTAGACCATAGGACCTTCACCATTCGTATAGACTTATGGCGAGTGTCTCTGGTCTTCCTATCAAGGATTCTCACTGGGGTTTCGACATATCTCATGTTTGGCTCAATGGATAGTCTCTCGGGCTCCAACACATGAGAAGGATCAGCCATATACTTCTTGAGTTGTGACACATGAAATACATCATGGACACGTCCCAAGTCCTCAGGTAGTGCTAACCTGTAGGCTACTGAACCAACTCTTTCGGTGATAGTGTACGGCCCTACAAACTTTGGGCTTAGCTTGCCCTTCTGACCAAATCTGAAGACACCCTTCATAGGTGAAACTCGCAAGAACACTTGGTCGCCCACGGCGAACTCAAGGTCGCGTCGTCTCACATCCGCATAGGATTTCTGTCTATCTTGGGCTGCCTTCATGTTAGCTCGGATTTGTTGCACTTCGGCTTGCACTTGCTCAAGGTACTCCGGTCCTATTATGACCGCTTCACTTGACTCATCCCAACACAAGGGTGTACGGCAAGGTCTACCGTATAGAGCTTGGAAAGGCGACATCTTAATCGAGGCGTGATAACTATTATTATACGAGAACTCGATAAGATGAAGCTTATCTAACCAACTCCCCTGAAAGTCCAAGGCACATGCCCGAAGCATGTCCTCCAGTGTCTGGATGGTCCTTTCTGTCTGACCGTCGGTCTGAGGATGGAAGGCGGTACTCAACTTCATTCTGTACCCAACGCTTCCCTTGTAGCTCTCCAGTATCTCGAAAGAAATCTGGTGTCGCGGTCAGATACTATGGTCTTAGGGACTCCGTGGTGTCTGATAATCTCCTTATCAAAAAGCTCGCTAGCTTACTACCTTCCAGGTGTCCTTCATCGGTATGAATCTGGCAACCTTGGTAAGGCGATCTACTACAACCCAGATCATGTTGAGTCCTCCCCTAGCAGGTGGGAGTCCTACAACAAAATCCATGGAGATATCATGAAATTTCCACTCCGGAATTGGCATGATTGTACCATTCCGCCCGGTCTACGGTGTTCAAATTTTACCTTCTGGCATGTTAAGCATCTCAATACAAATTCGTCACATCTGACTTCATTCCAGACCACCAGAAGTACCTCTTCATGTCTTTGTACATCTTGGAGGCTCCCGGATGGACTGATAATGTAGAACTATGTGACTCTCGCAGGATGCGATCCCTTAGCTCAGCATTGCTTCGGGGGACGCATAGCCTGCCATTCAACCGAATCAAACCATCTTCATGTAGCTTAAAATCATACTTTTTCTTCTCAAATGTACCATTCTCGATCTTGTGTCTGATTTCGGTTAGGTAAGGGTCGCTCAACTGAGCGTCTCGCACCTCGTCAACCAAGCTAGAAGAAGCGAGTAGCGAATGGAGCGAGTGTGCTCGACGGCTCAGGGCGTCGGCTACAATGTTTGCCTTCCCTTCCTTATACTGCAGGTTGATGTCGTAGTCTGAGAGAAACTCCATCCACCTTCTCTGTCTCAAGTTGAGTTCTTTCTGAGTGAATACATACTGTAAGCTCTTATGATCGGAGTAGATGGTGATGCTTACCCCATAGAGATAGTGTCGCCATATCTTCAAGGCGAAGACAATGGCTCCTAACTCTAAGTCGTGAGTCGGGTAATTCTCCTCATGTTTCTTCAGCTGGCGGGAGGCATAAGCAACAACCTTGCCATGCTGCATGAGTACGCATCCCATTCCTTTGCCTGATGCATCACAGTACACCTCAAATCCCTCTGTGCCCTCTGGAAGAGTAAGGACGGGCGCTGAGGTCAATGAGTCTTTCAGTTTCTGAAATGATACTCGCACTCGTCTGTCCATACAAACGGTGCATCTTTCTTCATCAATGTAGTCATGGGCTTGGCGACTTTCGAGAAGTCCCTTACAAATCTCCGGTAGTAACCGGCTAGACCAAGAAAGCTCCTAATGTCGGTAACAGTCTTGGGTCTAGGCCATGATCGTACAGCTTCTACCTTAGAAGGGTCAACCGAGATACCTGCGCTCGAGATGACATGTCCAAGGAATGATACCTGATCAAGCCAAAACTCGCATTTGGAGAACTTCGCATAAAGCTGGTTCTCGCGCAGTGTCTCAAGCACTTTCCTCAAGTGATTTCATGTTCCTCTGGTGATTTGGAATATACAAGGATGTCGTCGATGAAGACCACAACCGAAGTGTCCAACTGCTCACTGAATAAACGATTCATGAGGTCCATGAATTTTGCCGGTGCGTTTGACAAACCGAATGGCATCACTGTGAATTCGTAGTGGCCATATCTGGTACGGAATGCCGTTTTCTCAATGTCTTGCTCTTTGATTGCAATCTGATGATACCCTGAACGGAGGTCGATCTTGGAGAAGACTGAGGCTCCTTTCAACTGGTCGAATAGGTCGTCGATACGTGGTAGTGGGTATTTATTTTTGACTGTGACCGCATTCAGCTCGCGGTAGTCAATGCATAGTCGGAGGCTACCGTCCTTCTTCTTCACGAAGAGAACCGGTGCTCCCCAGGGTGATACGCTCGGGCGTATAAACCCTTTGTCTAGAAGATCTCTCAACTGTTCTTTCAATTCGGTCATCTCTGCTGGTGCCATGCGGTACGGGACCGGTACCTGGCAATAGATCAATTCGAATTCCACTGCTCTCGGTGGTGGCATGCCGGGTAGCTCCTTAGGGAATACATCGGGATACTCGGATACAATGGGTACTTCATCACTGAACTCTGGATCTCGCTCCAGGTCTTGTACATAACAAAGATACACTCTTGGCCCTTTCTGAGCTCCCGGTACATGGCCATGGCAGATATGAGTGTGGTCGAAGGCTCTCTCGGTCTCTGGCGGTAAGATACGGTAACCCCAGAAGGACTCTTGAGCAGCAAACGATGCTCGGCGCAGAGGATTCTACCCTTGTGCCGCTCCAACCAATTCATCCCAATGATTACGTCGAATCCCAATCCATTGAATTCGATGAAGGAAATGGGAAACGATTCGCCTTTGATTTGGATTGTGGCTGATTGATAGTATTTGGTGCACTTTACTCGCTCCTTCGATGGGAGAGTAACCATGAAGTTCGGTAGCTCATCCGCATCTAGCTTCAACCTCTTCACAAAGGATGGTGATACGAAAGTGTGAGAGGCGCCGGAGTCGAATAACACATTGGCATCAATGCCATTTACTGGGAAGGTTCCCGTTAGAATGGTGCCGCTTCTGCCGGCTTGTGCTTCGGTGAGGATGCTCAGGTTACCTTCGGTACCGAGTCCACAACCTATTGGATTCACAATTGGATAAGTATTGATGGTGGACACAAGTGGAATTAAATCAACACTGCTCTTTATTGATAAACCAACCATCATACATGTCGTGTCTCTAATACACGTTACTAATAGATTACATGATACTAGGAATTTAATACTTTCTAAAGGTAAGGTTCAGGCGTCCTGGTTTCATGTGTGTGGCATTGATTATTGCCGGCGGTGCCGTATTCAACTTGATCTTGTTGATCCCGTGATACAGCATCCTAGAGTTTCCACCCATGATTAGGACATCTCCTGATCTCAATACCAGTTTCTGTGCGAGGTCCACACGCTTCTGCTCGCTATACAGGAATGGCGTCATCACCAATGGACCAAGACACTACGGGCACTCCTTGTTCAAGAGATTCCGCTGTCTCGTCCTTGTCTTGGTGTAACCCAAGTCGTCCTTCTTTTTCATAGAAGTTGACGATACAAAGGTCCGCTTCAAGTGCGGGGATTGGTTCAGTTCACATTGTTGTGCAAGTTCAACTGCTTGTGATGAGGGTCTGAAACTCTGGTGGTATTGTCGGTGGCGTCGCTCCATCTTGTGTCGTGTCTCCTGGTATGTCTTGGTATAAGGATTCCAGTCCTTTCCCAAGCACATCATCTTCAGCTTCATCTTCGCTCCACCGGGGAATTCGGGTGTGTAAAATCCACCTTGACCCGTTCCTAGCTCGTTGCATCGTCGGATGATTGAGATTTTGCGTCGGGTGTCAGGTATCCCTTTAATAAAATCATACCTGGTCGGATGACCTGACACTGTTTGTTGGTGTAGTCGTGGTTGGTGATGTCGATCTCTTCTTGATTCAAGGTTACCGGTATCGGGTAACAGATACTAAAGTTTCCTATGGTTACAAATTTCATCTACGGTGAGTACTAGTTTCAACTACTTCATTTCATGCTAATATACACTTCATTGATTTACTCATGCATTCACTCATACAGTTACTCTACTACTAGGCATGCTATTTCAAGGATTAAAGGTTTAGGTGATTACCTTGGCCGGATTTCGAACCGGGCCCATCGCGGTCAATCACATGAGAACAGGCTGCCTCTGAGGTGCGCCCTCTGAGGGCCCCGGGATCCCTGTCCCTGAGGTGCCTGCTGGGCCGGTGCATCGCCAGATGCCACCTCCTTGCCCTCTCTCTGCTTGTAGTTCTGAAGTCCCTTCGGCTTTCCACTCTCTGGGCACTTGTTAGCTGTGTGTCCCAGCTTCTGGCAGTTGTAGCATTTGATCTCCCTCCCGTAGCAGTCCTTACCAGGATGGTCCTGGTTGCACTTTCTGCACACATAGGTGCGGCCGTCGGAGAAGGTTTTGGCGGCTCCGGAGCTAGAACCTGAGGTTAGAGGGTAGCACATGTGTGCGTGGTATACTAGAAATGATGCTTATACGATACTTATGCGAATACGAATTGGATTAGGAATTTACCCTTGGTGGGTGTGATCTCAGTGGCTTAGCTGCCACCGGTGCAGAATAACCAAGCTGAAGACTCAGATGGTTTGCCCTGCTCAGCATGGGCACTGCTCTCCTGGGATTTCTTTTGACTGAAAGAAATTCCCTTTTTCTTTTTCCAGCTCTTCCCTGGTTCTGCTCCTCAGTGCTGGTATTTTGTTGTTAGCTTGCGCTTCAGCGCGGTCTTCATCCCTAGTTGGCAAGTG
The DNA here is from genome assembly GCA_023374045.1 of Limonium bicolor. NCBI lineage: Eukaryota > Viridiplantae > Streptophyta > Magnoliopsida > Caryophyllales > Plumbaginaceae > Limonium > Limonium bicolor. Next base: position 83,020,394 of record CM041780.1, on the reverse strand, counting down.
ATCTCAACGCGAGAAGCCGCGTGATAACACTCCTGAAATTTCAGGTATTAGCCGGGATTCTCATTTAAGGAAAGGATAAGGAAAAGATTCAAGAATTCAAGGAATTTAAGGAATTGAAATGATACTAAGGGTTAACCGTTATTTACCTGAAGGGAGGTAAATCTGGTATAGCCCATACCGTACCGAAGGCGATGGCTCAGACCGCCATAGAAGCGATCGACCAACACCTGGCCGGTGTATCCAAGATCAGGGAGGAGACGGAGAATGGAGGTGAAGGTGCGGTAGTACTCATCACAGACATCTTCTGTCATCTTTAAGGCGTCTAGCTCTAGCCTTTTCTTGGTTTTACATGCTCGGATAGTATTTGGAACGGAGGAGAGATGCGAAGGAATCCCAATCGAATGTGGGGTCGCTGACATGCTCGTGCTTCACCAGCTTCCACCAATCCATTGCAGCATCCTTAAGTAGTACGCAGCAACTCTGACTCGAACTCCAGCAGGAGCTTCGAGTGTTTCAAAGCGTCTCCATCTCGGAGATGTAGGCCTCGAGCTTAGCCGGATCACTCTCGCCCCTAAAGCAAGGAGGGCGGAGTTCCGCTACAGCTTTTACCCAGTTGCTTCTCTGGGTGGAGGGGGAGGGTTGGCCCCGTTTGAGTTTGGTTTGGGATTGTTGTACAGCTGGATTACTTGGGTAGCATCTGTGCTACCGTGGCGGCGACGATCTCAGCTATCGTCTGCGCGCCGGTTCCATCTGAGGCTTCGCCTCTAGGTCGGCCTCGGCCTCGTCCTGACATCTGAATGTTTAACAGTTACATTAGGCTTTGCAAGATATGACTCAAAGGTCTTGGAATTTAAGCAAGGTATCGTTCATAAGAACGTTAAGGGTATCCGTTATTAACAACGGTAGTTCCTAGTTAGGTTTCTAAGTATCCGTCTTAAGACGGTTGAAATCCTAACTCGGTAATCCCTATGCTCGGTACTATGGACATCAGAGCGTAACTACGCTCTGATACCACTTTTTGTAACACCCCAACCGCTAATCCTATGCTTACCGTCTAATCGTCCTATTAATCCTACGAGTTCGCAGCGGAATTATTACATACTTACTACGGCGGGTGAAACAATGCCGCTAACCGCCCATACGGCTAGCTAGGCTACTAATACTTACAGTCACGGTCTGATGAACATAACGTACCGAGCTACTAAATTACTTACCAAAATAACATATGCCAAATACTTACATCCTGGATCACCGAGTATTTAAAGTATATTCATTACAATCTTTCAAGCTTACCAAAAGAATGAGTTTCTAAAGCTACTCATCTATACCAATGCTCCTTCCCAATATCCAAAAAGGTGTACCCCATGGTACACCGGCTATCAAAACTACAGCCATGTACTACTCAGTACACCCATCAAATTCATTGTTTACATTCCAAAAGAAGATAAAGAAATGAAAGTATCTTCACATCTTCATCAATCTCGAGTACCTGCGTGTAGTAAAAATGGTGCCCCAAGGGGCTCAGCAAAAGCTGCATATGGACTCCGCATATACCGCGTGCTAGCTAGGGCACGCCGACTATTTGACGTCCACTAAACATGCCATTCATTATTCATACATACATGCTTTTCACACATATACATGCATACAATCATTACACAATTCAAGGCAAAATTAGTACACAACTTACTTACCTTCACAAGGTTAGCCAAATTATGCATCCGGGTTAATCGGAATGCTTTACTCTTTTACTCTATTACTTCTTCTTACTTACAATTACTTACTTTCTTACTTTACTTACTCATTCTTACTTACTTACTTATACTCAAGTAAGTCGTCGGGACCTCCGGCCTTGGGGACTACACCGTCCCACATCCGGGATTTACTTGACTCCTAATCCGGGATGCTACCCACTTAAGGGATTTGGGCCGCGGACCAGTTTAAGAGTCAGGAATTGGAGCCAACCTCTCGTGACTCCGCATCCTCACGCGTGGCCGAAACTATATCGGACTTCTACTCATTCCAATTTAATTACCATTTTAAGTTAGGATGGTTAGCTTGTTAGGAATAAGTTAGAAGTCCAAACACATAAATAACGGTCACGGTACAATACAACATACATACACACATTCATATCATCCATACATTTCATGAATTATACAAACTAAGATTAAAGAAATATACAACATCATACAACACTACATATTCACAAGTATGCATATTAACTCCGATTCGTGCATTTATCTTATTTGGTGATCAATTAGCACACAACACACAAATCAGAGTAACCAAGATAGCATACGGGGCATGAGGAATCCATACCGTTCACCGTTGTACGTAATTCCAAACGTCCTTCGATGTCACAAATCAAGTCCTATTACATACATACAATGAATGATAATTACTATCATAACTTAACTCATACTTACTATGTCCTTACATTTCTTACACTTATACTTTACTTACTTACTTTCCTTTACTTAAGTTTCTATCTTCTTACTTAAGGTTTGCATGCTTACACACATGTACATATACATATGTATGGGTATACATATACATATATATATACAATATTATTTAAATTAAAATAATTTTTTTTTTTGTCAGGACCGGACTTGCGACCGACCCTGGCAAGTCCGGTCCATTCCAGTAGGTTTCATCGGGAAATTTTTGGTCCGACCGGACTTGCATGTCCGGTCGCAAGTCTCCATTCCTTTTTCGACCGGACTTGCATGTCCGGTCGCAAGTCCGGTCGATTCCAGTAGCATTCTGACGGGAAAATTTTCTGCTCGACCGGACTTGCAAGTCCGGTCGCAAGTCGGTCGATTCCAGTAACATTCCGTCTTGTAAATCTGGGCTCGACCGAACTTGCAATTCGGTCGAAAGTCCGGTCCGGCCCAGTATTTGCATTTTAATTTCTGTTTTCAGTCCTCTCTTTTAACCCAATACTTCCCCATTGTTCCTACACTTAATCCTACATGTTTTAACACCATTTAAACCTCCTAATACACCCTAGTTCATTTCCTAACTCCTTACACAATTTTATACTCGTTCACCCATCTAATTTTCTAAGTTTCAACTCCACACTCACACTAGTTTGTTCCTAGTTGTCTTATGCCACAGATTTTAACACTTACTCTCCCCTTCTACATCTCCCTCTTCTAATGTCATTTCTAGCACTCTCAATGCATTAGAATCCATTATCTATCTCTCTCAACTTACCCTCTATCTATTTAAATCAAAATCTGTTACACACTCACCTTAGTCACCTAGTTTGATCCTCTAAGTGTTCTAATCCTAGGCAAATTTTGCCATAGTCTCCCCTATAATTTTATACTCTCACCACATATTCTAGTTCACAATTCAACACTCTTTTCACCTGTTTCAACAACCAAAACTATACAAGCTCTCAAATACAATACCAATACTAAAACAACACTAAAAACACTACAAAATTTCCTGCACACAAACACTAATCCCCAATCTGTTTTCAACAAGTTTTACACATCTTTTAAGGCTTCAAAATACTTATATTCTCTTACACATTATACTACTAATGCATTACCATTTTTCAATACCAATTTTCCATTCTTAAAAATCTGTTACATACTCATTTACAAGACTACACAAGGACAAGTATATTACCTTGTTATTTCACAAGCTTCTTCTTTCTTTCTCCTTCCTCTTTCTCTACCGGTTTTGTAATCTCAATCCACTAACACTACAACCATTCACATACACCATTCAATACTATGAACTAACCCTAACCATTAATCAAGCTTTAATCTAGGTTTTAGGGTTTAGAAAATTTATTACCTTCCAAGAGCACAAGGGCTGTTTGGGATAGCTCAAGAACAAGGTTTCTCACACCACCACAATGCCAAAATCGGCTGGACATACAAGAAGTAAACAAGGCTTTAGTTCACATTTTCGTTTTGCCTTAGAGGCTAGAAAAAGATGGAGTTTTTGAAGATATTTTTACCTTAGAAGAACAAGGAGAAGAAGGGCCTTCTAATGGTGGTGTTGAAGCTCCAAATGGGGTATACCCTCAAAATCGAAAATGCTTGTTTTTGGATTTTGGAAAGATGAAAATGTAGCTCTTGAGGAGAGGATTACAATGGTGTAATTTTTATAATTTTTGGAAGAGGTTTGCTAGAGTAACAAGAGGAGAGAAGGTGAGTTTTGTGGGTGTTTCTATTTCCACCATGGAAATCGCATGGGTTGAAGAAGAAGGAAAAGAGAGGGTGAGGGTGCTGTTTCACGTGAGAGAGGAGTAGAATGGAGGAGAGAGAAATTGAGAGTAATAAAGTGAGGTTTTATTTTTTTGTTTTTAGTTAATAAGAGAGTGTGAGTGAGTGTGTGTGAGAGAGGGAAATAGAGGGGGGGCCGGCTGGCATACACACACACACATTTCACTTTTTATTTTAAAAGTGGACATAAGTTTGTGTTATTTAAGTTTCTACCCCACAACTTGTCTTTTTTGACAGTTTTTACTAATCTCTCGTTTTATTGATTTTATTGGTCCTACAGCTTCACTAATATTTATTAGTGAATATTTAGTTGACTAAAATTGTTATGAGTCTATTTGACCCGCTTAAAGACGCGTTTTCCCGGTTACCTCGAAAACGCGCTTTAATGTTTATTAGTGTTTTTAATCCATTTCAAGGATCCGTTTTCTTCGGGATTTGTTCCCTTATGGTTATTTATACTTAATTAAGCTTCTAAATTACTTATTAGCCTAATTAATCACTATTTTTAATTACGGGGTATTTCACTCATCAGCTCCAAAAATTTTCCAATATTACAATATTGCCACATATTTAATATAATGTTATACATATCATATGTTATAACATTTTAACTTGTAATAAATGTAACTTATAGTTTTTATTTCAAACCTTTCACATTGCCGGTTTGCAATATACATTTCTATTTCATTTTCCTTCATATTATATACTTTTCTTTTATTCCCATTTACACCACACATGTTATATAATGTAACACATACTTTATTTTATATCCTTTCAATTTTATAATTAATATAACCTATAGTTATATATTACCAAAATTTCTAAACAGACCCTATGGGTTGTCCTTATTCATTTTCCATCATTTTAACTTCTTATAATTACAATGTTGCCACATGTATTATACAATGTTACATATACTATATATTATAGTATTTTACTTCATGAATCATTATAACCTATAGTTTAGGTTCATTAAATTATGAACAGGCCCTATGGCTTTCTTAATTTATTTTCTCACCCCACACACTTTGCGTATTTGCAATTTCACCCAGTTTTGTAACATGTTTAATATCATTAAAACCTTATATTATACACTTATCTTAATCTATGGCCTTTTATTTAATTCCAAAATCACCAAACTTTATACTAAGGTTATAAAGTGTTATATTTACCATATGAACCCATAATTTTCAGTAATCATCATTTATACCCCATAAGTTTTGTAAATTTCATATTTAACTTATAATGTTATTATAAGTTCCCAATTTAATTACTTATGTAATTAATTTTGGTCAAAGCACCTAATATGGTCAAGGTTGACCTAAGGAATACTGTTTGACCAGAAGTTACATAAATTATAGTTTTGACCCATATTTTTCAGAAATTACATTTTTGACCCCAAACTTTACAAAACTTATAAAATTCATTTAAATACCTTTTAATGTATAGTTTTCGGCTATATCCATTATTTAATCCCTAAATTTATTTTAATTACAATTCCTCCCCAAATCTCATTCGGTAATATTTATTTTAATTTCATAGTTATTTTAAACTTAGTAAAACATAAAATTAAATGGCCTTATTACAAACCTTAACATATAATATAAATTACATATAAATGTCATAAAAGACATTATGAACTCACGGATTGGTATATGTTTGTAACCATATTTTATAAATTGTATTTTAACTATTTAATTAATTTCTATGACATTATACGTCACATAAACATTAAGTTAAATAACTTAAAATGTTATACAACATTATAATACATAGTTTAGTTATAATTGACCTTGTAAGGTCATGGCATCCACCATACATACCCAAATAATTTTATAATTAATATTTTGCCACTGATATTATTTTTCTATGACATTATAAGTCATTTATAAGCTAAATAAGCTAGCCAAAAGTGTTAATTAACAGTTTACTACATAATTAAGTCATTTAGACTATCACCAACCCACGACTTATAATATAAAGTAATAAAATCACATAAAAACTTAATATATCATCATATAAGTTTACTTACTTGTTTAATAGCTAATCAAACGGCTAAAGCTCTTCCAAGGCTCACGGCTTCATCTATACATATATTTAAGGTAGGTTTTTGAACTTTCATTCACATACACACTTGATTAACACTTCACTTAGGTAGTAACTTAGCTTACCTTGCTAGGTTTATGCTTGGATTTAATTTTCACAACTTAGGCAGAATTTTCCCAAGTTACCAGCAACATTACGGCAGCATTTAAACAAGGAAAAACACATGTATTAGTCTAGTGAATTTAGGATCATTAAAGGACCAATTTAAGCTTATTAAAAGCATGTTATTTACCTTGGTATTATAAGCTTGTTTAAGGCTGTTTCACGCCTGAAAAATTGAAGCAAAATGAGGTGTTAAAACACCATTCCAACCAGTACATAAACCGGTAATGCAAGGTGAATGAGATGTTAAATTTTCACCTTATATAAATGACTTCTAAGGAGTCGTTGGCATCAATTGAAACAGCACCTCATGCGTTGGTATCTCCACCGATTTAACATGTAAAAACTGAAGAGATTAAGCTTGGAGAAGTGAAGAAAATCGGAAATGAAGAAGGAGAAGATTAGCTAGTTTAATGCATGGTTTTACCTTATAAAATGACTTAGACTTGTTTCTCCCTCCTTCTGATTTTCCAGCCGAGAATAGGTAAAACTTCCAGCACCAAATCACACCAAATGGCTGGATGGAAATGACGATGATGAGCTCAAAGGAAAGAGGAGAAGAAAATAAAGAAAATGAGCATAACCATGTATCAAGAGCTTACCTAGATTAGGAGGAATCCCCCATGGAAGCTGGTAGCTTGCTCACGGTAAAGAAGGCAGCAAGGAGAGGGTTTGGATAGCAGCTTACGGCTGAGAGGAGGCAAATGAAGGAAATGGAAGAAAAATGAGTTTATAAAGAGATAAGGTCTTATTTTATGAAATAGTCAAGTATGACTCACCTTTAGATATTTAGGTGGGTTTCCTAAGGCTGAAGAAAGCTCCTAAGGCTGGCGTAAGTAAGTAGTCAAGGTGGAAAAGGAGAACTTGACTTAATTAAATGATAAAGTAATACTTATCTTACTTTAAATAAAGTTACTTTTGAGTCATGAATGTATTTATATATGGTCGGCTACTTGCTAAGGGAAAAACAATAATTAAACGGCAATGCATGGTTAAGGTGAAAGGGAAGAGTTTGACCACTGACTAGATTAAGGAATTACATGTCATAAAAGTACTATTCACAAACCAAGGCACATATTTCTAATTTTTTTTAAAACTTTAATTTAGACCTTATAATGTGGTACATTATGTCAGATTAGTATAATTAAGGGTAATCAAGACCCTAAAGTCCATTACAAACCAATTTGGAAGACAATTTCTCAAAAATGTGCTTTAAGGGGTTTTAGTGCACATTTTGTGTTAAAGCTTGTTTTTGAGCTTGGTTTTCTTTGGTAATTGATTAATTACATCCATTTCATCATTACTAAACTTAGGAATCCAGTTTGGAATCAAACGGTGGTCATAAGACCTTTAAGGTTTCTAGAGCACATTTTTGTCCTAAGTGACTTTTAAGCATGTTAATGCTTGTTCCTTATGTTGGAGTGTTGTACAATAATTTTATTACGTTCCTTAATGTGTTAATATTCTTAGGAATACATTTTGGATCCTAAGGAATTCATTTGGGCATATATTTGCCCTAAATGGTCAAAGGGTGTAATATTTACTTTATATTGACCATTGTTGTTTTTAGATTGGTTTTATGGCATTTTTAGTCCTTAATTTAAACTGATTAAATTTTTAATCAACGTTTAATTAGTTAGGGGTATTTCAGTCTACCCCCCTTAAAAAGACTTTGTCCCGAAGTCGTCTTTTCTCAAATAGGTATGTAATATATATCTACCCATGACTCGCACAATGTACATCTATGTGATGTAACATTCACGGATAATGTATTGTGCTCATATTGCACATAGCCCTCAAGTGTGGTGTTAATTCAAATATATGGATATAGGTGATCCATCAGCACCATCGTTTCCTATCAGTTCTAACCACTTTGACAACCTCCTCGAGGTGTCCACATCATTCCATATTCTACATTCAATCATTCATGATCCATTCACTATCTAGATGATACTATGCGAAGGATTTATAAAAGCATATGTATATATATCACATGTATCTTTGACAGAGTTAAATTCACATTATCATACAAGCATCTCATAGGATACGTACAAACACATGCATTCACAAGTATGTAATGCACATAAAATCAAAACAACATATGCCCCGCATATCAAACAGATAGCCAACAACAGACAACAAGTAGCAATTTATTATATGCCCCGTATCGACTCATCAAACTTGGTGCACACACTGTGCAAAGCCAGGAGGCTCTACCCCCCTTAAAAAGGGTTACTTCCCCGTACCCCACAAGTATACAACAGACGCTATTCATGAGCGCTGGATACTTGTCTCTCATGGAATTCTCCCTCGTTCTTGTCTTTTAGACTTCGGAGTTGAGTCTTCTCATATTGAGACAGGTTGGTCTTAGTCATTCAACTTAAAACGAAATTATATGAAAGGTGAGGCGCGTACATTTCTAGCCAAAGGCATGGAGTACTTGGTGCGCTGTCTCAATCACTTTGTATTGGGCCCACTCGCTTAGTATGTAGGTGCAGACCCATGGATATAGGGCTTAGTAAGCCCTTTATTTCTATGATTATATCTTAGATGGTTTAGTTCCAGCAGTTTATTGCTGACCTCGTTCCACTATGACAGTGTCGTTCATGAACTTGTTAATTGAAAACAGAGGTGTCTCACATGGTGCGGTAACGTTAGTTGTATCTGCACACGACCGGATCGAAATCGTGTATCGATGTTGTAGATCAATAGCATAGAATATAGTTTGCGATGTTACTTTCTTCACTCATTGAGATGTTGAGATGAAGTATGACATTAATTATTACTTATATTCAGTGCCATTTTGCACTAGTCTTAATAATTTCTTTAAGACATATCGTTATGAATGTGATAAGTGCAAAACATATAGACTTTTAGGGTTTAAATACCTTATGAATTGCAATATCTAAAGCACATGTTTCCCACTTATTATGCGTTTTTTCCTAAGATTTATGTTTTGATATGAACTAATCCATTTTATATGTTCAATGTAGGAAAAATCCATGTAATTAGTAGATTTATCATGAGGATTCCAACGCAACAAACGGGGATTAAATCGGAGCTGAAACGAATATTTTAGAGGCAAATGAATTCTCGTCCGGACCAGTGTCCGGATGAGCTGGTCCGGACGCATACACGTGGAGCAAGCTCCGCTTACCGACACCATAACCCCATTTTATCTTTTCACACACCGACATACACTATCTTTTTACCCCATTTTCACTATAAATAAACCTATAACCCTCCATTAATACATATCTCATTCCACCCCCAAAATAATGTCATTTTTCCTCCACCAAATCACCATTTTCTCTCCAAAAATCTTACATCTCACCTACATAATGTCCATATAAATCCACACATCACCTCATCCCATAAAAACATTCCATTTCCATACCGTTGTTCTGTCCAACCTCTGTCCAAATATTGGCAGTCAAGATAGTGGAGCTGAATTAATTATCTTTCCCAGATGATTTCTTTTACTTCTTATTCTGTCTTTTTAATTATGTTGGGCTAAGAGGATTTACTTCGGGTGAAGGTTAAATTATAGTTTGTATAATTATGTAATCTATATTTTTACCGGTTAAATTAAATACAGGTTGTTACGATTAAAGCTTATCTCTCTCCTTTTTAATAAATTTCATGAATTTATTAAAATGCTTTACAAAGTCTATTTTGATCAGATCAGTGATAAATAGACAGGTTAATTAATCGATAAATCTGTGGAAAACTTATTTTGATAAAATAAGTTAGTAATTTCATATGCAAAATATAATTCCTCGCATTTAATCTGTTTACATGTATTTTGCTCAAATCTAGATTAGATCGAGCATTTTCTGGTAAACGAGTCTTTCGAGTCTATGATTTAGTCTTTAAGATAATAATAGGAATTTTGCCAAACTATTATAATTAACCGGTAGAGTTAGCATAATTAATCAGATTATATAAACCTGAACCCGGAGTCCCGTTTAATTTATCTTCCACTCAGTTAATTTAATCTGTTGTTTTACTTTACAAAAACAAGTTAATCAATTCCCCCTCTTTGTGACAAAGCTTAGGTACTATATTATTTCGCTATAAGTCCCACGGTTTGACCCCGGCCGCTTCTGTCTTACTATACTACCGCGACCGGGTTTTGTTTGCAGCCCGACGGATATTTGAGTTATTAATTTCTTTCTTAATTGTTTAAAATACACCAGTTCCAACCACTCTCATTTCCGTCTGCAAAATGGCGCCGTTGCCGGGACTTGGTTTATTCTAGTCCCTAAGCCCCAGATAATTCACTTGCTATATTATAATATTTTGTTTATACTATTTAGTTTGTTGTTAATTTTATTTCTACTAATTCCGTCATTTAATTATTCCAGCAATTTAAATATCGTATTAATTAGTTATTATTTTCCCAGTCATTTACTTTAACTGTCATTTAATTCCCAGTCATTTAATTTCCTGTCATTTACTTTCCAGTTATTTAAATTTCCATTGTCCTTTAAATTTCAGTAATTTAATTTTTGTCCTTTAAATTTCTGTACTTTAAATTCTGTCATTTAATTTCTGTCATTTAATTTCTGTAATTTAAATTTTGTCATTTAAATTCTGTCATTTAAATTTCTATCATTTAAATTCCAGTACTTTATTTTATTGCCATTTAAATTCCAGTTCTTTATTTTCTGTCATTTAAATTACTGTCATTTAAATTCCCTTGTCATTTAAATTCCATCAATTTAAATTCTGCCCTTTTTCTTTATTTTAATTTTATTATTTACTTACACTACATTTATTTTTATTTCTTTTATGTTTATTTATTTTTGGTTTATTCACTCTTGTTAAAAAAATATAATAGTTCTTTATTTTATTCTATTGAATTGTTCCTTTTTAGCTGTTTAAATCCCCCCTCCATATTTCTTCTTATTTCTATTTTATCACATCACAAGTTTCTTTTTCTGTTTTGAGTGGTGAATGCCTATTACCAGGTCACATAGCCTTCCGGTCAGTATTAACAATCATACGGTTGGCTACATCCCTGAGATCGAGAGAACCTTTCTACGCACTTTGAGGCAGAAACGATCTCAACAAAACATAACCACCACGGTGATAGAATCAAACCAGGAAGCAGATATGACATCTACACCAGCTACAGTTCGTAACATCAACAGGCCGTCTAACCAAGGTCAACAGCCCGCCATCTGAAGCCATATCATCAGATCCGATGTGTAAAGGAGTTAGGCATGTTCGATGGCTCTAGTCCCGACGAAGCACTGTTGCATGTCACCAAGTTTCTGCAGCATGCCAACAGTCTAACCACGACCGACGCCGTACTCCAGTACGCAAGACTGTCCTTGTTCCCTCACAGCCTGACGGGAAATGCAAGTAAATGGTACCACAGCCTTACACCAAGTACCATTGGTACTTGGGATGAAATGGCCACCAAGTTCTACAACAAATTCCTGCCCCCGAGCCGAATGTTGGAAATGATTGCAGAGATCAACAATTTCAAGCAGCCAGGGTCAGAAAATATCTGTGAAACTTGGGACCGTTTCAAAGGACTACTGCTTACTTGTCCTCACTATGGTCTCACGAAAGAACAATTATCTCAATTGTTCTACAAAGGCTTAATCAATCAGTGCAAAACAATGGTACTATCCTCTTTAGGTGCTGACATTTTGAAAAAGCCAGGGGAACAGTTTCTGAATGGCATAGAGTCCCTCTGTGAAGAGATCAGAGACTGGGCTACGGGCGGATCAAGAGGCGGCACTCCAGGTTTATACCACGTAGGAGAAAGTGACAATAAATTTGACCAGCTGATGAAAAGCCATGAGCAACTCATGGAGAGCAATGCGCAGCAGGCAACAAAAGTAAGCACCCTGCAGAAAGTAGTTGAGCAGATGACCATGAATTCCTACCCCCACCAAGCAAAGTCGATGACTTCCCGATCATCTACAACCCCTCCAGGCTATGCTCCTCTTTCCCTATCATCTCCTGATGTTTCTTGCACGCAATGCGGCGGGCCACACGACTACGAGCAATGTCCTGACTTACAAGAGTTGAAGGCAACCTTGGCAGCAGAATGTATATCCTAATCTCTGATACGGTAATACTAACAACATCCAGAATCCACGAACACTCCAGCCTTCCCAAAACTACAGGCCACAATCAAACTACCAAGGAGGCCATAGGCAATTTCAACAACCTCCATACGGTGAACTTGCATCTTCTAGCAGACCACCTCAACCTCAATCTAATCCAGAGTCTGAGATGGGTCAGATACAAGAGATGTTTAGAGCGATGATGAACAAATCTCGAGACACTCAGGAGGAAGTCTCAACTCTCCGGAAGGATCAAAAGGCGTTGCAATCTCAGATTCAACAACTCCTTACCCAACAAAGGCCATCTGGCCAACTTCCCTCACAAACCAATCCAAATCCACGCGAACATGCAAAAGCAATTCATATAGAGGAAGGAGATGACAGCAACACATTTCAAGGAACCTCAGAGGTAAATGTTGTCACCTTACGAAGTGGAAGGAAACTAAATGCAGAAACGAGCAACGAAGATCGCGTAGAGGACGACATAACTCCTCCACCACCACCTTCGTCTGAGACACAGCTCCTATCCTTCCTACTCCCTCTCCTCCGTCTCGAATTACTATTGATGTTCCTTCTTCTTCTCGTAAAAATACGGAGCTTCCATTTCCTAATAGGATGAAGAAGAAGCATCTTGACGAACAGTTTGCAAAATTTCTGAGTATTTTTAAGAAACTGACACTAGACATTCCTTAATTGATGCCCTGCAGGAGATGCCCAACTATGCGAAATTTCTAAAGGATCCTGACAAAGAGAAAGAAGAAGACCGATAAGGAGACTGTCCATCTCACAGAGGAGTGCTCTGCTGCCCTCCTTCGAGCACTTCCTCCTAAACAGACAGATCCAGGATACCCTGTTGTCCCATGCTTTATCGGTGGAATAGATTGTGGAAGTGGTTTGTGCGATTTAGGGGCCAGCATCAACATTATGCCATACGCTACCTTCTTAAAAGTTCGAGAAGGAGAGATGCAACCTGTACCGTTCAAACTCCAGTTGGCCGATAGATCGGAAGTCAAACCGATGGGGATGGTCCGAGATCTAGTTGTCGGCATTGATCGTTTCATCTTCCCAGCCGACTTCGTCATTCTGGATATGGATGACGATGTTGACGTACCCCTCATTCTAGGTCGACCCTTTTTAGTACTGCCAAGGCCGTCATCGATGTCCATGATGGTAAAATCACCTTGCGGTATGAGGATGAGAAGATTGAATTTGACATGAGGAAAATGATGAAGAAATCCTCCAACGAAGCTCACCCCTTGATGATGGTAAATTTGACTGATGATGATGAGGAAGATTGCGATTCTCCCACTTACGAAGAGTATATTCTCTTTCCTTCTGCATGAAGGCTCAAACTGAACCATTGGAGCACATTCTCGTTGCTTCTCTGGAAAAAGAAACTGAAGATCCAGAGGTCAATGCCACGTTAGCCCAGTGGAGAGAGGGAAGGGGATATCAAGCCTATCGCCCTCCGATGGAGCGACTTGACAGAGAAATTAAGAAACCAATCCCTTCTGTCGAGCAACCACCCGAACTCGAGCTTAAAGAGTTACCTCCGAACCTTAAATACGCCTTCTTAGCAGCTAATAAAAATTTGCCAGTTATTGTATCATCTTCTTTAACTACAGGGCAAGAAGACAAGCTACTGAGGTTCTGAGACAACAAAACAGCGATCGGGTGGACTATTGCTGACATAAAGGAATTGACCCCTCCTACTGCACACACCACATCTATATGGAGGACAACTACAAGTCTATCAGGCAGCCCCACGTCGGCTCAACCCGAATCTGAAGGAGGTGGTTAAAAGGAAGTTTGAAACTCCTGGATGCAGACATCATTTATCCTATCTCCGACAGTCCATGGGTAAGTCCTGTACAGGTTGTCCCAAAGAAGGGAGGCATCGAAGCGGTGGTAAATGACAAAGGAGAGGCTGTTCCTCAAAGAAAAATTACTGGTTGGCGCATGTGCATAGATTATAGGCGTTTGAACTCTGCAACCAGGAAGGATCACTTCCCTCTCCTTTTATCGATCAGATGCTAGAAAGATTGGCAGGACAGGAGTATTATTGCTTCTAAGATGGTTTTCGGGGTACTTCCAGATTCCTATTGCGCAGAGGACCAAGACAAGACAACTTTCACTTGTCCTATGGTACCTTTGCGTATAGAAGAATGCCCTTTGGACTGTGCAATGCTCCTGCCACCTTTCAGCGTTGTATACAGGCGATCTTCGCAGACTTCATCGAGCAGAGCATTGAGGTATTCATGGATGATTTTTCTGTCTATGGATCTAGTTTTGATGTTTGTTTGGCGCAGCTTGATCTAATTCTTGGCCGATGTGAGGAGACAAATCTGGTTCTCAACTAGGAGAAGTGCCACTTCATGGTCAAGGATGGGATTGTGCTCGGTCACATAATATCAGCTAAGGGGATTGAGGTAGATCAAGCCAAGGTGGAGGTAATTGAGAAATTGCCAAAACCTACTTGTGTGAAAGAAGTAAGACCCTTCTTAGGGCATGTAGGATTTTATAGACGTTTTATTCAGGATTTTTCTAAAATTGCAAAACCATTAACTAATCTGCTTCTGAAAGAAGCCCCATTTGTTGTTTATGATGATTGCGTATCTGCTTTTGATTAATTAAACAAAAATTGGTAGCTGCTCTCATTGGTGTTTCACCTGACTGGTCATTACCCTTTGAGATTATGTGTGATGCCAGTGATTTTGCAGTGGGGCGGCTCTGTGCCAAAGAAAAGAAAGTATTCTACGAGTTATTACTTATGCGAGCAAAACTCTAGACAATGCCCAAAGGAACTACACAACCACCGAGAAAGAGCTCCTAGCAGTGGTATTCTCCTTAGATAAATTCAGATCATATTTATGGGGAAGTAAAGTGATTATTCACACTGACCATTCTGCTCTTAAATATTTGTTTACTAAGAAAGAGGCCAAACCACGCTTGCTTCGTTGGATTCTCTTGTTATAGGAATTTGACATTGAAGTAAGGGATAAAAGTGGTAAATTAAATGTGGTGGCTGACCATCTGTCTCGGTTGGTAGTTCCTGATGATGGTGTACCAATTCATGAATTTTTTCCGGATGAGACTGTTTTTGTTTTGAATACGGTGCACGAGCCTTGGTTTGCTGGCCTAGCCAATTATCTTGTTTCTGGGGTTATACCTCGTGATTTTTCCTATGCTCAAAAGAAGAAATTTTTATCTGACGCTAAGCATTATATCTGGGAAGACCCTTTTCTCTTTCGAGTTTGTAGATAGTATAATTCGCAGGTGTCTCCCAGATGATGAAGTACCCAGTGTTCTAGAGTTTTGTCATTCAAGGGAAGCTGGAGGCCATCATGGATCTCATAGGACGGCAGCCAAAGTTTTGGAATCCGGATTTTATTGGCCCACTACATAAAGATTGCCAAGCCTTTGTGGCCAGTTGCGATAGTTGTCAACGCATGGGAAATACTTCTAGGCAACATGAAATGCCCCTGCAAGGCATTTTAGAGGTCGAACTTTTTGACTGCTGGGGAATGGATTTCATGGGACCATTCCCCTCTTCGCAAGGATTCCAATATATTCTGGTGGCAGTGGACTACGTATCCAAGGGTTGAAGCAATTCCTTGCCAACATGCTGATTCAAAGACGGTGGTAAAATTCTTAAAGAAGCATGTCTTTACCCGCTTTGGAGTCCCTAGAGCTATTATAATTGATGGAGGCACACACTTCTGCAATCAAAGCATTGATGCATTGATGGCTAAGTATGGGGTACACCACAAAGTTGCCCTTGCTTACCATCCCCAGACGAATGGGCAAGCAGAAGTGTCCAATAGGGAGTTGAATGGATACTCCAAAAGACGGTGCACTCCTCCAGAAAAGATTGGGCGTTAAAACTGGATGATGCTCTTTGGGCCTATCGCACAGCATATAAAACCCCCATTGGTATGTCACCTTTTAAATTGGTTTATGGAAAGGCATGCCATCTTCCTGTGGAGCTTGAGCACAAGGCTTATTGGGCTATCAAGTCCTTAAATTTTGATATGACTGCTGGGTGAGAAAAGAAAGTTGCAACTCTCTGAGTTAGAAGAGCTGAGGGATCAATCTTACGACAATGCTAAAATTTATAAGGAACGAACCAAGAAGTTCCATGACAAGCTGATCCTCAAGAGAGACTTCAAAGTGGGTGACTTGGTTCTCCTATATAATTCAAGATTGAAGCTTTTCCCTGGGAAGCTCAAATCTCATTGGGCAGGTCCTTTCCGGATTGTTGATGTGACCTCATATGGTGCCTTTGAACTACAAAACAAGAAGGGCGAAACTTTCAAAGTTAATGGAGCCCGTCTAAAGAGGTATACTTGTCCTACTGATATTTCAACTGACTTGTTTAGAATTTCTCTTGTCCAGGAACAGCATGACACTTTTACTCCTGTTTCGAAACCGGCACTATCTAAGAAGAAATCTCTCCCGTGGAGAGTTCAACACAAACTCAAGCAGCTACGCAGCTTAACTATAGGAAGTTATGGGACCCCAACCCACAACTCCTCTCAAACAGAATGAAATTATGGGCGTCTAGCTAAGGACGTTAAAAAAGAGCAGCTAACTGGGAGGCAACCCAGTATTTATCAGGTATATTAAATATTATTTTAATATAATATTTTATTTTATTATATTTTTAATTTTTGAGAAATTAATCTATCTTATTAGTTTAAAAATAAAGTTAAAATAAAAAAATAATAATAATAATTGGCCTGTCCGAACCAGCCGGTTCGGACTCTGGTTCGGTCGTCACGATTTCCGAACTAAAAGACCGTCCGAATCGGCTGTTGCACAATTCTCCCAAATTACAAATCGACGAACGAACAGCCCCAAATCCCCACCTTCTTTTGCTCTAGATTTCATTTCTCCACCAAATCGAGCAAGGTTGGTACCGAAATCTTCGTTTTTCAATTCTCTACATTTCTATAGCAAGAAATCCACAAACCATCAACCCCAAAAGGAGAAATATGCATCTGAATTTTCGAACCCTAGGTTGGCGAATTCGCAAATTTGAGCTCGTTCTTGCGTTTTTGTCATCGATTTCTTCTTCTACAATCATCCTATACTCCCACAAGGTAAATTCTCACTTTTTACTCAATTTTGGTGTTTTTGATTGAATTCCAAATTGAGAGTAATAGTTACGAAAATGGTATTGATATATTTGCATTTTTGTTCTATAATGCCTTGTGTGTTATAACTATGGTTTTATGATTGTACGATGTTGTGAGTGGATTTGTTTGATAACGGTATTGCATTACCTTGAATATTGATTGAATTTAGTTGTGGAGAATTGAAATTTTTAGGGGAGATTCTGTCGAAATTTCGGTAGAATTTGTGATATTTATCTACTATGTTTGAATTTCATACTATTTTTCTACTTGCTTTCTTTGTTGCTAATATGTATTAAGCAGGATGTTTAGAAAATTAACTGGACGTTCAAAGAAGAGTAAAACCACTACTAGTTCCAGTCAGGCACCACCACCAGATTTTATATCTCAACAGGCAGCAGACTGGTTCAATCTGGATGTGAAATTGAACCTGAACGATCGGTCGCACCGGAGTTACAGCGCCAGCTTGGGTTACCCGAGCTTCTGGAGGCGCATGGATGGGTGAAACTACTAGACATGGGTGGTGTATTCTACCCACGTGAGGTACGGGTTTTCTATGCGAATTCCCGTATCCAAGAAGGCACGTCCGCTCCACGGTCCAAGGGAAGGACATCATTATTCGAGTGGAGGATATTACGAATTACCTAGGATCCCTTACCCTGCTCCTCCTATGGATGAGGATGATGATCTTGCAACTTCATAATGAGTTTCAGAATGCCGCAGACCGACATTAAGTGCGCTTTACTTCAGGCACCACGCAGACGAAGAGGGATGACCAGTCTACTAAGGTCATCCCAGCTGATCTTCTACAGGACCCTCGCGAGCGAGTCCTGTTCGCGCTTCTGGTGGCCAATGTCGCGCCACGACACACTTCTGACCTCAACCAGACCGACTGCTATCTTATCCAGGGTCGTGAACTCTTCTTTTGCTGGAGCTACACTCCTATATCCCCAGCTTTTACATCAGCATCTGCGCTACATCATCGAGCACAAAGACCGTCATAGGCTTGGATTCCCTGTTATGATCTGCCACTTCCTCAGGCAGCGGGGAGTGATCTTAGCTGAGGAGGGTCGTTCCACTTCTAGGACACCCATTGACATGGGCACCATGAAGAGGATGAGATTTGAATATGATGGAAGGACGTGGACTAAGCAGGCGGGTCCGCGTACTCAGAAGCGGCAGAGAGATGTTGGAGAGGGACCGTCCGAGCCAGTCCCTACTTCCACTACAGTAGAGGAGCAACAGTATGCGGCATTCCCAGCACCCAGGAGCGGGTATGTGACCTGGGATGAGTTCGAGCACAGACAGCAGCAGATGGAGCAGTCGTTCCAAGCAGAGATCAACCTCCTTCGGGAGCAGGCACGACGATCGCAGGATAATTATGAGGCTCTGTTCCATGACTTCCAGCAGTGGCAGGCTTACTACCCACCACCTGAGTGATTCTATGACAGTTATTTTCTCTCTTTTTTTTTTTTCCATTCCTGCTTTGTTATTTATTTACTGTATTCCTAACATTTGACAGTTTTCTGTTTATTTGGTTTGTTTCAGTTTACGCACTATCTTTATATAATAGCATCTTTTCCTTTTCAATGTTTCAATAAGACATTCCATCTGCAAAGTTGAGCACTTGCATAACGCAAGTGTGAGGAACGTTTCCCCCGACAAAAGCTTAAGTGTGAGGAAGGGCTACTTTCTCAAATCCAAGGATATAAGGGGAGTTGTTTGTTTTAATTTTTGCAAAATTTAAATTATGTTAAGTTCGTTTTACTCCTCTTACTTGATTTATCTCTATTGCTACATAACGCTATCCTCCATGAGTATGACACATTTTGAAACGTCTTCTTACTTGAAAATTTTTAACTGAACAATTGAGGACATTGTTCCTCTTAAGTGTGAGGAAGTAGAGACCTTTCCCTGAAAATGTGTCAGCTGATCTAATACATATAGACATTAGATTTACGGGTGAAAATATTTTGTAGAAAAATCAAGCATGGTAAGCAACTTTAAGATTAGTTTTGCTCATAATTGTTAGCTTTCATGGTTTCATTATAAAATTATTTTGTGTGCAAGCTAATTATAAAGTCTGAACTGGTTTAACTCGGTACCTTTGGAATGAAAGGAAAGTTTGGGGAGAAGGCAAGGTACTCCTCTGATCTAATTTTTGTTTAAACTGAAACGGGCCTCTTCCATTCGGTTATTAAGTCCTTGGGGTGCTTCATCACCCATTTACCTAAGATCATTTGATCTGGGATAAAAGACCCAAAACTGCTACAAGAATGGAGAGAAAAGTCTGTAGGGTTTAAAATAAATTTGCAAACAGTGCTATTAAAGTTTGTTAAGAAAAAAAAGAGCTTAAACTTATTTAGATCATGAGTATGTGGTGTTGAAAGGTACTACGGAATAAGGCAATACTTCACACCCCTTGTCATTTCTGGGTATTTAAGGAAAGAAATGGTGGAAAGATCCCGAGTTAATCTGTGTTCATTCTTGATGATTTAACTTCTCCAAATTTTTGGTTTGAAGAGCTTGTTTCCACTAAAAAGAAAGGAACATACAGTTATGAGCAAAGGTTAATCTTAGGATTGTTATTATGTTTAATTCCCTTCTACGTTTGTTTTTACCCAAAGATTTAATTCTATGGAATTCCTCAGGAGCTTAATTCTGTATTTTGCTTGAGGACAAGCAAAAGCTAAGTGTGAGGAAGTTTGATAAGTGCAAAACATATAGACTTTTAGGGTTTAAATACCTTATGAATTGCAATATCTGAAGCACATGTTTCCCACTTATTATACGTTTTTTCCTAAGATTTATGTTTTGATATGAACTAATGCATTTTATATGTTCAATGTAGGAAAAATCCATGTAATTAAGTAGATTTACTCATGAGGATTCCAACGCAACAAACGGGGATTAAATCGGAGCTGAAACAAATATTTTAGAGGCAAATGAATTCTCGTCCGGACCAGTGTCCGGATGAGCTGGTCCGGACGCAACACGTGGAGCAAGCTCCGCTTACCGTCGACATGTCCGAACCAGCCTGGTCCGGACCTGGTTCGGACAAACGAATTTTACAGCATACTGGACACCATCGACATGGTGTGAAAAGATAATTATTTTATCTTTTCACACACCGACATACACTATCTTTTTACCCCATTTTCACTATAAATAAACCTATAACCCTCCATTAATACATATCTCATTCCACCCCCAAACTAATGCCATTTTTCCTCCACCAAATCACCATTTTCTCTCCAAAAATCATACATCTCACCTACATAATGTCCATATAAATCCACATATCACCTCATCCCATAAAAACATTCCATTTCCATACCGTTGTTCTGTCCAACCTCTGTCCAAATATTAGCAGTCAAGATAGTGGAGCTGAATTAATTATCTTTCCCAGATGATTTCTT
This sequence comes from Limonium bicolor, assembly GCA_023374045.1. Classification (NCBI taxonomy): domain Eukaryota; kingdom Viridiplantae; phylum Streptophyta; class Magnoliopsida; order Caryophyllales; family Plumbaginaceae; genus Limonium; species Limonium bicolor. The sequence goes on along the minus strand of CM041780.1, from coordinate 82,999,296 downwards.
TTACTTCTTATTCTGTCTTTTTAATTATGTTGGGCTAAGAGGATTTACTCCGGGTGAAGGTTAAATTATAGTTTGTATAATTATGTAATCTATATTTGAAATACCCCTAACGTTTAAATAATTAAATAATGGTAAATATATATTATTTAGGGGATTATTAAACCCTAAGAAAGGATATAAACACTTGGGCGTTAAAAACGCACCTAAACTCCTTAAGGTCAAAAACGTGCGTTAAAGCCCAACCTTAAGTTAAACAAGTTATATAAGCTATAAACTTCATATGAAGTTAATCAAGGATCATTATAAGACCCTTAGAACGTAGGACCTCATCTAGAACTGAGTGAAAATACAAAATGCTCGGGAGTTCCCTTAAAGGCCCTTAAGGCCCGAAAGTCCCGGAAATACATTATAAGATGAAGTAAAGCATTACACGTTATTCCAAATGCACCATAACACTTTATTAAAATATAAGATGAAGTCCTCAATCTAATTTCTCAGTTAAACGCAAAGTGCTAGGAGGTGCCTTATGGGGGCCCCATAAACCCCCGGGAATGCCCAGGAGGAGTGCCGAGGTGGCACGAACTTCTATAAAATTCATTCTTAGAGTTCCTAACATCATTATTCAACATTATAAAGAGAATGCATGAGCTAATTCCTCAAAAATAAACAAAGTGCTCGGACGAATTTCTTAACGCTCCTTTTTGCCCGGTTAGCCCGGGAATTGTGTTTTGGGTTGAAATAACCCCATATAACTCAATGTAACACCTTAACATATTATTATTGACTATAAACAACATCAATACACACTTAGAACTCATAGCGACTAATTATTTCTCAGAAAATCCTTAAAGCACAAAAACGCACCTTCGGGTGTCACAAAAATGCGTTTTACGCAATTGCCTTGAAGTTTTTGAGGAGCCAAGAGTTGATAATCTTAAAAGGGGATAAATTGAGCATCTAAATCAATTAATTCCAGTACTAAATTCATAGTACAAGTGGGGGCGATTTTATCATCAAAAAGGTACCTAAAATCAGCATTTTTACCTTAAAACTTTCACCTTTTACCTTAGTATAAATGTACCAATTAAATGTTGTGACCTATTACATGTTATAATATGGTCTTATTACAATATAATGTGACAGGAATTAATTCAAAAATTAATCCCATTTGATCCCCATTCCATGCGCCATTTAGGGTCATTTTTGGCTAGTTTAACTAGAAAATTTTGCTTATGGATGATGAATCATCTTATCACATACCATGTGATAATGTATTAAGTAGTGCAGCCAAATAAACCCTTCATCCACCGTATGACCTGCAAGAAATAAGAGAAATTAGTCTTGTAAAAGTCATAGAAATTTGACTACATAAAATAACAAAACTAGACTACTTTATAATGTGAGGTTGCAATTAAGCAAATGAAACAGCCATGTTACTACCCATGTGGCTGTCGATAATGATGAAGAAAATAAGGGTCTGATTGCCCTATATTAAAATCAAAAGAAACACCACCTAATTAAGCTAGTCTTCTTATCTTCAAATGATAAAATCAAACACCTACCTACATACTCCATTACCGATTTTTGAGAGGAAAAAACAAGTCCCATTTACTATCTACTAGCTGCCGATTTGGACCAAGACAAAGGGGAGCTTGATTGCCTATCTAGTCAAATAAACAAAACTACCTAATTAAGCTAGTTTCCTAAGTCAAATATAGACAAACCAATTGTCTTATACAGCTCACTATGGCCAATTTCTATGCAAGAAACAAGGCTTAATTTGCCTTATAAAAATTCAAGTAGAATACCTACCTACCTAGCCATGACATATTGTCTTTAATTGTCAAAGAATCAGCCTCCTATATGCTCATATAATACCGTAAATACAAGGAAGGAACAAAGACAAAGTGGCTTAGAAAAATCAAAGGAGACATATACCTACCTTACTCCTTGTCTTCTTGTTTCCATTGTCAAACAACCATCCATTATTTCTTGCCAATCAGCCGTATGTCTAGTCTAAATGGAGAGACTTTTGTAGTCAATTATGAAATCAAATAATCAAAAACAAATCATAGAATAATGACAATAATTTCCAAGTTGATTCCTTTCATTCTTTCCTTAAACTATACGTGAGATAGGCTCTCATTTGCTCACACCCAGCCGATGGTGAGGCTCTCTTCTCCCCTCCTTTCTTCTTCAATTGCTAAGTAATTCCTTAGAGCTTCTAAGCTCCATTAATGGTGTTCTAAGCTCTAACACCATTTCTATGTAATTTCTTAGCTAAATCTTCTAAGTCTTGAAGCAAGAATCATCCTAGCAACTTTCTTTATTTTCGCCAAGGTTAGATGCTCCAACGAGGTTCCTAGATTCAACAACAACATAAGGAACAACAAGATCAAGTTAAGGTATATTTGTATGTTGAAAATCCTAAATAAATCCCTTAAGCTATTTTCGAAAATTATGAACTTCTAAACCAAAGTTCTCTTCATTATTTCATGAAGGAAACTTGGATCTACAATCATCACAAGGTGTATCAAAAATACCTTGATAAATTCCTAAGGTAAACTCTTGTAAAACTACTCCAAATCTTATTTATAAATCTTTGTTAGAAGTCTAACAAATGGATCTCCTAAATATATTTAAGGAGGACGAATTCTCTTCATCAAATAGCATTTGGAGAGCTTGGAGTTCAAGGAGAAATCAAGTACAAGAATTGTCTTGATTTAAGGAGTAAGTTTATATAATTAAGGTTTATTAAGTTTAAGCTTGATTTAAGCTTCAAACTTTGGTATAAAAATTATACATAACCTCTAAATAATTAAGGCCGAAAATACTATAGGTTATAATGTCAAGAAAATAATTTATAACATATAAGGTAAGATTATTACCTTAAGGTATAAATATGTGTCACAAAAATTAATTAAGATGCATATATATATATAAACCGAATTGTCTAAGAATTTAATGTTCTATTTTGAGTTTATAATCATTCAAAGTCGTTAGCATAATTTTAAGAAGTGTTATATGGCTTATATACATCTATATGTATTTATTATAAAGTTTAAATCAAGTTTTAAAACTATATAGTAAAATAAAATCAAAGCCGGGAATAACATGGCTTATTTGGTGATTTTCGAAATATATAAGTATATTAACTTATATTATAAATTTTTGGAGTATTAAAAATAGCTATAAGTATTTAAATGGCTAGTTAAATAAGTTATGTGGTTAAAATGCACATTTTGTAAAGTTTTGTGAACAAAATATAAAAGCCGAGAATTAAAGGAGTGATTTGGTATAATTATGATATAATATAAGGTAGAAATTAATATTATGAATTTTGGTGAATTTAAATAAGTGGTTAAGTGTCAAAATAACATTTTATAAAGTTTTGGGACTATCTTGCAATTATTGGAAAGTTTGGAGGTGAAACCGAGATTACATATGATTTTATGGGTATATTAAAGTATTAATTATGAAATTAAGTCTTGGTCAAAGTGTTGACCAAAAACTTTGGGTTAAAATGATTTATGACATAAAATATTAAGTTTATAGAAGTTTAAGGGTGAATATGTAATTTATGAAAGTATATATAAAAATAGAAGTTAAATGGGGCGGAAATATAAATTGAAAAAAGATATGGGTTGTTTCGGTTATTTAAAAGAATTTAATATTAAAACTATAATTTATAAGTTAAATTGTAACTTATATAAAGTTGGGGTTGAAATGTAAATATAGAGAATATATTTACAAAACCGAAATGGTTAAAGGGCGAATTCATAATTAATAAAATTATAAGGGGATTTTCGGTATTTAAGAAAATTAAATATTAAAACTATAGTTTATAAGTTAATATGTAACTTATATAGAGTTTTAAGGGCTAGAATATAATTATGTGAAAGTTTATGTCAAAACCGAAAGTTATGTGGAGATTTGGTAATTTATAAAGATTGGTATATCAAGTTTGTAATTACCGAAATTTAATGTGGATATTTGGTAAATCAAAAGATAATTGGATAATTAATAATTTACAAATGCTAATGTGTATGTTATGTAATTACCGAATTTATAAGGTTATTTGGTAATTTATAAAATTAGAATATTCATTTGGTAATTACAGAGAGGTTAAGGTAGTAATTGGTAAATTATAAAGTTATATGGTTATTTGGTAAGTTGTAAAAATTTAATGGGTTCAAATTATGATTACCGGAAATTAAAAAGGTTGGTTTTGTAATTTAATAAAGAAAGGAATTAAGATTAAGTAATGTGATAAATTATGATGAAATACCCCTGAATATTGAACGCATAAAATCATAACGCGTTTCATAATACGGACATAGAATAACGTACGAAAATTAAATCTAGTAAATAGATATATATGTGTACGAATACGAAAACACACGTACATAGCGTTACGATATTGTAACGTTGTAAATAGTGAAAATAACGTCACATGACTTTTAAGTTTGTAGTGGCATGTGTAATACAGGGGTTGTTATAAAACCCGAGATGTAACTCTTAGTCTGTGATTTGGAAATTTTGTTGTAGACACTTGGAACTTGGGAATTGCACTATATGTTGTATATGGATTTGATAGAGGGTTGTTTCCAGTCATTCAGACCGTAGCTTGATATGGATAGAGTTGTTGTGTCAACCACGTGGGTGGTTGGCGTCTGTGACACCCGGATGAAGTTGGAAACCGCTGCGTAGACATCTCGTATTACCGTTAGGCTCGTCTTCTGATTATTGATTGTGATTCGGGGATGTTACAGAAAGTGGTATCAGAGCGTAGTTGCGCTCTGATGACTGGAATAGAGGAGTACCGAGTATAGGAAAACCTAAATTTGAGAAACGGGGTTACGGGTTAGTTTGTGAGGCTCGTTAGTTAGGGTCCATTTCAATCCGTAGGAAAACGCTGGAGAGGTAGAAAGCCTCCTCACACTCGGGAAAACCCGATCTGGCATTTACACAATGGCATATAATCAATCCGGTAAGGAAAACTAGGTACCCCTATCCTTTCATCGATGTTTCGGCTTAGTGTAGGGTACGGGGGCGTACCCCTCTTTTAAGGGGGGTAAGCGCATTTTGTTTTGTATGTTTGTTTATTTATTATGATGTATTCCTACAACCACTCGTGGTTGGTTGGTAGGTTTGTGTGTTTGGATTGTGTGTGAAAATGTTATGTACGCTATGTATGAATGAATGTCGTGTGCCTTGGGTTGCACTTTAGCTTGTTATACACATTGCTAGCTTCTTGGTCTACTATGAGAATTTGCGTGAAGCCACTGATGTGGCACGGTGCTTAGGAGCACCGAGCAGTATAATTATGGACTTAATCCTTTGGGTATCGATAATGAATGCGGGACTGGATCTCTAAGATTGCTAGGAGTGGAAAATATGAGTTAAGGAAGTAAGACTTCGGGACGAAGTCTCTTTTAAGGGGGGTAAGCTGAAATACCCCTGAATATTGAACGCATAAAATCATAACGTGTTTCATAATACAGACATAGAATAACGTACGAAAATTAAATCTAGTAAATAGATATATATGTGTACGAATACGAAAACACACGTACATAGCGTTACGATATTGTAACGTTGTAAATAGTGACAATAACGTCGCATGACTTTTAAGTTTGTAGTGGCATGTGTAATACAAGGGTTGTTATAAAACCCGAGATGTAACTCTTAGTCTGTGATTTGGAAATTTTGTTGTAGACACTCGGAACTTGGGAATTGCACTATATGTTGTATATGGATTTTGATAGAGGGCTGTTTCCAGTCATTTAGACCGTAGCTTGATATGGATAGAGTTGTTGTGTCAACCACGTGGGTGGTTGGCGTCTGTGACACCCGGATGAAGTTGGAAACCGCTGCGTAGACATCTCGTATTACCGTTAGGCTCGTCTTCTGATTATTGATTGTGATTCGGGGGTGTTACATATGAGGAATAACATAGAGTTTATGAAATGATTATGGATATAATTAAGGTAACCAAATTATATTAGTATATGGAGTAAGAGGAAATAATTATGGATATATAATTAAAGAGATGAAGAAATACCATAATATGGGAATTCATTATCACATGTGGGAATCACATAAAATAATGAACTGATGAACTACCAAGAACCACTGTTAAATAACAGGGCAAATAAAAGAACATACAGAGTTAGTATATTACAAGCGTTAGTTCTACAGTGACAGTACTGTAATATTTAATGAATAGTTATATTAATATTACCCAGTATTGCATGTTTATATAACAGTGTACGGGAAGGAACTACTAAGCAGAAATTTGTCAAGCTAGCAGTTACTTGGTGAACGGTATGTTAATTGTGTTGTCTGAATGTCCTAAGGATTATCCTAAGGTCCAGACATTATGTGCTTAATTGTTTAAGAGCGATATCTGTGATTTTATGTATATGATATTGTGTACTGTATTGCTCAACTGTTGTGTTGTATTTTATGCGCGAATGTCTTATGACTGGAGGTTTATACATCTAAACTGGAACAAGACTAACTGACCTTTAGGTATTATTGAACCTAACTGATGGTCAATGATAAGTGTCCAAATGAGCATGATTTATAGGTGTATTTCATATATTATATTAGCACTTTTTCTTGCTCATTTCTCCACTTCGGTTAGTTTTCCTCTAGTTTATGTTTTATTGTTATCTCACAAATTTATCGGTTAAACATGAGGAAAACCAAGCTGGGAGCAAAGTAGACAAGGAGACGAACGCATAGGCACAGACGGCTCGAAAAACGGAGTCCAAACGAAGAATCTAGAGCCGGTCAAAGTTTGTGTCCGCATGGTGTCCGCATGAGCGTCCGCCCAAAACAACGAGGACACAAGCGAGGACAGCCATGCGGACAAGACTTGAGCGCGCCTAAACAATGTGTCCGCCCCATTCTACATGGACAGCCACAAGGACAGCCATGCGGACAAGATATGGAGCGCGCCTAAACAATGTGTCCGCCCAATTCTACGCGGACAGCCACGCTGACAGCACAAGTTCACGGAAGGCCATTGTGTCCGCATGAAACAATGAGGACAGCCACGCGGACAGCACAAGAGGAGAAGCTTGTCCGCCCCATTCTACGCGGACGTCTACACGGACAAGGCTAAGGACCGTGAGACAACCGCATAACTGAATGCGGACATCTACGCGGACGCGTGTAAATGTCCAGATAATTAACGCGAGCTGTTTATCTTCTTCGCGACTGTCTGCAACTTGCTTCTACCATATTCATCTACTCCGACCAGCGCCTACCTTAATTCCCTCATGTGTGTGTCCCCTGCAATTAATGAGCAATCAATGAGCAATCAATCTGCAAATCCTTTCACGCGTGATCCAGCTCTTTCTGCCGCCCCAATCCATTCCTTAATTTCCTCACGCGGTGTTCCCTCTGTCTGCTTCCTCTTCTTATCTTCTATAAAACCCACGTTCCTTCTGCCTTCAATAATCAGTCCCTTCCACATACTAAATACCATAGAATACCATCATCCATCCCATTTCTCTTCTCCCATCTTCTCCATTTTATTTACTTTTCATTCCACCATATCCACCTCTAGTCCTACGTATAAAAAATAGCAGAACGAATGCAGGAGTGACTACAGATGATTTCTACTACTCTTGTTTCTGTTTATCTATTTAATATGTTAGGCTAGAATATTTATACTCTGGGAATGGTTATTATGTGTTTGTATTAATTATGCAATATGTTTACTGGTTTATTTAAATACAGTTTGTTGCGTTTTAAAGGGTCATCTCGCCTTTTTAATAAATGTCATGAGTTTATTAAATTGCTTTACTAAATCTATTTCTAATCTGATCGGTGACAAATAGATAGGTTAATTAAGTCGTAAATCTGGAGGAAACTTATTTTCATCATTTAAGTTAGTACTCAGATGCATAAATAATTTCTCATATTTAAACCGTCCGTTTACACACATTTTTCTTGAGTTTTCATCGGACCTTGCATTTTCAGGTAAACGAGTTCTTATGAGTTTTCATCGGACCTTAAGATAATAAGAGGAATTTTGCCAAACAATTATAATTAAACCAGTAGACATAGCATGAAAGAGCAGATTATATTAACCTGACCCAGAGTCCCGTTAAATTTATCTATTAACTTAGTTTATTTTATCTTTCCTTTTTATTTATAATACAAGTCAATTAATCCCCCTTTTTTGTGACACGCTTAGGTACTATAATATGCACATTAGTCCCACGGTTCGATATCCGGTCGCTTAGACTTTACTATTCTACTACGATCGGGATTTGTTTGCAGCCCGACGTTTATTTTGAGTTTTAATTTCTTTTCTTTTATTTTAATTTCTACAGCTCTAACCACTCACGATTACACGTCTGCAAAATGGCGCCGTTGCCGGGGACTAGATTTATTCTAGTCCCTAAGCCCCGGATTATTCACCTGTTAAATTATAAATATTCTGTTCTTTTTATTCTGTTAATATTTTGTCTATTTTATTTTGTTTGTTGTTTATATTAATTATCTTTTATATTTTGTTTATATTATTATTATGTTTGTATCTAATCATTTTATTTTCTAATCTGTTTCAGTAGTTTCGTTTTATATACGAAAACATAAAAAAACACAAAAAAAAAATTGTACGCGGCAAATGGAGGAGGAGCTCGAACAAGAGTTTTGGTATTCACAGTTTTTATACTGCTCCGTATGTGGGGGAGCTCATGATTATGAGGATTGTTTCATATTACAAGAGCAACTCTGGTTAGAAGATCAACCAGACTACCTGGAGAGAATCGCTCAACAAGAACAGCACCCCACTACGGATGTAAGTTATTCTCTTCCCTCTACAGTCACCTACCGCCAGTTTCCATCCTTCTCTATGCTCTATCCAGAAGATGAGGATACTTACATCCTCGAAAATGAAGAGAAGGAATTGCCATCACCTCCCGCCAAGTTATCCAAACAAAACGCCACTATCACCTTCAAAGAATCAACTTTCTCTGAAGATGATATCGATCGCGTTCTTTCTATGAGCCTCACCTACAAAAGGAGGACGTTTACATCCTCCAATTTGAGAAAGAAAAATCATCACCACCGGGTCTTCTGTTAGAACTACGTTACCGGCAGTATCTCCTCAAACACCAGGTTTCGTGGAGTATCCATTTTCCTATTTGATATGCCGAAGTAACGTTTTGTTTTGATCCAGGTGGTTTGCTTTTAATTCTTGTCAACTCCGTTTTCCTGGCAGAACTATTGTCTACTTATATTTTTGATCCAGGATAACGAAGCAGGCGTCTAGCCAAAGACGTTAAAGAAGGGCAGCTTCCCGGGAGGCAACCCGGATGAACTTTTATTAGCTTTTATGCTCTTTTTAATTTTCAGGTTCTCTTTAAATTTTATTTTTGCTAACTTTTAACCCCGTTTGTAGTATGGTTGCTTCTAGTGTCTTATGCAGGTGCACCTTCATATCCACACTGCAACCAAGCTACGCTACTTGAGGCTGAAGCTCAAGTGTGGGGGAACTCCTTTAACAACAAGCAAAAATAATATCAGGGGAGTACCAGTTTCTTTAATTATGCTTTTATTTAAATAAAAACTGCAGAGGAGCGTTTATGTGCTTAAATGTTTATTTGTGACCTTTGTGTTATCTCTATTTATCTACTTACCGAAAAGGTCTTCTGAAACCTTCCCTTGTTTTTCTGGTGAACAATGAGGACATTGTTCAATTTAAGTATGGGGGAGTGTGCCCTTTTCGGTGACATTTTGTGCTTAAATGCTTAATCTCTCTGCTTATCTTGCGTTTGTCCAATTCAATATCGTGACCCTTTATATGTGGGTTGTTCTCTTTAAGAATAAATACTATTATGAATTGTGGGATAAATGGTACAAAATTTTAAAATTTTGATTACTTTTGAGGAGCATTTTATATGCGGTATGACCAAATGATCTGCAAATGGTTGGATTTTATTGCTCAGGGTTTCTTTCCGTCTTCTCTCTTAGGGATTACTAAGGGGTGCTTCTCTGTTTAAAAAATACAAAAAAAATAATAAGGGACTTGCGAGACACCATTGGTAACGAACAAAAGAGAGTTGAGTGTTCTTAAATACAAAGGCATGATGCCTACATTTTATCTTCTCATCCCTTATGCAAAAGTGAAACAAATGCATAAATCTATTCTTCCTTTTGTTTTCTCCTCAATGCCCATTCTTGAGAGAAGTTGGCCATGGTAAAAGTTCTCAGAGTCACCTAAACAAAAGAAACATTGAAGTACCTTGGATCATACCCCGAAACTCTATATTTTACTTTTACCCTGAGCACACCTATGCCACCAGCAGTTGATGGATCACACTCCTCAATAAGTTAAAAAGATCATGAACTGTTCACCTCTTTATCCTACCCTTCATAATAATATTTGTTAATATTGAGCATTCCCTACTTACTTGGGTACGTGGTTTTGCTTGAGGACAAGCAAAAAGATAAGTGTGGGGATGTGACAAGTGTCCAAATGAGCATGATTTATAGGTGTATTTCATATATTATATTAGCACTTTTTCTTGCTCATTTCTCCACTTCAGTTAGTTTTCCTCTAGTTTATGTTTTATTGTTATCTCACAAATTTATTGGTTAAACATGAGGAAAACCAATCTGGGAGGAAAGTAGACAAGGAGACGAACGCATAGGCGCAGACGGCTCGAAAAACGGAGTCCAAACGAAGAATCTAGAGCCGGTCAAAGTTTGTATCTACATGGTGTCCGCATGAGCGTCCGCCCAAAACAACGAGGACACAAGCGAGGACAGCCATGCCGACAAGACTTGAGCGCGCCTAAACAATGTGTCCGCCCCATTCTACGCGGACAGCCACGAGGACAGCCATGCGGACAAGATATGGAGCGCGCCTAAACAATGTGTCCGCCCCATTCTACGCGGACAGCCACGCGGACAGCACAAGTTCACGGAAGGCCATTGTGTCCACATGAAACAATGAGGACAGCCACGCGGACAGCACAAGAGGAGAAGCTTGTCCGCCCCATTCTACGCGGACGTCTACGCGGACAAGGCTAAGGACCGTGAGACAACCGCATAACTTAATGCGGACATCTACGCGGACGCGTGTAAATGTCCAGATAATTAACGCGAGATGTTTATCTTCTTCGCGACTGTCTGCAACTTGCTTCTGCCATATCCATCTACTCCGACCAGCGCCTACCTTAATTCCCTCACGCGTGTGTCCCCTGCAATTAATGAGCAATCAATGAGCAATCAATCTGCAAATCCTTTCACGCGTGATCCAGCTCTTTCTGCCGCCCCAATCCATTCCTTAATTTCCTCACGCGGTGTTCCCTCTGTCTGCTTCCTCTTCTTATCTTCTATAAAACCCACGTTCCTTCTGCCTTCAATAATCAGTCCCTTCCACATACTAAATACCACAGAATACCATCATCCATCCAATTTCTCTTCTCCCGTCTTCTCCATTTTATTTACTTTTCATTCCACCATATCCACCTCTAGTCCTACGTATACAAAATAGCAGAACGAATGTAGGAGTGACTACAGATGATTTCTACTACTCTTGTTTCTGTTTATCTATTTAATATGTTAGGCTAGAATATTTATACGCTGGGAATGGTTATTATGTGTTTGTATTAATTATGCAATATGTTTACTGGTTTATTTAAATACAGTTTGTTGCGTTTTAAAGGGTCATCTCGCCTTTTTAATAAATGTCATGAGTTTATTAAATTGCTTTACTTAATCTATTTCTAATCTGATCGGTGACAAATAGATAGGTTAATTAAGCCGTAAATCTGGAGGAAACTTATTTTCATCGTTTAAGTTAGTACTCAGATGCATAAATAATTTCTCATATTTAAACCGTCCGTTTACACGCATTTTGCTTGAGTTTTCATCGGACCTTGCATTTTCAGGTAAACGAGTTCTTATGAGTTTTCATCGGACCTTAAGATAATAAGAGGAATTTTGCCAAACAATTATAATTAAACCAGTAGACATAGCATGAAAGAGCAGATTATATTAACCTGACCCAGAGTCCCGTTAAATTTATCTATTAACTTAGTTTATTTTATCTTTCCTTTTTATTTATAATACAAGTCAATTAATCCCCCTTTTTTGTGACACGCTTAGGTACTATAATATGCACATTAGTCCCACGGTTCGATATCCGGTCGCTTACACTTTACTATACTACTACGACCGGGATTTGTTTGCAGCCCGACGTTTATTTTGAGTTTTAATTTCTTTTCTTTTATTTTAATTTCTACAGCTCTAACCACTCACGATTACACGTCTGCAGTCAACTGTTATAGTCTTAATTCAAATATTGGTTATTGTACCACTGACAAAAGGGCTAACTTATAAAGAGAGGAATCCAGACTGTTTCGACTTTCTGGTTGCGCATAGTGATCACTACGAGAGACTTCAATGGGGAGTCACTCAAGGGAATCCATCAGCCACATTCGGGGATGGCGGAGGGCACTGCCATTGGTGCACAGGTTCGACCGGATCGGTCATTTAATTATCCAAGGCCATTAGGTCAGCTGGTAACGGTTCCATTGGAACCCAGGGGACTATCGTCCATTAATAAGTTATTAAGGGTTGTCTTGACATGACGCCTGGGGTGGAAATTAATTGGAAAGGTTAAGTGACAGGTTTAAAGGATAAGGGCCAGATGGACAACTAACAAGTACAGTTTAATACGCGTATCTTGTTTGGTTATTGTTGTGGTTTATTGATGTGTGATTATTGGTTATTACTATGGATTATTGATATGTGGTTATTGGTGTTGTGAACTGTTGTACATTGATGTTTGCAGGTGAATTGTTGTGTGAGTGTTTAATGTTTACAGTTATTACTGTTATTTTGTAAACCGGTATTTCATGTAAAGAACCTAATATCAAGATGGCTAAAATAACCTAAGGAATCTAGATGATTTAAGACTACATTTAGCATACCAGCATTTCGATTGCTGAGCCCTTCAGTGGGCCAAACATTCAAGGTTATTAAAGAAGATTCAAGCCGGAGTGCGGGACACGGGGGTAGCTGATGTGTTTTCAGCAAACACCTTTGGTTTTATTTTGTATTGTATTAAAGAGGTTGTTGTATTCAGTTAGTCGCCCATTAGTTGGATTTGGTTTGTAATAATTAGAAGTGCTCAGTATTTGTTCATCACAGCGTGAGGAGTTAAGGTTGTTGGATGGATGCCTTGTTACTCACAAGGGTGAGTAACGGCGTGTAACACCAAGGTAGTTAGTTTTATTTTCCGCTGCGAATTATTATTTATTATGCTACGACCTGCGACGTCATTACAGGTTTAGGATTAGGGGTGTTACAATATTTTTACCGGTTAAATTATATACAGTTTGTTACGATTAAAGCTTATCTCTCTCTTTTTTAATAAATTTCATGAATTTATTAAAATGCTTTACAAAGTTTATTTTGATCAGATCAGTGATAAATAGACAGGTTAATTAATCGATAAATCTGTGGAAAACTTATTTTGATAAAATAAGTTAGTAATTTCAGATGCAAAATATAATTCCTCGCACTTAATCTGTTTACATGTGTTTTGCTCAAATCTAGATTAGATCGAGCATTTTCTGGTAAACGAGTCTTTCGAGTCTATGATTTAGTCTTTAAGATAATAACAGGAATTTTTCCAAACTATTATAATTAACCGGTAGAGTTAGCATAATTAATCAGATTATATAAACCTGAACCCGGAGTCCCGTTTAATTTATCTTCCACTCAGTTAATTTAATCTGCTGTTTTACTTTACAAAAACAAGTTAATCAATTCCCCCCTCTTTGTGACAAAGCTTAGGTACTATATTTTTTCGCTATAAGTCCCACGGTTTGACCCCGGCCGCTTCTGTCTTACTATACTACTGCGATCGGGTTTTGTTTGCAGCCTGATGGATATTTGAGTTATTAATTTCTTTCTCAATTGTTTAAAATACACCAGTTCCAACCACTCTCATTTTCCTGTCTGCAGAATGCACAAGGACAATTTTTGTAATCCTGTGTCTCCTGGTGTTTTGCTCCAGAGTAAGGTATTTAATTGTAATATCTGTTATGTATTTCCCATTGATATATATATTGTTCTTTCCGTGTTTCGGTTTCGTAACTTCTTTGTATGGTTCGCTCCGTTTATTAGGAGAAACCCATTGTTATAATTACATCGTGTTCTGCACTGCTAAACATCCCATGGGGGTATGTTCTTGGCAGTTGAGGTATTTTCCTCTGGTGTACTTTATGTCATTTGTATGTTCACGTTGTTCACATGGAATATAATTGTATATTTATGAGTTCTTGTGTGCGTTTATAGTTTGAAATCAGTATTTATTTAGGAACGTGTCCTTTAACGGTCTAGGCTGTTGTGTAGCCCGCCATCCATTTACTTTTCATCGTTGTGTTCTGTGTGAGTTTTACTTGTCTAGGTTTGGGAATGTATTCATTCTAACAATTGTTTGTAACGGTCGCTTCCATGCGCACCATATCTCATCGATTCGACGGTTATATTTATTATGGTATTTACCTTAGAGTTTTAGGGCATCCGCTAGTGTACTAGCTTTGCCTTTAGATAATAGAGTACTCGTGTTCAACCTCTTGCCGATTAAGAACGTACCACTATCCTTAATTTGGACGTACTTGATTGTCCTATCATTTAGTGTTGTTGTATATATTTTGTATTTAGAGAGTAGTTCTCTCTTTGCCCCTTTTTACGGGTAATGATTGTAATCCTTAAGTGGTTTCCTTTTGAGTATTTGACTTTTGTTAATATAACAGCTATTGAGCCTTTTTGGGTATTATATGTTCAGTCGCCTATTTATTGGGTAATCTTGCTTGTCATTAAGCTGACTATTAACTTTCTCCACTTTCAGGAGGCTTCTTTTAGAGTTACTGTGTTTTAGCCCTTCCTTTGCGGAGTTATGGCTTAGTGACATTATATTTGAAGGTTGTTGGTTCTGTTAATTTCATTAGTTAAACTAGGGTTCTACTCGTTAATTCGTTCTGGGTGGTTATTCATACTGGTCTGGGTTAACATCTCTGACCTTCATGTGGACTTGACTACTTCATGTGTTCCTTTCACCACATGTCTACGTGTATGGGGTACCGTACTGATACATTACTAGTTACTTGACTAACTTATGAATAAGTTTGTCAAGCCCACAAGCTCCCATGGAGTGTGGTCATCCCATAACTCGTTTATAGACTCGTAGTGTCCGTCACACGTTCGTGAAGTATTCTGTTGTCAATCTCCCTTCTTATTAGTATTGGGGGTCTCCCGTGGGAATGTTCGGTTTCCTGGGTTTCCTGCCCAATGGTATGGTTTCAAGTATTTGTATTGGCAGATGCTCGTTGCACTTATCCTACAGGTAAGGTTCGCATTGTAATAATAGGAGATGGTTTTCTCCTCTTTGTTACTGAGTATATCGTTGATAATGGTTCGACGATTTCTTTAAGAGAATCCATGGGTTCTAGTATTTTTATGAGTTTGTTGTTAATTCTTGTTCAGTAATTTCTTTATTGAAGTTATTCGTATACTGGGTCTAACTGTTGTTATTCTGATTCCATGTGCGCGGTTTGGCGCCTGTTAGTTAATTAACATGTTATTCACATTGCTTACGGTATGTACCGTAGCTCTCTTGACTTTATTATATTTCCTGGGTCATATCTTTTAGCGTAGTTCCGAACTCCATGGCAAGGATGTGTGTATCCTTCCTTTATGGAAGTCCTTATGGTAGTTTGCTTCTTATTATCTGTTATATTAATTCAGACATCATTTTCTTGGTAACATACATTGAAAGGTAATGGGAGGCGGTGTTCCCGTTCTCCTGGGCTCATGCCCTTTCTGGGGTATACTGGTTATCTTATTTAAGCCTGTGCCATGTTTCATTGACTAAAGTTTGATGTTTGTATTATTGTTTAGGCGATTTGCCATTGTTTAGTTCACATATTCATCATCACTGACAGTCGTCTTAATAGTCGACAGCGTGCCTTTTACATATACACATAGTTATTTCTCTTTGTATGGTGGAACGCCAATGGCGGTGGCCACTCTTTTACTTGAAACTTGTTCAATGATCAGTATGATCAATATTAATACACATAGAACTTAATCTTTACTTTTGTTCGTTCATAATCGTTCATGGCACTCCTTGGTGAAGGTAGTGCCCAGGGGTGGTAATTATTCATGTGTTGACATAGATTCGCGTTTATTATTGCGAATGGCATAGGTAGTAACCGTGTTACGGTATAATTTTTCTTTTCAATCATGGTCCTACTGTGGACTGATACGTTTTACAACTTTTCTGGTGTTCATGACATGTTGGCGTAAGCCGTTATGGTTTAGTATTGGTATTGATCGTTATGTGATCATACTTTTTCTACAATTCCCTATATATATTGTATGGGACTCACAAGTATTCTTAACATTTTATTGTTAAATTTCTGCTAGCTGTTTGTAGCTAGAATACTACGGTTCTGGTTTATTCTTACTGTAATTAATTGTGGCAACTTGTGAAGAGTCTCAGGAGTCATCCGACCCTAATGTGATCAGCACTAGTGTCAAATTATCTTTCCACCCCAATTTGTGTTCAGCTTCCCTTGACCTGTACCGGATCAAGTTCCACCTCCCACGTTCATTTCAACCCATTAAATTATTTTATAAGTTTGTTATAGTACTTGGCTCATAAGCCGATGTTATTGATTCATTACTATTTAATGAAGGTGATTCGTTATGGGCTTGTGTATGCCCTTTTCCGTCATGATGGTCAGACTCAACGGGTCCTTCCGAGGTTGTAGGCCTCGTATCTTAAAGGTTTATTACTCTATGATGACAATTGTAGTCATATAGTTTATATTAGAGTTGTACAATTGTTTGATGATTATTGGTAGCCATGGCATTGTACCAGTGGTCTACTCAGTCTTATAAAATTCAATTGTATCAGTTGTCGTAACTGTAGTGGTAGTTGGTTGCTGCTAGTTGTTGTTAAGTGCAGCACTTGCTGTGGCAAGTGCGCAGGGTAGACGGAATTGTTAGTATTTTGTCTGTTATTGTGCTTGTTGTGGGAAGTGCGCCATGCAGGTTGAGTTGTCGGTTTCAGACTTGTTCGTCTTACTACCTGCAAACGATTTATTTGGTATATTAAAAGCCTAGAAATAATCCTAGAATTCAATAATTCAATAGATCGTCAGGTTGCAAAAATCCCGGTCGAAATAGTATAGCAAATTTTATGAAGCGACCGGGGTGTCAATCCACGGGACTTGATAAGTAAGTCTAGCCTTAGGTAATGGTTAACTCAAAAAGGGGGTTTTGTTTTGGTTTTGGATTTCACAAATAGATAACAAGAAAGTAAATAGCAGATAAATTAAAGTGATAATCTTGGGAGTGTGAACGGTACTCTAGGTTCAGGGAGTTGTTTCACTAGCTAGGTTCTGCATATTCTACTACTTAAGTGGAGACTTGGATCGGCTTGTAATTCTCAATTATCTATTCTGTATTAAGTCTTAATTCCAGATAGCTCATCTAGACAGGACATGTAGTTCTAGTCTAGACCTAGCAAGTATATCTAGATGGTTTTATTACACAGAATTACTAGTCTGGTTTTGGTCCGGACTAAAGCCCCTAGTGACTAGTGTAATCTATCCGATTGCAATTATCACAGGTAACAGGTTAATAGGACCGTCAATGCTAATCACCTTATCTGATCATAACATGATTCGAGGGCTTATAATAAATTCATGACGTTTATTAAAAGCACTTAAAAGCATTAACCTGAACAATCTAAATTGTCTCAATAAAGCAGTAAAATAATGCAGAGTTTAACTTATTACAACATCCCTTCCCCTAGAGCAAATCCTCTTAGCTAGACATAGCGATTATAATCATAAATGAGAGAGAGTTGAGAGAAATCATCTGTTACGAAGATCTTCTTGCTCGCTCCTTCCTTTGTCCTTGTGCTGTGCTGGCTTGGAGGTTGGTCTTGGTGATAATGGAGTGAACTGGGTGAAATGGGGCGAATGTGGAAATTTTGGTGAGTTTTGTGAGTTGTCCGGATCAACAGGGTCGGACGTAGGTCCGGACGTGAGATGTCCGGCTAAGTCCAGGCTGACGCGATCCGGACGTGGGTGAAATGTGACTTGTCCGGATCCGGACAAGGGTCGGACGCGGCTAAATGGTGCGTATGAGTACGGAATGTGTGTGTGAGTGATGGGTGAAGATTATGGAGGTTTTGAGGAATGATTACGGATTATGTGAGTGAACGATGCAGTTTTGTGGAGGAGACTTGATGAATGGAGATGGGGTATATCGTGAGTAAGAGGATAGAGAGGGAGAGATGAGGATTAGACTCTGAAGTCTGGTGCGATTTGGAATGAAGGCAGGAGATGGTTTATATAGGATTAGAGGGGGAAACAAGGGTTAGTGGTGAGTTTGGCGTTTGTGTGAGTGGATACTTTGATTGAGCATGGGCATGAATTGTTGCGCCGCTCTTCTGTTCCCCAGTTATTGCGTCGCCTGATAATTTCGCCGAAAGGCTAATTATCAGTGCGTGCATTTTTATTTTTCAATTTTGTGTGACGTCCGGATCGTGTCTGGATCCGGACGTGACACAGAGTTTTAGATCTGAAACGTGAACTCCGGATCTGGATTTTTAGGTCACGTCCGGTGAAATACCCCAAACCTTGATATGTGGTTTAATATCAAACTATGGTATGTAAAGGCTAAAAAGTGCCTTAGTAACATCGGTGAACAAGTTAGACCATAGTAAATGCAATAAAGCATTAAGACACAGTTTGAGCAAAAACATGCTCTAAGCTATGAGTGAACTTGGTTAGGACCCAAAGAGCCTACCAAGACTTAATGACATTTAATTATGATTTTATAAGGCTAATTAAGTCCATAGGAAACCTTGGTAGACAATGAAACCAAACAAAACACAAATAAATACCTTAAAGTCAATAAAGAGCAAAAATGTGCTCTAAGCTTGGGGATAAATTTGATAAGACCTAATGGTCATACCTACACCTTATAAATATGTTAATGAACATATTAAATCAATTACCAAAGAAAACCAAGCTTGAAAACAAGTTAAAAACAAAATGTGCTTTAAGGAGTCTTAAAGCACGTTTTTGAAAAATGTCTTGTAAATGAGTTTTGAATGGCTAAATGTCCATCATTAATCTTTAATTAACATGTGTATATATAGTATCACATTTGGGTGGTTATATCAATGGGAAATCAAAAATTTCACTTCTATGTGCCTTGTTTAGTGAATAGTAACTTTATAAGCTAGTTGTAACATATGTTATTATAAGTAAGTTGATTGGTCAACAAAGACAAAACACCTTTAACTAAATGGTGGCCGGTTTTATCAAGGTGAGTCACCAACTGTAAAAGAAATCAATTAGGAAAGGAAGGAAAAGTAAGTAAGGAAGAAAGTTACTTTATAACATAAATATCTTCCAAAAAGCAAAACCTATCTTCATTTCTCCTTTCCTCCTTTACTTCACACGTCTTCAAGCTCCTTCCTCCCTCATTTACGATTAGCTAAGTTCCACACAAGAACTCCATCTTTGAATGCTTGTAACTCCTAGCTCCATGGTCCAAATTCAATTCCAAGACCACCATTCTTCTAGTTGGAGCAAGCTTACACTTCTACCTTTTCAAATCTTCAAGAACTCAATTTCGGTGCCAAGGAGAATCACCATTGATGGAGCTTGAGCTTGTGTTTCTACACATTATTACTCCTTTGCTTCTAGGTAAGGAATCTCAAAGAAAAATCAAGTTCCTCTCCTTTAGTACATGGCCGAAAAATTCACCTCACCATGGTTGTCTTTACCTTGCTTGTTTTAGCTTCATTTGAATCTTCCAAGGGCTTGGTGGAGTCCTCTCTTGATAATATTCAAGCTCTCTTTCCATTCCAAGGTAAAACAATCATTTTAATACCTTAAGATAATATATGTAACTAGGGTTTATAATGAGATGAAGCATAATGCTTGAATACTCATTCTATTATTTGTACATTGTATAGAAGTTGGCAAACAACTAAACACCCCACCGGTTTACAAGGAAACAAGAAAGAAGTTTGTGAGGAAAAAAAGAGGGTAAACAAACATTCAATGTAGTTTAAATGCCTTAGGAAAATGAGCTTGATTTGATTAATAAAATACCTAAGGAGCCAATGGCAAATGAGCTAGTAAAAATGCTCTCAAGGAGTTTATTAAGGGCATATGTATTGTTGGGTGTAATTGCAGGTCAAAGGCTATGTATTGTGGAAATTCAGTGTTTAAGGATTATGCAATCTAAGGGCCTAAGAGCCATGTTATTTAAGGGCCTAAGGCAAGCAATTTAAGTTATGCACTATATTGTGATGTAGTGCTAAATGTGTGAAGTTTGTGTATAAAAAATGTGTTTGATGGATTTTAGGTGTTCTTGAGTGAAAAAGGTAAAAACCTAAGTGTTTGGAGTGTGAGTAATACAAGAGAAGCTATGGCAAAATTTGGAAAATGTGTAAGAAGTTCTAAGTGTTTTAAGTAAGTTTTGGTGAACTAGGAAGTGTAAAAGGTGAACAAATGTTTTACTTGGGAGGAAAACATGCATTAAGGTGTTCTAAGGTGCTATAAGGATTTAGGCATTGTCTTGGAAGTTCTAGAGAAACCCAATGAGTGTTATTAGGATGTATTAAGTCTTGGAGAAGTTTGTTTAAGGTTTGGGTAATGTTGATGAATAAGGAGAGAATGATGTTTAAGTAAGGTTTGAGAAAAGAATTCAAGAAGTTGTAAAAAGGAGATTTAGTTAGTAAGAAAGAAGTTGAGAGATGATGTTAAGGTGTAGAGGAAACACCTTGGTGTAGTGGTCATTATTGGTGAACTACCACTTAAAATCTTAAGGAGAAAACATCCCAAGTGCTAGGAATTTTGTAAGAAATTGTGAATGATAAGATGGTTTGGTGAGTGATTAAAGAGTTAGCACATGGCTAAAGGTGTGTTTGATGTGCCAAATGATGTTAGGAAACATTATGAGGCTTTAGGAGAAGTTTGGTGAAATTGGTTAAGTGTTTAAAGACTTGGAAATTGAATGTTTTTGCCATGTCCGAACTTCCGTCCGGACATGGAAGTTCGGACAGGCTCTGTGGGTAAAGGATTTTCTCACTCTCGAACTGTGTCCGAACTTGGGAAGTCCGGACACAAGTTCGGACGTGACTGTTCTATCTGGGATTTACTCTCGAACTGTGTCCGAACTTGGGAAGTCCGGACGCAAGTTCGGAGTGGTGTATGGTTTTCAGTATAGGTCGCGGCTTGCGTCCGAACTTGGAGGTTCGGACACAAGTTCGGACAAGGGTTGTGATGGGCCAAAACATTTGTTTAAGGTATGGAAATGGTGTGTAATGATGGGGAGTGATAGGTAATGATGTTATAAGGTTGTTAAGGACATGTTAGGTGAGTTTTAATGACAATTAAGTGGGTGAAAAGTTGTATTAGAATGTGAGAGTAAAACAAGTTAAAAATGTTAAGCTATGTAACTAAGTTAACGGGGAGAAGTTATAAGCATTAGACATTAAATAATCATGCTACCCCGATGTTAATAAAAGTACATGTAATGTTATCAGTTGTTCGAGAATTGCTCGAGGAACATAAGTGGACGTGGTAAAGTGGACTCCGGTGACAGGTATGGTTTTCTTGCAACCTGTGTCCTACCGGATTACACCGGCTTGTATGCCAATGTGTTTTTCTGTATGTTTGCCACGTTATGAGATAAATCATGAAACGAGTTTACGGTCGTTATTGTTATTGTATGTTTTCGTGCCGATACCGGTAACCTCGAATGCGCTTGAAGCGCTAGTTAACCACTATTAGGTAAACGTAGGAGAACGGTATCCGGTAACAACGTTTCCGACTTAAGGAACGTTCTAACCACGGCTATGCGTGAGTTGGTTATGTGATGTTTGTGTGTGATGTTTGTAAGTGAATGTATGACTCTCTCTTCCCTTGTGTATGTCTAACAAGACTTAACCCAATGTTTGTGATTGTTTAATAAAGTTCAAGTTGAACTTCTAACAAGTGCTAACGGGGGAGTGAGGAGTCCGGTCTGTTCCGGCCACGCGTGTGAGTATGGGGGTCGTTGTCATAGCAGGTTCGATCCTCTCTGTATGTTATGGTTGTTTTCCAATTTGGTTCCCAACCTTCCCTTTAGCTTAACCAAGGCTATTACCGACTCACGTCGGGCCACAGGGGCATACTATTGTTATGTTTGTTTCGGTGTGCTTGGATCACTATATCCGAGACACCTTGTGTTAAGTTAACCGTTCATTTAACGAGACGGTAACGAGTTATGTAACGAGCTTATCATGAGACTGGCAACATTCTCTAGGCTCACCAGTGTATTAGCAATGTTTGGGTCGGTTCCTAAGAGGACCATTCCCGTTATGTTACGTATCTTTGTTGTGATGCAATATCTATTGCGGTGTTATGTTGTGCACGTGGAAACGTGCAAAGTGTTGTTAAGTGTTGTTATGTAGTGTATGTTATATGTTGTAAAATGTGGAGTATGTGGATCATGGATATGAGTCCCAGTTTGAGAAAAGAGGCGTTTAAGGATAACCCGATTTAAGGGTAAGTGTCGTCTGTTAAGGAAGTAGCTCCATTAGAGGAGGAACACTCTAGGGATATAGAATACCTTGAGTGACTTATTAAGTAAGGATATATTATCCGTTTGTTGAGCCCGTTGAGGCGAATGTTATGTGATGTGTGTTCACTGTTACATGCATGATTTAAATATAATCAACCGCATGCTAAGACGACAAGTAGTTGTGCGTGGCCCGGTAGCATGTGGGCTGCGGGATTACCATACCAGCAAAGGTGCTGAGCCCCTTGGGGGCCACCCTTTCTCTTCTTTTCCTATTTCAGGTACGAAGTGCTGGAAGCCGTTCGAGAGTAGGATGGGTAGTCGTTGTACATGGGTAATCATTTAAGTGTATGCATACAGTAGGTGTAGTAAGACCGAAATTGTTGTCGGCATCAGTTTATAAATACTCGGTATAGTTGAAAGGTGTACGTTGTTATTGTTGTTAATGGAAAGGGATAGTAATGTGTAGTTGCTCGAGAATTTAGCCCATCAGACCGGTACAATGTATATGGATTAGCCTTGTTAGCCACGTGGGTGGCTAACGGCGTGTAACACCAACGAGTTAAGTAATGTGATGAGGTTTGTATTTCCGCTGCAGTTTATTGTTAGTGTGTTAATGTTGGATGGGGTGTTAAAAGTGGTATCAGAGCGAAGTATCGCTCTGATGACTGAATTACCGAGCTTAGGAAGTACCGAGTTAGGATTTTAGTACTTTGGGTTAAGGGTTGAGTGATAGCGTGAGAGATACGCTAGATAGGAATTACCAGTGTGTACTGGAAACCTACAATATCCATCCCACCCTCCACAATCCCTGTATATAACTTAGGGAAAGAATGCCAGAGAGATGAAAGTCCTCTCATACTCGGGATACTCGATCTGGCTGTTATTACATACCTCTAAAGGTACGGAGAACCTGTCATACGGTAGATCCCGAAAACTGGGAATCCCGGAGACGGTCTCCATCTGAACAATGTTAACCGCATTAAATAGCGAAGAATGAAGGATTTTGTGTATAAGAGAATAGAATTTCCGACAACCTGGGTCGACATGCCAAGCAGTCGAGAATAACCAGCTTGCAACGCACCAACCGTGCAACAGGCAAGAAATGGATTAATAAAACCCGAGACGAGTGTCTACGGGACCACAGTTGATAAATAATACACCAACGGTATACCAACCGACAAGGGAACTACAACGTAGTGCCCAAATACGTGAAACGGGCTACAAGGAGAATACAATACTAAGTAAAAGGGGTCTCCCAGAATGGGAAACACCCTAGTTGATGATTATCATATGAAGACAGTGAGAAGTCACCTAGAGGGGTTATTATCAAGACAGTAAGATCAGTGAGGGCCAACAAGGCCACTGATGACAATATGGGTAAAATCAATACCACAATCGGTATGTGTTAAACCGATAGCCAGTTAGCATGGCGCACTTGCCATGGCAAGTGCTGCTATAACAGGGCTGTTCGGGAAATTTATAACCACTACAAAGTACTTAGTAAAGTACTAGAAAGTTAAATGTGATCGTCATAACAGTGGAAGGGCCTGTTAGCCTAACCCCTGTAATTGGAAGTACACCAGTCAGCAAGAAGCTAGACTTGGTTAAGGTAAGAAGATGTTGTGAAACCATGAAAATTTTTCTCTAAACCCAAATTTATTCAAACCCTTTTTCCTTCAAAACCAGATTTTCTTTCAAAACAACACTTCTTTCCAACTTTCTTTTAAACCAAGCCAGTAAAACCAAGGACAGTTGACGAGGATACAACAGTGGATAAACTTTCCCTCGATTAAGTTCGGGAAGCAAGGAATGAATATTGTCACGGGGCAATATAAGGGAGTTGACAACGAATACTTCACCTAGGCGTGTGACGGACACTACAAGTGTACCAACTGTGTTGTGGGACGACCGCACTCCGATAGGAGCATGTGGGCCCGACAGACCTACTTATAGGTTAGTTGGGTAAGTAGTAATGTATCAGTATGATACCCCATATATGTATAGAGTAGAGTCCGAAACACGGGAAGTAGTCGACTCCGCCTACGGTCCGCAGTATGAGTCAAACAAGAGCTAAGGATTACAAGGAATAGTTGAAGTTAAGGAACTCAGTTAAGTTAACGAGACTAAAGGAATAAGTGAATTCATTTTCAAGGAAATGTTTTAAGAGTCAGGAGGTGCGAAGTGCACTAACTGTTATATAAAGACATCACACATGTCTTAAGAATTCCGAGGGATAAAACATGTTAGCTGGAACGGTGACCTAGCCTGTACATGGCAAGTAGATGACCAATGTGGACACATTAATGTGCAATGAACGGGATGAAATTCCCAGAATGAATACCTACACTACCAGGAAGTGTTGATCTTCACAGAAGAGGATAATAAGTCAGTTAAGAATGCAAACGGCGTGGCTAACGGAATGTACCAATAACTGTGAACCAGATGTAAAGGCATAACTTAACAACACCCAGGAGAATTCCTTGAAGGGTGTTTGCATCAACGAAAATTGAACAAGATAACGTGATAGAAACACAAGGGTTGAAACTAACACCCAGTTTAGACATAAGTTGTCAGGAGACGGACTGACAATCCTAAGGGGCATCCCGTAAAAGGAAACGTGATGCAACGACCTTGTCATGGAGCCCAATATAATATCCAAATCATGAAATGTTGTACAGAGAAGTACATGTGTGTGGACAGCCTATAATGAGCGCAGCTCAAGGCAAATAAGGCTTATAGGCCATAAGCAAGATATGTTATATAAGTTAGACCGATTGCAGAAGTTTATGTTGTATAAGTGAATAGAGTGGTAAACGAACCACTGCATTAAGAGGGGATACCTCTCGATATTGTGAGACGCAGGAGCGGTAGTTATGTGAACCAAGCTCAAGAAATATGTTAAGGATGGATGATATTATTATTGAAAGTGAGCAGTAGCTTAGTAGTATGTGTGTACAAAGTGAAGCACTTAACTAAATAACATCGGTTTGAGACTCGAATGATCGACGCTCAAGGAGCATTCAGTAGTCATCCAAATGAGTGATGAACCATAATACGAATGATGTAAGTTTATGTGTGGAAGTTGAGGTGACAGTAGATACGTATAAGCTGATGTTATACAATGAGTAAGAACGGTGCGCAACAAGCGACCGTTTTATAAATGTTGTTAAACGATAATGTAACAGATAAGACCAGTTATGAGTTAAACTCAGTGGAGATGCAAGATAAGTGATGTTAAACAAACTGACCAATAAGCCAGTGGTAGGTACTGTGTGATGAAGAACTCAGTGTGAATTCCATGGCGAATCGCATAAGAGATTTACTGTCAAGAGTTTACACCTCTGCACTCTGTATGACTGAGTGTTTTGGTATTGCACTTGTGCAGTAATGATCAAATGAGATAGCTAGGAATTGGAAACATGTTAATTGTGGAGCAATAATGTTATAATGGCCGATGCATAGGAAATGCAAGGCCGCACCAATAAAAGAGTACTTGTACAAAACCAAATGTGGAGGCATGATTAACAGTAAGTGACTACAGTAGCACTAACTGCCAAATACCGGTATGGAATATACCCCAAATGTTGTAAATAGCTGAGAGAGCACTACACACTAGGTAGTAGCTCAATCTCAACCGACAATAAGTCGGAAGGCAACAAGTCAATCATTGTGAAATACATAGCTGTATACATAGTAAATTGTTATGGAAGTGGATAGAAAGTTTATAACTCACCGAATTCGCTAACGGTAAAAGATACCACGCGTCGGTTGAGAAACCATTGTCACCAAGATAAAGGTGATAATTGGGGATGTGCAATACAGTAAGAATAACAAATGGGGCAATTAAGCTCTACAGTTACTAGAGTTTCGCAGCAGAAACTAGTGAGCCAGTGATTCAAGTGTTGAATGTACATGGTGAATACGAGTGAATGGCTAATTATTAACGCCTAGAAGCCTAACAGGCCAGAATCGAAACCAACTAAGAGTTTAAACAAACTCCAATGAGAATTCTTGGTTTAGGAACTAAACCGCCAATATGGTTAAGATCCTCTAATCAGAATCCATTGTGTAATAGACCGCGTGGAAGTTAAAACACTTCACGACGGCAGAACATTTAAGCCAATGTTTAGTGATTGATTACGTGGGCGTAATCCCTTTTAAGGGGGGTAGAGCGCAAAACCACTTAGTGTATATTACCGTACAAGTGTACGTAGTGTATGTGATTTATATTGTGCATAGCACAAAATTATATTATTGTTTTGATGATTGGTGTGTGTGTTACGTAAACATACACATTCATTCATGGTTTAATTGTGGTAATTGCGCACAGAAGATGCGAATACCATTGTGATAAGGTGTGTTTGTTAACAGTTGTGTGTGATAGTACAAGTGTGGGGAGTAGAGAAGCTCCCGGGGGAACAAAAGCCCCGAAGTGTATAAAGGTGAAATGGTGTGTTGTATTTTGATAAAATATATATGTATATATACTATATAGTGATTCAAGAAAGGGCATGATACCGACATAGAACCTAGTGAGAATAAGATTCCCTAGGCAAAAGCATTAAAGTGAATGGAGATAACTGATAGATGGAGTTCTATCCTTTGGAGATGTATGATCATGATTAGAATGATTTAAAAGATAGAAAATTGGATTTGAGTGATTTACTTGATGCTTGAAAATGAAGTGGGAGGTGGAACTTGATTTGCATGTGATCAAGGGAAGCCGAACACAAATTGGGGTGGAAGGATAGTTCAACACTGATGCTGATCACATCAGGGTTGGATGACTCTTGAAACTCCCTATAAGTGGTCACAAATAACCACGCTAAGAAAAGAAGCAAAGAGCTTAAGTTGGACTTGGAGTTGTGTGTGTGTTTTCAAAAGGATTTTAAATTGGTATTTATAAAATGTTGATGGATACTTTACGTAATTAAAGTCTTCTTACTTAACCTCACAAGGAAATTTTAAACTTAAGTGATTGTTTTAATCTCCCAAAGGCACGGGGACGGAAGGTGTCCATCGCGACCGGGTTCTGCGGGATCACAGTGTGTATGTAAAAGATATTTTTGATTGTTATACGTGCTATGACATGTTGTGTGGTATGTGTAATAAATGTTATTTTGACATTGATCTCCTAAAAGTGTATGCTATTGAGACCTATGAGTCTAAATGTGTTGTGTTACATAGACCTAAGTGTCTGAAGACTGTTATGTTATGGGGACCTATGTGTCCAAATGTTGTGATGTTACCCGAGACCAGTGAGTCCAAGGGGTTGTTATGTATGTGTAAGTGTTGTTAAGATACCCGGACCATAGAGTCCGAGGTTATCATGTGGATATGTTATGTTATGTGTGGATGTGAATGTGTTGCCCGGACCATTAAGTCGAGGTTGTGATGTAAAGTGTGTTTGGTTATGGAAGTTTATTTCCAAGTAATCCCGTATTCTGATTTAATGATGTGAGGGAAAGTGTGAACTTCGAGGACGAAGTTCTTTTAAGGGGGGTAGATTGAAATACCCCAAACCTTGATATGTGGTTTAAATATCAAACTATGGTATGTAAAGGCTAAAAAGTGCCTTAGTAACATCGGTGAACAAGTTAGACCATAGTAAATGCAATAAAGCATTAAGACACAGTTTGAGCAAAAACATGCTCTAAGCTATGAGTGAACTTGGTTAGGACCCAAAGAGCCTACCAAGACTTAATGACATTTAATTATGATTTTATAAGGCTAATTAAGTCCTTAGGAAACCTTGGTAGACAATGAAACCAAACAAAACACAAATAAATACCTTAAAGTCAATAAGAGCAAAAATGTGCTCTAAGCTTGGGATAAATTTGTATAAGACCTAATGGTCATACCTACACCTTAAATATGTTAATGAACATATTAAATCAATTACCAAAGAAAACCAAGCTTGAAAACAAGTTAAAACACAAAATGTGCTTTAAGGAGTCTTAAAGCACGTTTTTGAAAAATTGTCTTGTAAATGAGTTTTGAATGGCTAAATGTCCATCATTACTCTTTAATTAACATGTGTACTATATAGTATCACATTTGGGTGGTTATATCAATGGGAAATCAAAAATTTCACTTCTATGTGCCTTGTTTTAGTGAATAGTAACTTTATAAGCTAGTTTGTAACATATGTTATTATAAGTAAGTTGATTGGTCAACAAAGACCAAAACACCCTTCTAACTAAATGGTGGCCGGTTTTTATCAAGGTGAGTCACCAACATGTAAAAGAAATCAATTTAGGAAAGGAAGGAAAAGTAAGTAAAGGAAGAAAGTTACTTTATAACATAAATATCTTCCAAAAAGCAAAACCTATCTTCATTTCTCCTTTCCTCCTTTACTTCACACGTCTTCAAGCTCCCTTCCTCCCTTTCATTTACGATTAGCTAAGTTCCACACAAGAACTCCATCTTTGAATGCTTGTAACTCCTAGCTCCATGGTCCAAATTCAATTCCAAGACCACCATTCTTCTAGTTGGAGCAAGCTCTACACTTCTACCTTTTCAAATCTTCAAGAACTCAATTTCGGTGCCAAGGAGAATCACCATTGATGGAGCTTGAGCTTGTGTTTCTACACATTATTACTCTCCTTTGCTTCTAGGTATGGAATCTCAAAGAAAAATCAAGTTTCCTCTCCTTTTAGTACATGGCCGAAAATTCACCACACCATGGTGTCTTTACCTTGCTTGTTTTAGCTTCATTTGAATCTTCCAAGGGCTTGGTGGAGTCCTCTCTTGATATATATTCAAGCTCTCTTTCCATTCCAAGGTAAAACAATCATTTTAATACCTTAAGATAATATATGTAACTAGGGTTTATAATGAGATGAAGCATAATGCTTGAATACTCATTCTATTATTTGTACATTGTATAGAAGTTGGCAAACAACTAAACACCCCACCGGTTTTACAAGGAAACAAGAAAGAAGTTTGTGAGGAAAAAAGAGGTAAACAAACTATCTCAATGTAGTTTAAATGCCTTAGGAAAATGAGCTTGATTTGCTTAATAAAATACCTAAGGAGCCAATGGCAAATGAGCTAGTAAAATGCTCTCAAGGAGTTTATTAAGGGCATATGTATTGTTGGGTGTAATTGCAGGTCAAAGGCTTATGTATTGTGGAAATTCAGTGTTTAAGGATTATGCAATCTAAGGGCCTAAGAGCCATGTTATTTAAGGGCCTAAGTGCCAAGCAATTTAAGTTATGCACTATATTGTGATGTAGTGCTAAATGTGTGAAGTTTGTGTATAAAAATGTGTTTGATGGATTTTAGGTGTTCTTGAGTGAAATAAGGTAAAAACCTAAGTGTTTGGATGTGAGTATATACAAGAGAAGCTATGGAAAAATTTGGAAAATGTGTAAGAAGTTCTAAGTGTTTTAAGTAAGTTTTGGTGAACTAGGAAGTGTAAAAGGTGAACAAATGTTTTACTTGGGAGGAAAACATGCATTAAGGTGTTCTAAGGTGCTATAAGGATTTAGGCATTGTCTTGGAAGTTCTAGAAACCCAATGAGTGTTATTAGGATGTATTTAAGTCTTGGAGAAGTTGTTTAAGGTTTGGGTAATGTTGATGAATAAGGAGAGAATGATGTTTAAGTAAGGTTTTGAGAAAAGAATTCAAGAAGTTGTAAAAAGGAGATTTAGTTAGTAAGAAAAGAAGTTGAGAGATGATGTTAAGGTGTAGAGGAAACACCTTGGTGTAGTGGTCATTATTGGTGAACTACCACTTAAAAATCTTAAGGAGAAAACATCCCAAGTGCTAGGAATTTTGTAAGAAATTTGTGAATGATAAGATGGTTTTGGTGAGTGATTTAAAGAGTTAGCACATGGCTAAAGGTGTGTTTGATGTGCCAAATGATGTTAGGAAACATTATGAGGCTTTAGGAGAAGTTTGGTGAAATTGGTTAAGTGTTTAAAGACTTGGAAATTGAATGTTTTGCCGTGTCCGAACTTCCGTCCAGGACATGGAAGTTCGGACAGGCTCTGTGGGTAAAGGATTTTCTCACTCCGAACTGTGTCCGAACTTGGGAAGTCCGGACACAAGTTCGGACGTGACTGTTTCTATCTGGGATTTACTCTCGAACTGTGTCCGAACTTGGGAAGTCCGGACGCAAGTTCGGACGTGTGTATGGTTTTCAGTATTAGGTCGCGGCTTGCGTCCGAACTTGGAGGTTCGGACACAAGTTCGGACAAGGTGTTGTATGGGCCAAAACATTTGTTTAAGGTATGGAAATGGTGTGTAATGATGGGGAGTGATAGGTAATGATGTTATAAGGTTGTTAAGGACATGTTAGGTGAGTTTTAATGACAATTAAGTGGGTGAAAAGTTGTATTAGAATGTGAGAGTAAAACAAGTTAAAAATGTTAAGCTATGTAACTAGGTTAACGGGGAGAAGTTATAAGCATTAGACATTAAATAATCATGCTACCCCGATGTTAATAAAAGTACATGTAATGTTATCAGTTTTTCGAGAATTGCTCGAGGAACATAAGTGGACGTGGTAAAGTGGACTCCGGTGACAGGTATGGTTTTCTTGCAACCTGTGTCCTACCGGATTACACCGGCTTGTATGCCAATGTGTTTTTCTGTATGTTTGCCACGTTATGAGATAAATCATGAAACGAGTTTATGGTCGTTATTGTTATTGTATGTTTTCGTGCCGATACCGGTAACCTCGAATGCGCTTGAAGGGCTAGTTAACCACTATTAGGTAAACGTAGGAGAACGGTATCCGGTAACAACGTTTCCGACTTAAGGAACGTTCTAACCACGGCTATGCGTGAGTTGGTTATGTGATGTTTGTGTGCGATGTTTGTAAGTGAATGTATGACTCTCTCTTCCCTTGTGTATGTCTAACAAGACTTAACCCAATGTTTGTGATTGTTTAATAAAGTTCAAGTTGAACTTCTAACAAGTGCTAACGGGGGAGTGAGGAGTCCGGTCTGTTCCGGCCACGCGTGTGAGTATGGGGGTCGTTGTCATAGCAGGTTCGATCCTCTCTGTATGTTATGGTTGTTTTCCAATTTGGTTCCCAACCTTCCCTTTAGCTTAACCAAGGCTATTACCGACTCACGTCGGGCCACAGGGGCATACTATTGTTATGTTTGTTTCGGTGTGCTTGGATCACTATATCCGAGACACCTTGTGTTAAGTTAACCGTTCATTTAACGAGACGGTAACGAGTTATGTAACGAGCTTATCATGAGACTGGCAACATTTTCTAGGCTCACCAGTGTATTAGCAATGTTTGGGTCGGTTCCTAAGAGGACCATTCCCGTTATGTTACGTATCTTTGTTGTGATGCAATATCTATTGCGGTGTTATGTTGTGCACGTGGAAACGTGCAAAGTGTTGTTAAGTGTTGTTATGTAGTGTATGTTATATGTTGTAAAATGTGGAGTATGTGGATCATGGATATGAGTCCCAGTTTGAGAAAAGAGGCGTTTAAGGATAACCCGATTTAAGGGTAAGTGTCGTCTGTTAAGGAAGTAGCTCCATTAGAGGAGGAACACTCTAGGGATATAGAATACCTTGAGTGACTTATTAAGTAAGGATATTATCCGTTTGTTGAGCCCGTTGAGGCGAATGTTATGTGATGTGTGTTCACTGTTACATGCATGATTTAAATATAATCAACCGCATGCTAAGACGACAAGTAGTTGTGCGTGGCCCGGTAGCATGTGGGCTGCGGGATTACCATACCAGCAAAGGTGCTGAGCCCCTTGGGGGCCACCCTTTCTCTTCTTTTCCTATTTCAGGTACGAAGTGCTGGAAGCCGTTCGAGAGTAGGATGGGTAGTCGTTGTACATGGGTAATCATTTAAGTGTATGCATACAGTAGGTGTAGTAAGACCGAAATTGTTGTCGGCATCAGTTTATAAATACTCAGTATAGTTGAAAGGTGTACGTTGTTATTGTTGTTAATGGAAAGGGATAGTAATGTGTAGTTGCTCGGGAATTTAGCCCATCAGACCGGTACAATGTATATGGATTAGCCTTGTTAGCCACGTGGGTGGCTAACGGCGTGTAACACCAATGAGTTAAGTAATGTGATGAGGTTTGTATTTCCGCTGCAGTTTATTGTTAGTGTGTTAATGTTGGATGGGGTGTTAAATCCGGCTTGCGTTCGGCCAAAAAGATCCGGACAAGAGACGTCCGACTTTGTGTTCGGCCAAACTGATCCGGACAAGACCAATTTATGTGTCTCTTCTCCTGATTTGTTCCCCATTTGTTGTGTTGTAATCCTTATGATGTATAATCTTTATTTCTTGGGTTTTTCCTGTATTTAGCATATAAAATACATTAGTTCTTATCAAAACATCAATCTTAGGAAAAACACATAATAAGTGAGAAACATTGGCTGAATTGTTACAAATTATAAGGTATTTAAACCCTAAAAAGCCTATATGTTTCACACTTATCAACTTCCTCACACTTAAGCTTTTGCTTGTCCTCAAGCAAAATAGGAATAAGAATATCTCTAAAACCGTCAAATAATCTCAAATTTTAAACAAGTGCAGAGCGAAATCAAACAAAGTGATAAATGAAAGAATAATCTTGCTCTCTAGAGGTAGGTTTTCACAAACAGTGAAGCAAGAACGATTTTGTAAAAGCATAGAGAAACTAGATTGTAGAAAACAAGTTAACTTAGCTTGGGACTTTCCACCATTTTCATTCCTCTAACCTTTGGATGACAAGGGGTGTGAAGTAATGCCTTATTCCGCAATACCTTTCAACACCACGTACTCGTGATCAAAAACAAAAATTAAACTGCAATGAATTTTTCTTTCACATGCAAAAACATTCTTCTTCCAAGAATTATATACAAAACAAACAAAATATTGTGAATTGCAGAGTTATTCCGTAACCCAGACTTTTCTCTCTATCCTTGTAACGGTGTTGGGCCAACTATCCCAGATCACGAGACCTTAGGTAGATAGGTGATAAGGCACCCTTAAGACTTAATAACCGGATAGACGAGGCCTGCTATTGTTAGGAAA
Source organism: Limonium bicolor (assembly GCA_023374045.1). Lineage (NCBI taxonomy): Eukaryota > Viridiplantae > Streptophyta > Magnoliopsida > Caryophyllales > Plumbaginaceae > Limonium > Limonium bicolor. The sequence continues at coordinate 82,965,640 of CM041780.1, read as the reverse complement.
AAAATTTTGATCAGTGGAGTACCTTGCCTTACCCTTTTCATTCCAAACATTCACTTCATTTCCAAAATCCCAAGCTAAAATAATCTGGTTTACACAACTAGCCAATCTACCAGATTTTTTTTTTAGTGAAAAGAGAGTATTTTTTTCAATTATACAATTTTTATACAAACCTCATCAAGCAAAAAGATTCCTACGGTTTTCACTTTGATTTAATATCACTCGGTGTGCACAGGCATTAGAGCAGCAAAAAGCAAGTGTGGCATTAAAGAACAATTAGCATGTTTTCAGGGAAAGGTCTTTCCTTCCTCACACTTAAGATGAGCAATGTCCTCATTGGTCAAAGAAGAAAAACATAGAAAAGAGCTTTCAAAACATGCTATACTCATAATAGATGCATAGGCAATAATTAACCCTCAACGCAACAAAGGTGGAACATCAAATAAGTTAAAGGTGGAACTGAGACTCCCCTGGTGTTATGGATTGAGGAAGATGTTCTTCCTCACACTTGAAGTTTGGCAGGGGTCGAGAGATTCCTCATGAGTCACAGACAGTATGCGTTGTTTGCAGATTAAAAGTTGCTAAATTTTCACTGGTAAGTACAACCACAGAGTAAAGTGCATTAACTCGAACGACAGAGAATATTTGAATCGAATGAGTTATATTTAGAGAAAGAATACTCCCCATAGTTTAAGCTTAGCAGACAGTCGCAAGTAGTGTGGTTCCATTTCCTGTACTTATAGCCGTTTGTTTCGCAGTAGAGTTGACATGTAAAGTATTTATTTTAGAACGCTGCACTGCTCAGAGAAACAAAAAAATTTAGCAATTAAGAATTTTTAAAACACTGCATAATATAACATTACCACTTCACCTGCAATCTCTTGTTCTACCGTTAGTTTGAACAAACAAAAGTAAAATAAATCAAAGAAAAAGAAAAGTACAGAAAAAATCAACAAAAGAAAAGAAAGCAGTAAAAATAGAGTGGCTGTCACTGAGGCGGCGGTGGTGGTTGAAATACCCCAAACTTAAATATAGTGATTAAGATAATTCTAATCCTTATTTAATAGCCTAGTAATGCTTAAGTAATATTGGTAAGGAAAAATAAATCCAAAAGAAATAAAGAAACGCTTATAAAGCGAAAAATGCTAAATAAGTGTTAAATAACCATAAGAGGTGTGAGACCTCGGTTAGAGTATTATATGGATTCTTAAGGTTTAATAAGACCTAAATAATATATGGGAACGATTCCCGAAGAAAACGGATCCAAGAAATGTATTAAAACGCTAAAAGAGCTTTAGCGCACGTCTTTCGAGGAAACCCGAAAACGTGACTTTAAGTGGTCAAACAGACCCGTAAAAATTATGAATCATTAAATAATAATTATTAAGCATGTATGAGGGCTTAATAGCCAATAAAATAATTAGGCGAGAGAATTCCGGAAAACGGGTTCCGGTTAGTAGAAACTGTAACAACCGGGAAGTAGTGGGGTGACATAGTAATAAAAGAAAACTTGTGTGTCCACTTTGCAAATAAAAGTCAAAAATCTGTAGAGAAGGGAGTGTGTGACCGATGGACTCCTCACCCCCACTCTCTTTATTTATTCCTTTATTGTTCCTAGTACACTAGAGGACAAAAGAAATAAGTAAAAAGCAAAATAAAAACTCTCTCTCCTATCCCCACTCCTCTCTCTCACGATTTCTCTCACCTCTCTTCTCTCCATTCTCTCTCTTCTCCTTGGGCGATGGCAATGGAGAAATGAAGCCCCCACAAAACTCTCCACTTCTCTCCTCTCTTTGAGTACCCAAACCTTCTCCAAATCCAATAAAAATTACACCATTGTAATCCCCTTGCCAAGGAGAACATTTTCATCCTTTCAAAAACCCATAAACTCCATTTTCGTTTTTATGGGTATTCTCCATTTGAAGCTTGAGTACCACCATTAGAAGCACCTTCACCTCCTTGTCATTTTGAGGTAAAAATATTCTTGAAAACCTACCTTTTTCTAGCCCTTATATGCAAAACGAAAATTTAAGTGAGACTTGTTCTACTCCTTGCATTCCAGCCGATTTTGGCTACTCATTTGGGCTGGGAATCTTGTTCATTTGCTAGACAAGGACTCCACACATTGGTTGGAAGGTAATACTCCCTTCTAAACCCTAAAACATCTAAATTCTAGGGTTAGTTTAAGTTAAGGTGCTAAAGTAGTATGGGTATGTATGGCTTGCTGTAGCATTGCCATTCTTGAACAAAAAAACCGAGAACAAGGGGAGAAGGAAAGAGGAAAAGAAGAGAAGGAAAGGAAAGAAGGAAAAAAAAAACTAGCAAGTCAAGGTAATGCTCTTACCTTGGGTTAGTTTGTGTATTTCATTGTAACAGATTTTAAGTATCTAACAATGAGGAATGTATGTAGTATGAGTAGTAGTAATGTAGTAATGTATTGGAGAAGATAATGTAACAGTTTTTGAAGTTTTAAATGATGTTTAAAACTTGGGACAACATGGGGTATTGAATGCGTAAGTGTGCAGGAATTTTGTTGTTGTTGTAGTAGTGATAATATGTGAGTATAGTGTATTGTGTAAACAGGTTGTGAGAAGTGTGAAGTTTGAGTATTTAAGAGCAAGTATGTGGATTGTAGGCCTTAGAGCCAAATAATTGGACATGAGTATTGTACTATGGATTGAGGAAATATTGGTGTATTGGGATTTTGTATGTGTGCTGGTAGAACCCTTGTATGGGTATGGCTAGAATAGGCATGAACTTGGTGAGAAGGTGTATGTGTGGTTAAGTAAGAAAAGTAGCTGAGCTATGGCAAAATTTTGGTAGGAATATGTACAATTATGGATGACTTGGTGAATGGGAGAACCAAGGGTGTATGGAAGTTAGTGGAGATATTTAGTAACTGTGGATTGGTACTTGTAGTATGAGGATGTGAAAGTGTAAAATCTGTAGCAAGAAGTAGTATGATGCATTGGAGGAACTAGGAGAAACTAGGTGTGCTTGGAGAGCCTAAAGTGTGAAGCAAACCACCTTGTAACAGATTTTGAAAGGAGCTAGATAATGGGAAGGATTGAGTGGAAGGTAACGTAATGAGGATATTAGTAGTGGTATTGGTAGTAAGAGTATTGAATGTAGAAGTTTGATTGAAAATCTGTAGCATAAGAAGGAAAACAAAAATCTGTAGCATAAGTAGAATGAAAAACTGATGCAAACGTTGGGAAGAAGTGATGAAGGATTGTGTAAGTTGAGTAGAAATTGAGTAGTAGGTTTGGAAGATGAATTAAGGTGATTTAGAGCATCTAAATGAGTGGCAAACATGTAGGAAGCATGTGGAAATGAGTAGGAAAAGATTGGGTGTGAATTGAGTAGAGTTTGGGATTCAAAATAAGTAATTAAAATGGGTACTGGGCTGGACCGACCCTAGGACCGATCCTAGCAGGGTCGGTCGACCCGAAAACCTGCAATCTCGGAAGTTTCTGCATCCGACCGACCCAGGGGACCGACCCTGCCTGGGTCGGTCGAGTAGAAACTTGTAGTCGGAAATGCGTCTGCATCCGACCGACCCAGGGGACCGACCCTGCCTGGGTCGGTCTAGTGGAAATTTATAGTAGGATTTTTTCTGTAACCGACCGACCCAATGGACCGACCCTGGCTGGGTCGGCCGGACTGGAATTTTCAGTAATCAAAGTCTCTGCAGCCGACCGACCCATGGGTCCGACCCAGGGTGGGTCGGTCGTGTCAAACAAAAAAAAAGAAAAAAAAATGTTTTATTATATGATTATAGTAATCATGTATATATATATATATGCCTATACACATATAAGCATATGTATGTAGCAACACACCATTAATGAAGTAGTAATGGTAAGAAAGTAAGTAAATGAGTAAGGAAGCAAGTCTAAGAAGTAGTAAAGAAAAGAATGGTTTTATAATCAAGTAAGAAAGTAATGAAGTAGTAAGTAAATATTAAAAGTATCGATGAAGGAGTAAGTTAGATCAATAATAGGTCATTGATCATACTACCTCTTGTATGTATAGGAATCAAATAGTTGATCCTCGAAGGAACCCGGTAGTACGTGTACGACGGTGAACGGTATGATTTCCTCATGCCCTGTATCCTAACTTGGTTACCCCGATTTGTGTGCTTATGTGATCACCAACAAGATAAATGCATGAATCGGATTTATATTGCACTTATATGTGTTTGAACTATATTGTTCTTGTTTATGCTCTTGAACATTTAGTTTGTATAATTCATGAAATGTATGAATGGAAATGAAGTGTATGTGTAAGTATGAGTACTTGTGTATGTAAGTATGTATGGAAGTGATTATGGACTTCTACTAATTCCTAACAACCTAACTCCTAACATGAGTATTGAGTAAAATGGAATGAGTAGAAGCCCGATATAGTTTCGGCCACGCGTGAGGATAAGGAACCACAAGAGGTTGGAACCGAATCCTGGCTATGATCTTTTCCTTGGACCAATTCCCTTTGTATGGGTAGTATCCTGGATTAGTGGGCCACCCTAAAGCCCGGTGGTGGGAAGTAGTATTCCCTGCCCGGAGGTCATACCGACTTAACTGGAAGTAAAGTATGTATGAAGTAAGTATTGTATGTGTATTGGTCTTGACTATTGTAAGTCATCGACCGGAGGTAAAAGAGTATCGAACACCCGATAAACCCGGGTGCGTAATGAAGCTAACTGGACCTTGTATGTATTGGAGAATTGTATCTCCGTATTGCGTATTGAATCTGTAATGAGTATGTATTGTGTACGTGTATTCTGGAAAGTGGTAAGTAAGCATTGGTTGACTTGTATTGTCTTCCAAGCCTGTGTTGTACTGTGCGTATGCATGTATACCTCGTGTAGTATTGTAGTATCGTGAATGGAAGCATGTATGTATGTATGTATGAATGTATGTATTGCAAATGAATTGCATGTATTCGACCAAATGGTCGGCGTACCCTCGCTAGTACGCGGGGTATGCGGTTATCATATTCAGCGTAAGCTGACCCCCTCGGGGGACCATTTTTAGTGTGCAGGTACCCGGAGCGAATACGGTCAAGGTAAGAGACCGGTGGCGCGCCTAGTAATTAGAAGTACCTAGTTTGTGAGGAATGGGTAGCAGATTGATTCCTAGTAAGTGTGTATGAATTTGGGAGAAGTATTGTATTGATTTTGGAACCTAGTAAACTCGGTATGCGTAGTGTATTATCTTGTACGGAATCGTGGAGTGTTGTATTGAATGGAGTAATGTATCGAATGGAGTATCGTAGTATCCAGTATGTAATGAGAGTATGTATTGTATTAAGTAGTGCTCGGATATTCCGGTCCATCAGACCGATGCTGTATGTAGCAGTAGTAGCCTTGTTAGTCACGTGGGTGACTAACGGCATTGTATCACCCGATGTATGTAAGTATGAATCCGCTGCGTGACTCGGGAAGCACGAGGAGATTGGACGGTAATGACTGAATTAATAGTAGGGGTGTTACAAAAAGTGGTATCAGAGCGAAGTATCGCTCTGATGACTGGAAATACCGAGCTTAAGAAATACCGAGTTAGGAATTAGAAGCTTAGGGCTATGGGCTGAGTGATAGCATTAGAGAGACTAGTTAGGAACTCCCGGTGAGTACCGGATACCTACAACACCAGTCCCGCCCACCGCAAACCCCATTGTATAACTTGGGAAAGGACGCCATAGAGAAGAAAAGCTTTCTCATACTCGGGGAAAACCCGATCTGGCAGTTGTGAAGCAATCACACAGTAAACAAGAGCCGACGTATGATAGATTCCAAGAAATGGAAGACCCGGAAGTGGATCCCGGTTGAACAACAATAACCGCACTTAATAGCGGTAGTATAAACACTCCAACCACAAGGAGGCTATAACTTGCAACAGCATGGGGCGACATGCTTAGCAGTCGCAGAACCTAGCTAAACAACCAGCAACAGGAAAAGAAGCACTAACCGTGCACGAAATGGAAACAGGAGCAGTAATGAAACCCGAGACACATGTCTGCGGGACAACAGTAATAGCCAAGCAACACCACCAACGGTGAGCTAGCTGGCTAAGGACATAGTCGGGAGTGACTGACTCCAAAACTATAACGCCAAAAAGGTTACAAACCTGGCCAACATAGCTCAGACAGCTACAAGAATATTCACAAGATATAATCTGATGTAACTACAACCGTAGCGCCTAAACCAAATCAGGCTCAGTAACCACAACAAACGTGTGGGAACAAGCAACAAGGAACAACACAACCAAGTCAAAGGGGAAGCTCCAAGGATTGGAGAAGTACCCTGATCAATGACAGCCATGTCAAACTCACCGAGAAGTTACTCAGAAGAGTAATTAACCTAAGTAAATGATCAACAAGATCAAAGGAAGAGTAAGCAAGACTACCAATTATGAGTGGAAACCATACCGTGACCGGTATCGGCTTACCCAAAAACCACCAGTACCACGCACTTGCCACGGCAAGTGCAGTAAGGACAGAAACATGTAGAGGAACCCTAACACACCACAAGTACATAGTAATGTACTGTGGCCGTAACAAAACAGCTAAAGGATCACACATCCAAAAAAATGGGAGAATGGAACCTCGGAAAGGCCTGACTGCCTGACCATTGCACGAGGAACATACCAGTCAGCAAGAAGCTAGACTTGGTTAAAACCCCAGAACATGGCTATGCCATGAAGAACTTCTTTTAACACCGAACTGTTATTTTTCAAAACCAAGATTTCTTTCAAATACCACAACCTTTCTTTTAAAACCTTGGATTTTAAAACCAAAACAACAGAATTACGGTGAGTATCATAAAATGATACAAGAGGAGTTGACAATAGAATACTTCACCTAGGCGTGTGACGAACACTACGAGTGTACCCAATTACGGGATGTGGGACAACCGCACTCCGAAGGAGCTTGCGGGCCTGACATAGTTAGGTAAGTGGTAACGTATCAACATGGTACCCCACGTATGTATACATGTAGTGTACGAAACACGGGAAGTAGTCGACTCCGTTCTACGGACCATCAGTAAGTTCAAACCAGAACAACTGGACACCTCAGGCAATTAAGCATAAAGGAACTTAGAGAATCCATCTGAAGATAAGGAGTAAGAACTAGGAAGTGCCGAGAGCACAGACTAGTCGGTATGGACAATGGATATGTCTCAAAGACATCAAGCAAATATATGACAGCTGGGAAGTATACCCAGCCTAACACAGTAAGGCCACTGCCTAAACATGAGCACTATAATGCTTTACAAATGGGATAGAACTCCCAAGAGCAATCACGATATTACCATGAAGTAAAATCCATCATTGAAGGAGATATTAAACCTAGTCTCAAGCGTTAGGAGCAAGTATAAACGGTCTACCCAACGACGGGAGACGTTATAAATCAAAAAGGAATAGCTTAACACAACACCATAAGACGGTATATAGGACAACACATGTCATAAACATCAGCCGGATGTAACGGCATAACTAACAACACCCAGGAGCAATCCTCGAAGGGTGTCTGGAATGACAATAGTCGAATGAAGTGTCATGATAAGAGCACGACAACCAGAACGAACACTCGGTTAAGACACCGAAAGGATTCACTTAATAGGAACTACCCTAGTCTACGAAGGCACTGATCAGCACCAGATTGCCTAAGAGTCTCCTATGAACGGAAGCGTGATGCCACGACTTGCCATGGAGACAGTAATACCTCCAACCTATGGGGTATACAAGGAGTCGAAATATGTATAAGCAGCTTGCAAAGAGCATAGCTTGCAGCAATAAGGCTTACAAGCCATCAATCAACTATGTTAGGTAAACCTTAGCGGTTGCATAACTCACACCTTTTGATAATAAGACTTGCAAGAGATATTGTCTCATATGACAAGAAATCAACAACGGGACCATCAATTCAAACCCAACATCCTGAGTGACTTGGAGTAATGGTCAACTCAGTGTCACTGTCACTAAAGCATCAGTCTAGTATACAGTTGACAAGCCTTTAATTACCTTCATGCCTCCCATAGCAATGGTAGCACAGAGGCACAAGAATGGTGATAACGCCAACAATGTCCTAGTCCACGCCTGGACACTACGAGAAACTTGAGGAAAGATACCTCTCATTAACAGAAAACCACCCATGCGGGGATGATGTGAACCCTTAGAAAGAGGCTTCCGTCTACCATAACAACAAAACTTGTGCATATAGATATTGCCAAGAGACAACGAGTAAGGAAATGAGACTTCCAAACCACTACGCCTACGAGGGGCTGTGGACTGTAGAAGCACATCGCTTAAGAGCCTCAAAGCTCGAAGGAGTAAGTATACTCCTTAGGCACCCGATCATGTGGTGAACCATAGTATAAATACTTACATGATAAACCTCGTCATGAGACCTATGAGTGGAAACACACCACTCAACGAGAACTTCCACCTACCAGTGATAGAATACTCTTTAATTAGAGAACGGGACCAGAAAACCCTTGAAGCTTTGGGGATGTCCCGGTAATGTACATGCAAAAGTAAAACCGCATAGCTAGAGCCTATTATCAATGCTCAGCACTAAGGAGACAGTAATTGTCAAGACAATCAATGAGTGTGCATATTGCACACCATGAATGACCGGCGCTCAAGGGAACTTGTAACCCGATAAACCACTTCATCTTTGGTCAACCAAGTTATTTGGTAAACTATATCATGAATGAGGAAGTAATGTGAAGTAAGCTAACCTACACATGAAACCTAAATTGAAATAAAACATCCCCACAATGGGAAGATAATAGTATTGCGGTATACTACGACAACCGTCATACATATGACTAGGAACCTCCTAGTGTTTGTACACCATAAGGAAATGGTGCCAACGATAATGGCAAGGAGTAAAGGTAAGCTACCACAGTAACGGAGACCGTAAAAACGATGTTGTATAGTGAGTAAGAATACGGTGCGCAACAAGCGACCGGAATGAGGAAGTAGTTGGACAATGACACGAAGTATAAGTATGAGATGACAAGCAGAAATATTCATCCCTATCACATAAGTGATTTACTGCCAAGCGTTTACGCCTCTGCACTCTGTATGACTGAGTGTTTTGGTATTGCACTCGCGCAGTAATGATCTAATGCGATAGCTAGGAATATGGGAAATGTAAACCGTAGTAAACCCTTCTTTCACCAACAACATGGCATAAGCCAGTCAAGCAAGCTTAGCAACAAACCGTGCGGCCTAAGGCCAAAGAAGCACGAAGAGTGTAAGCACACTAACAATCACAAGATGTGAATTCCATTGGAATAAAAGGTGAAAGAAGACTGAAGAAGGTCACTTGGACCGACGCATTGAGAATGCAAGGTCATACAAGCAAAGAACACTTGTACTGAACCAGAAGAACTGGTATTATTCTGAAGCTAGTAACAACAGAGGAAGCACTGCAACTAGGTAGTGACTTAACCTCGCCCGACAACAAGTCGGAGGAACTTAGGGAATAATCGTGGGAGTACGAATAGTACGTGTAATAGATTACCAGAGAGCTGGTTAAAATCTAAAATTCATTGAGTTCAAACAACGGTAAAAGAATACCACACTGTTAGTAAACCTTATTTCCATAATAGAGGGATAAAAAGGTGATGTATAGCACATTAAGGATAACATGAAGGGTGAGTAACCCAAGTTATCAGGGTCGCGCAGCAGAAGCTAGTGGGCCCTAGCTAGGAAATGTAATACACCTAGTAAGTATGAAAGAATGGCTATTAATGCCTTGAAGCCTAATAGGCTAGAACTGAATTAATTATGAGTTAAATAAACTCATATAGGAATCCTCGGTGCAAAGACTAAACCATTGGTATGGTTAAGACCCGTGACCAGAGATAGTGTATAGTATATCGTAGTGAAGCTAAACGCTTCAGATTGCCCAAATCGAGTAAACCAATGTTTAATAGTAACATATGGTAGATTACGTGGGCGTAATCCTTTAAGGGGGGGGTAGAGCGAAAACCGCTTAATGTAAGTTCATGAACAAAACACAGAAACTATAATGTGCATAGCACAAATGAGAATCGAATTGATGATTGGTACTTATGTTAAATAAACATATGTATTCATTCATATTGTAACTGTGGTAATCGGGCACAAGGATGCGAATACCATAGGATGAATATACCCATCTTGTAACCCCAGTGTAAAAATATTAGTAAAGAGGAGTATAGTAACTCTTGGGGAAACGATAATCCCTGTAGCGTGCGCCTATCTGAAGTTAGACATGGCATTACGATGCTTGAGTCGGTATAAAACCGATGTATAACCTAGAGGAAATTGAGTTCCCTAGGTGATTGTCTTGAACAATTGAGAATGAGTAGTGGACGGAGCTCCACAAGTATTGTATTCTTAAAGAAGTAGTACGGATCGTCTACGAGTAGTAGAGGAATGTAGCCCACAAGTGGTGTATTCGTAAGTATGTTATTGGAAGTAAATTAAGGACAGCTGAATTTCATAAGTATTGTATTCCCTAGTCAGAATAGTAGAGAAGATTGATGAAATGAGCATTTAGGCATCGAATTCCGAGGAAAGTATTTGGGAAGTAGATTGAGAATGGTTGATGGACTGAATTCCATCCTTTGGAGTTGTATGAAATTGTAATTACGACTAGGAAGAGTAAAATAAGAGAAAATGAAAATGATTGAATTATCTGTTGTTTGAAACGGATGTGGGAGAGTCGAACTTGATCCTGATCAGATCAAGGGAAACCGAACACAAATTGGGGTGGAAAGATAGTTCAACACTGATGCTGATCACATCAGGGTCGAATGATTCTTGAAGCTCCCCTCAAGTGGTCACAAGAATCACGCATAGGTAGTAGAAGCAATAAATACAAACTGGAATTTGGAGTTGTATGCTTGGAAAATTTCTAAGTAGTAGTTGCGAAAGAATTTTCTTAGCCTGAAGATGAAGGATTTGCAAGAAGCGTATGCCTGAGAAGGTAGTAGAGTATCGTATTGTATTATTCCAAGGGCAGCGGGACATAGAAGAGTCCTGTATCTAGATGACCTGAGTGCCTGCGGGATTGTAACGTGTATTGCATTGCTTTGGGGATAGCTTTGCACTGTATGTATGTATGAACCTTGTAATGTGGAACCAGATGGTTGGATGTAATGCGGATTGGAGTAATTATTGTACGTTGGTAAGGCATGAAAGTAGGAATCTTGAGTAATGGATTGAGGAGTTGTAAGGAGGAAGAAGGTACGACGTCTGGCATAGACAAGTATGAATGAGCAAGCATTGTAACCCTATAACCTTGAGCAACTTTGAGGACAAAGTCTTAAGGGGGGTAGATTGAAATACCCCAAACTTAAATATAGTGATTAAGATAATTCAATCCGTATTCAAAGGCCTCATAATGCTAGAGTAATATTGGTAAGGAAAAATAAATCCTAAAGAAATAAAAACGCTTAAAAGCGAAAAACGCTAAATAAGCGTTAAATAACCATGGGAGGTATGAGACCTCGGTTAGCGATAATATGGATTCTAAAGGTTTAATAAGACCTAATAATATATGGGAACGATTCCCGAAGAAAACGGATCCAAGAAATGTATTAAAACGCTAAAAGAGCTTTAGCGCACGTCTTTCGAGGAAACCCGAAAACGTGACTTTAAGTGGTCAAACAGACCCGTAAAAATTATGAATCATTAAATAATAATTATTAAGCATGTATGAGGGCTTAATAGCCAATAAAATAATTAGGCGAGAGAATTCCGGAAAACGGGTTCCGGTTAGTAGAACGGTTGTAGAAACAACCGGGAAGTAGTGGGGTGACATTGTAATAAAAGAAAACTTGTGTGTCCACTTTGCAAATAAAAGTCAAAAATCTGTAGAGAAGGGAGTGTGTGACCGATGGACTCCTCACCCCCACTCTCTTTATTTATTCCTTTATTGTTCCTAGTACACTAGAGGACAAAAGAAATAAGTAAAAAGCAAAATAAAAACTCTCTCTCCTATCCCCACTCCTCTCTCACGATTTCTCTCACCTCTCAATTCTCTCTATTCTCTCTTCTTCCTCCTTGGGCGATGGCAATGGAGAAATGAAGCCCCCACAAAACTCTCCACTTCTCTCCTCTCTTTGAGTACCCAAACCTTCTCCAAATCCAATAAAAATTACACCATTGTAATCCCCTTGCCAAGGAGAACATTTTCATCCTTTCAAAAACCCATAAACTCCATTTTCGTTTTTATGGGTATTCTCCATTTGAAGCTTGAGTACCACCATTAGAAGCACCTTCACCTCCTTGTCATTTGAGGTAAAAATATTCTTGAAAACCTACCTTTTTCTAGCCCTTATATGCAAAACGAAAATTTAAGTGAGACTTGTTCTACTCCTTGCATTCCAGCCGATTTTGGCTACTCATTTGGGCTAGGAATCTTGTTCATTTGCTAGACAAGGACTCCACACATTGGTTGGAAGGTAATACTCCCTTCTAAACCCTAAAACATCTAAATTCTAGGGTTAGTTTAAGTTAAGGTGCTAAACTAGTATGGGTATGTATGGCTTGCTGTAGCATTGCCATTCTTGAACAAAAACCGAGAACAAGGGAAGAAGGAAAGAGGAAAAGAAGAGAAGGAAAGGAAAGAAGGAAAAAAAAACTAGCAAGTCAAGGTAATGCTCTTACCTTGGGTTAGTTTGTGTATTTCATTGTAACAGATTTTAAGTATCTAACAATGAGGAATGTATGTAGTATGAGTAGTAGTAATGTAGTAATGTATTGGAGAAGATAATGTAACAGTTTTTGAAGTTTTAAATGATGTTTAAAACTTGGGACAACATGGGGTATTGAATGCGTAAGTGTGCAGGAATTTTGTTGTTGTTGTAGTAGTGATAATATGTGAGTATAGTGTATTGTGTAAACAGGTTGTGAGAAGTGTGAAGTTTGAGTATTTAAGAGCAAGTATGTGGATTGTAGGCCTTAGAGCCAAATAATTGGACATGAGTATTGTACTATGGATTGAGGAAATATTGGTGTATTGGGATTTTGTATGTGTGCTGGTAGAACCCTTGTATGGGATGGTAGAATAGTAGAATAGGCATGAACTTGGTGAGAAGGTGTATGTGTGGTTAAGTAAGAAAAGTAGCTGAGCTATGGCAAAATTTTGGTAGGAATATGTACAATTATGGATGACTTGGTGAATGGGAGAACCAAGGGTGTATGGAAGTTAGTGGAGATATTTGGTAACTGTGGATTGGTACTTGTAGTATGAGGATGTGAAAGTGTAAAATCTGTAGCAAGAAGTATGATGCATTGGAGGAACTAGGAGAAACTAGGTGTGCTTGGAGAGCCTAAAGTGTGAAGCAAACCACCTTGTAACAGATTTTGAAAGGAGCTAGATAATGGGAAGGATTGAGTGGAAGGTAATGTAATGAGGATATTAGTAGTGGTATTGGTAGTAAGAGTATTGAATGTAGAAGTTGGATTGAAAATCTGTAGCATAGGAAGGAAAACAAAAATCTGTAGCATAAGTAGAATGAAAAACTGATGCAAACGTTGGGAAGAAGTGATGAAGGATTGTGTAAGTTGAGTAGAAATTGAGTAGTAGGTTTGGAAGATGAATTAAGGTGATTTAGAGCATCTAAAATGAGTGGCAAACATGTAGGAAGCATGTGGAAATGAGTAGGAAAAGATTGGGTGTGAATTGAGTAGAGTTTGGGATTCAAAATAAGTAATTAAAATGGGTACTGGGCTGGACCGACCCTAGGACCGATCCTAGCAGGGTCAGTCGACCTGAAAACCTGCAATCTCGGAAGTTTCTGCATCCGACCGACCCAGGGGACCGACCCTGCCTGGGTCGGTCGAGTAGAAACTTGTAGTCGGAAATGCGTCTGCATCCGACCGACCCAGGGGACCGACCCTGCCTGGGTCGGTCTAGTGGAAATTTATAGTAGGATTTTTTCTGTAACCGACCGACCCAATGGACCGACCCTGGCTGGGTCGGCCGGACTGGAATTTTCAGTAATCAAAGTCTCTGCAGCCGACCGACCCATGGGTCCGACCCAGGGTGGGTCGGTCGTGTCAAAAAAAAAAAAATGTTTTATTATATGATTATAGTAATCATGTATATATATATATATGCCTATACACATATAAGCATATGTATGTAGCAACACACCATTAATGAAGTAGTAATGGTAAGAAAGTAAGTAAATGAGTAAGGAAGCAAGTCTAAGAAGTAGTAAAGAAAAGAATGGTTTTATAATCAAGTAAGAAGAAAGTAATGAAGTAGTAAGTAAATATTAAAAGTATCGATGAAGGAGTAAGTTAGATCAATAATAGGTCATTGATCATACTACCTCTTGTATGTATAGGAATCAAATAGTTGATCCTCGAAGGAACCCGGTAGTACGTATACGACGGTGAACGGTATGATTTCTTCATGCTCTGTATCCTAACCTGGTTACCCCGATTTGTGTGCTTATGTGATCACCAACAAGATAAATGCATGAATCGGATTTATATTGCACTTATATGTGTTTGAACTATATTGTTCTTGTTTATGCTCTTGAACATTTAGTTTGTATAATTCATGAAATGTATGAATGGAAATGAAGTGTATGTGTAAGTATGAGTACTTGTGTATGTAAGTATGTATGGAAGTGATTATGGACTTCTACTAATTCCTAACAACCTAACTCCTAACATGAGTATTGAGTAAAATGGAATGAGTAGAAGCCCGATATAGTTTCGGCCACGCGTGAGGATAAGGAACCACAAGAGGTTGGAACCGAATCCTGGCTATGATCTTTTCCTTGGACCAATTCCCTTTGTATGGGTAGCATCCTGGATTAGTGGGCCACCCTAAAGCCCGGTGGTGGGAAGTAGTATTCCCTGCCCGGAGGTCATACCGACTTAACTGGAAGTAAAGTATGTATGAAGTAAGTATTGTATGTGTATTGGTCTTGACTATTGTAAGTCATCGACCGGAGGTAAAAGAGTATCGAACACCCGATAAACCCGGGTGCGTAATGAAGCTAACTGGACCTTGTATGTATTGAATAATAGTATCTCCGTATTGCGTATTGAATATGTAATGAGTATGTATTGTGTACGTGTATTCTGGAAAGTGGTAAGTAAGCATTGGTTGACTTGTATTGTCTTCCAAGCCTGTGTTGTACTGTGCGTATGCATGTATACCTCGTGTAGTATTGTAGTATCGTGAATGGAAGCATGTATGTATGTATGTGAATGTATGTATTGCAAATGAATTGCATGTATTCGACCAAATGGTCGGCGTACCCTCGCTAGTACGCGGGGTATGCGGTTATCATATTCAGCGTAAGCTGACCCCCTCGGGGGACCATTTTTAGTGTGCAGGTACCCGGAGCGAATACGGTCAAGGTAAGAGACCGGTGGCGCGCCTAGTAATTAGAAGCACCTAGTTTGTGAGGAATGGGTAGCAGATTGATTCCTAGTAAGTGTGTATGAATTTGGGAGAAGTATTGTATTGATTTTGGAACCTAGTAAACTCGGTATGCGTAGTGTATTATCTTGTACGGAATCGTGGAGTGTTGTATTGAATGGAGTAATGTATCGAATGGAGTATCATAGTATCCAGTATGTAATGAGAGTATGTATTGTATTAAGTAGTGCTCGGATATTCCGGTCCATCAGACCGATGTTGTATGTAGCAGTAGTAGCCTTGTTAGTCACGTGGGTGACTAACGGCATTGTATCACCCGATGTATGTAAGTATGAATCCGCTGCGTGACTCGGGAAGCACGAGGAGATTGGACGGTAATGACTGAATTAATAGTAGGGGTGTTACAGTGGTGGTGGAGGTCTCGCTCCCAACTGGGCAATGAGCATCTGCATGAGCTGGTTGTTCTGGGCCTGCTGAGCGGATGCCTCTGCCATGAACCTAGCAGCCTCTTGGTGTAAACCATCACTCACTGCGCTCTAAGCGCTCAGTGATCGTAGTCTGGGCGTCACGGATGGAGGTCTGCTCTGCCTGGAGGTGGTCCTGTGTCTGGCGGATGTCATTGATATGTCCCTCCATGCGCACCTGGCGCTGCTGGACATCCCCAAACTGCTGCTCCATACCCTCGAATCTCTGCTCCATCCTCTACTGTTGCTGGAGAATGGAGTCCATCAAGGTCTGCATCTCAGGTGGGATCTCATCACTGGGGCCGTAGGGGGCGCCATGGTAGCAGTGGCTGGAGTAGAGCTGGAACTCGCAGATGTACCAGCGGATCCTAGGCCTGAGCTGCCCTTCACCCAGCTGCCGTCGTCGAGGCGTAAGAAGCCCCATCTCCTAAAGGTCGTAAGGGAGATGGGTGTCTCACCCTCCCTCACCGCCATGTCAGTGAAGATGTCCTCGGGGAGGGTAGAGATAAGAAGATGCTGGATGAAAATGGGAAAGATAGGGGTAATCTTCTTCTTCTTCATCCACAGATATGTCACCACCTTATGCAGCTGCCTGAACATGACGAATGGGATCGAGATCTGCTGAGCTGGTGGATGTGGTGAGGCCAGGAGGTAGTCTAGGAGCACACAATCCTCGTCAGAAGCATCATTCCCTCCCAGCCTGAGGCGGATCTGATGACTGGGGATCTCTGCTAGGGTCCTCTGGGGAAGGGAAGGAAGTATAGCATACGGGAGTACAGCCTTACTCTCCTCACCCCGTCGGCGAGTAGTACTCCCGACCTCTCGTAACCACCTAGTCTTACTCTCCCTAAGCGCGTCCTCCGTAAACTCTCGATGTCTATCCGCATTATCCGGGAGGAATAAAAGATCAGCAAAAGTCTCAGGGGTTACCTCCACCTGGAACTGGCGTACGTAGGAAATGATGCTGTGTGTCGTGTCTGACGCCACAGCATTGGCGTAGAACTCGCGTACCAACTCTGGGGAGAAAACTCCTACGCCCATGCGCAATATGCTGGTGGCCCCAATACCCTCGAATATGGCTGTAAGCCCGGCCTCAGCTGCTGCCTCGTCGGTGATGCGCCTCTCGATGACGAAGGCTCCACCTCGATCGTACCAAGCCCGAGTGGCTGCTGATCAAAATCCATCATCGCGTAGTGGGGCCTGGGCCGGCTCTGACTGGTCGTCAGGGCGTGGGTTCCTCGAAGAGGATCCTGTGCGTGCCCCTCTAGTGCGAGCCATCTGGTTTCGATTAGAGTTTGCGGGTTGAAGTGGGGAGAAACGGGTATGATTGGCGAGACTGGGCGGTGCGGTGGCATGCTCCTGGTGTGCGCCGGCGTCGCAAGTGCAGGGCGGAGGGTTTCCGGTAGTGGAGTGGTGGTGGTTGTTTCTTTGGTGGAGGCGATAATGGTGGTAGTGTGGAAGTGTTTGGGGTTTTCTGGGTTGAGACGTCGGGAGGAAGCCGTACTGAAGCGGTGAAGAAAAGATTAGAAGAACTCAAGTGGAGCCAGATAAAACTATTAATGTAAAGTAAGAGCCATGGCTCTTTCAATTTGCACAACAGTGATTAACACTTCACTAAATAAGAACAAAAGAGGAAAATAATTAACCAAACCAAGGAAAAGATACAAACCGGTGGGTTGCCTCCCACCAAGCTGCCCGGAGTTAAAGTCTCTGGCTAGACTTCACAGATAAGGTCAAGGAGGACCGCCACGGTAGCTAGCAATAGCTTTCTTTAGTCTGAAATACCATTGCGGGTGTGGCTTCTTGGATGCTTTGGGAGGCGGTGCTGCAATACAGATAGCAGAGATAGAATTTATGGGATTGGAGCTTTCAATCAAGGATATACCTGGTGCAGGAGGCTGAGAAAAGGTATCGCCTAGGTACTTCTTTAGTCGAGCACCATTCACTTTGAAAACTTCTCCTGTCTTGTTCTCTAGCTCGTAGGCACCATAAGTAGTGATCCCCACAACTTTGAATGGACCTGCCCAATGTGATTTCAACTTACCAGGAAAGAGGCGTAGCCTGGAATTATAGAGCAGCACTAGATCCCCTACTTTGAATTCTCTCTTATGGATTATCTGATCATGGATTCTCTTTGTGCGCTCCTTATAAATCTTGGAACTGTCATAGGCTTGCTCTCTGAGTTCCTCGAGTTCAGATAGTTGAAATTTTCTTTTCTCTCCAGCAGTGTGTAGATCAAAATTCAGGGCTTTCAATGCCCAGTAAGCTTTGTGCTCTAATTCGACTGGAAGATGGCAAGCTTTTCCATACACAAGTTCGAAAGGAGACATCCCTATAGGAGTCTTGAAAGTAGTCCTGTATGCCCACAAAGCATCATCTAGTTTAACTGACCAATCCTTCCTTGATGCATTTACAGTCTTCTGTAGGATCCATTTCAGCTCACAATTAGTTACTTCTGCCAGACCGTTAGTTTGAGGGTGGTAAGGTAGTGCTACCTTGTGGGTCACCCCATATTTACTCATTAAGGAGTCGAAGGCTCAGTTGCAGAAGTGGGAGCCACCGTCACTGATAATTGCCCTGGGCACCCCGAATTTGGTGAATATGTGTTTC
Organism: Limonium bicolor; assembly: GCA_023374045.1. Taxonomy (NCBI): domain Eukaryota; kingdom Viridiplantae; phylum Streptophyta; class Magnoliopsida; order Caryophyllales; family Plumbaginaceae; genus Limonium; species Limonium bicolor. Next base: position 82,947,158 of record CM041780.1, on the reverse strand, counting down.
TTCAGGAATTTCACCACTGTCTTGGAATCAGCATTGTGGCATGGGATAGCTTCTACCCACTTTGAGACATAATCCACAGCTACTAGGATGTATTGGTTTCCATGAGATGAGGGAAAAGGGCCTGTGAAATCTATGCCCCAGACATCAAAAAGTTCTACCTCAAGAATACCTTTCTGAGGCATCTCATGCTTTCTGGAAATGTTTCCCATCCTCTGACAGGGGTCACAATGGGAACAGAAATGGTGGACATCTTTATGTAGAGTAGGCCAGTAGAATCCACACTCTAATATCTTTGCAGCTGTTCTTGTATAACCATGATGGCCACCTGCCTCTTTAGCATGACAGAATTCTATTACACTCTGGATCTCCTTATCTGGGAGACATCGCCTCATCAAGCCATCAGCACAGATCCTAAACAGGTATGGATCCTCCCAGATATTGTGGCGGGTTTCTGACAAGAATTTCTTCCTCTGGTTATAGCTGTAGTCATGAGGAATTAAACCAGTAGCCAGATAATTGACTAGGTCAGCATACCATGGTTCATCTACTTTTCCAATCTTGAACACCGTCTCATCAGGGAAGAACTCGTTGATTGGAATTCCATCATCTGGGATATCAAGCCTAGATAGGTGATCAGCAACTCCGTTCTGCTTCCCCTTTTTATCCACAACTTCTAAATTAAATTCTTTGAGAAGTAAGATCCACCTCAGAAGTCTTGGTTTCGATTCATTCTTCTGAAAAAGGTACTTGAGGGCTGAATGATCGGTGTGGACTATCACCTTGCTTCCAAGCAGATATGGTCGAAACTTGTCCAGAGCAAACACCACAGCTAGCAACTCCTTCTCTGTAGTAGTATAATTTTTCTGTGCGTCAATTAAGGTCTTGCTAGCATAGGTGATTACCCTCAGCATCTTATCTTTCTTCTGACACAGTGTAGCGCCCACAGCATAGTCGCTTGCATCCGTCATGATCTCAAATGGCTCCGACCAATCTGGTGGGACCACAATTGGTGCTGAACAGAGTTTCTCTTTGATGGCCTGAAATGCTGTCAAGCACTCCTCTGTGAACTGAAACTTGATATCCTTCTGAAGCAGGTCTGACAGGGGCTTAGCAATTTTTGAGAAGTCCTGTATAAATCTCCTGTAAAACCCTGCATGACCAAGGAAAGATCTTACATCTTTAACTGAAGTTTGTGGGGGCAGCTTTTCTATTACCTCTATCTTGGCCTTGTCTACCTGGAGGCCTTCCCTTGACACCTTGTGCCCAAGAACAATTCCTTCTTGTACCATGAAATGGCACTTTTCCCAATTCAGCACTAGGTTCGTGTCCTCACAGCAGCGAGCCAATCTGGTCTAATTGCTCTAGACAAACATCGAAGCTTTGTCCATAGACAGAGAAGTCGTCCATGAAAACTTCGATACTTTTCTCAATAAACTCATTAAAATCGCCATAATACATCGCTGAAATGTGGCTGGAGCATTGCAGAGACCAAAGGGCATCCTCCTGTATGCAAAAGTACCATAAGGACAGGTGAAGGTAGTCTTCTCCTGATCTTCTGGCGCAATGGGAATCTGGAAATAACCACTGTACCCATCAAGGAAGCAGTAGAACTCCTTCCCAGCTAACCGCTCCAACATTTGATCAATAAACGGTAGTGGGAGTGGTCCTTCCTTGTGGCTTCATTCAAGCGCCGGTAATCGATGCACATCCTCCAACCTATGGTTGTCTCTGAGGTACCAATTCACCTTTCTCATTGAGCACTGCAACTATCCCCCCTTTCTTTGGAACAACCTGGACTAGAGACACCCACTGGCTGTCAGAAATAGGGTAGACAGTACTTCGGCCTTGACCACCCTCCTCCTTTAGATTTGGATTCAACCTTCTCTGGGGCTGTCTCACTGCCTTATAATTTTCCTCCATGAATCCGGTGTGTGCAGAAACCCGGATTGATCCCCTTGATATCAGCAACTGTCCAACCCATGGCACTTTTATGTTTCTTTAGCACCTCCAGAAGTCTAGTTTCCTGCGAAATAGACAAAGATGCAGAGATAATAACAGGCAGGGTGTTACCCTCTGCCAAGAAAACATATTTAAGATGGGAAGGGAGAGATTTGAGTTCCAGGGTATGAGGCTTCTCTATTGAAGGTATAGGTCTTTGAATGGATCGATCCAACTTTTCTACAGCAGGAGAGGAGGAACGAAAGTATGATTTCCCTTGATTTAGCTGCTGGACGACCGAGGCCATCTCAAAACTTTCTTTGTCATCCTCAATGGATCGACTTATTACCTACTCTAAAATATCAGAAAACTTAAACAAAGAATTAAAAGAATCAATACTCCCATAGGTGTAGTCATCCTCAAGATCATAAGAATTATCAATTAAATCAGCAGAGAAAACAGCTTGAGAAGAAGTGTTTTTCTGCATCATCTTATTTATATCAAAGCTTAATTCTTCATCAAAATTTCAAGGTAATCTTCCCTTTGTCAACATCAATAACAGTCTTTGCAGTTCTGAGGAAAGGTCTACCAAGAATCAGAGGTACCTCAACATCTTCGTCCATGTCAAGGATCACAAAATCAGCGGGGAAGAAAATTTACCCACACTAACAACTATATTTTCAACCATACCTCTTGGTGTGATCAATGATCTATCAGCTAACTGGAGTCTGAAATGAATGGGAACGAGCTCACCCGCACGAAGCTTTTTAAACATGGTGTATGGCATCAGGTTGATGCTCGCTCCTAGATCGTAGAGACCGTATCCGCAATCCATGTTTCTCCATTGAACAGGGGATGATGGGCTGACCAGGATCACCACGCTTTGGAGGCAGCTTCTCTGTCGGATAGCTGCTGAACAGGTTTCGGTCAGCTGGATGGTGTCCTTCTCTCTTATATTTCTTCTTATTCGAAATCAGATCCTTCACAAATTTGGCATAATTTGGCATCTGCTTAATCGCATCAATAAGAGGAATATTGATGGTCAGCTTTCGAAAAACATCTAAAAATCTTCCAAATTGCTCATCGAGCTCTCGTTCTTTGAGACGGTTTGGAAACGGAAGTTCTTTTGCAGATATTTTTCCCTTTGTATTTTTAACAGCAGTTGAAAGAGATAAAGAAGGAATAGGAGCCTGGGTCTCCTAGAAACTACCTCATGAGGGGCAGGATGCCCTGATGGTGCACCAGCGGTATTAGAAAGAGGCTCGGTCTCCTCATCAGTACGGCTTCCCTGTCACTTTGTCTTTGGTTAAGTTCCTTCCGCTTCTTAGGGTAACTGCTGCCGCTTCTTCAGAATCCTCACAGTCTTCGTCTGAGACCAACACTGCGCTTCAACTGCTCCTTTGGATTGGTTTCTGGTTGGGAAGGCAGTGATCCAGAAGGTCTCTGCTGTAAGAGGAATTGAGTCAACTGACTCATTGTTCCTTGCATCTCCACCATGGCATTCTCTAACTTCTGGTTGATTACCGTTTGCTGTTCCTGAGAAGCCATTAGCTTATCTACCATCTCCTTCAGACTGGCATTGTTTGAGCTCAGTGATGGTTGCTGAGCTTGAGGCTGTTGTGGCCGGAATTGATTATATTGAGGCCTAGCAAAGCCGGGTGGCCCCCCCTGGTTCGTCCTCTGAGGTTGCATTTGATGTGAATTCAGTGCATTGTTCGGATTCCCGTACCTCAGATTTTGGTGCTGATTCTGCACCCAGGGTTGCCTGTTGTTGAACTGGCCTATGACATTGGCCTCCTCGGTTTGCCTCATCTCGGCTACTAGTGGGCAGTCCTCATAATTGTGTGCTTCCCCACACTGAGAGCAGCAAGCTTCGTTGGTACTTGTAGAGATTTTCTTGGCGGATTGCTTTGAGGTCGGCCCCATGGTGAGCTGCTCGAGCATTTTGCCATGCTTCCCATCGTAGTTTTTATCTGTGCTTGCTCGGCGGCTAGCTGTTCCATCATTGGGTCTGGAGCTCGGGCAGAACTGTGACCTATTGAGAATACTCGCCCTCCATTGCTGCTCCATTGGCGAAGCTTTCACAGTAGGACTCCATAGATGCCATGAAATCCTCACCACTTTTTGCTAGCAGGTTTCCTCCTAGGGCGGATCTTATCTCGCCTCTTTTTCGTCTTTTAACCCCTGGAAGAATCCCTGAGCCAATGAGTGATGTCCTGACCATGGTGAGGGCACTGGCGGAGTAGCTCTTTGAATCGGTCCCACGCCTCACAGACTGTCTCACTACCCATCTGTCTGAATGCCATCAGGTCGGCAATCATTTGTCGTGTCCTGGAGATGGGAATATACTTCTCGTAGAATTTATCCATCATCTGCTCCCAGGTGGTAATGATGCCTGGCGGTAGTCGATGGAACCATTTCGAGGCTTCTCCCGATAGACTGTGCTGGAACAGGCTCAGTCTGGCGTACTCCTCCAATCCTTGTGATAAGCCCAGGAATCCAAGTGTACTAGAAAGCGATGTACATGTCATGGTCCAATGCATCCGCTGGGTCTGCACCTGAGAAAGTTCCTGCAGGGTGATTTATAACAGCATTTGGATTGATGAGAAGGTTTTACCTTTTGCCAATCGGCTATAAGTTTCTGCAGTTAGATTTGGTAGAACCACTGGCCCTCTTCTTGTGTGGCTGGTGGTCTGTTTATCCTTCCCATCGTGTATTGGGTCACTGCACCTCCTCCAATTTGGTCATGATTTGCTGCCATATTGAAGTCAAGTTGCCTTCTTGTTCTCAGAGCTTGGAGGTATACTCTCTCGATTTTAGGATCGAAGTCTGTATCCGAGGACCAATTGAACGCGTTCTACGCATCCACTAGGTGCTTATAATCAGCCCGAGAGAAAGGAACAAAATGAGTGAGTTTTAGAACTAAAATAATGAAAACAATTGTATAAAATGGCACACAAAAATCAATTAAAATCAAAATAAATTTCAAACAAACAATTATAAACAGTGTGTTGCAATAAAGTACGAATTAATAACCAAGGCTAGGGACTAGACAAAAGTCAAGTCCCCGGCAACGGTGCCATTTTGCAAACGATTTATTTAGTATATTAAAAGCCTAGAAATAATCCTAGAATTCAATATTCAATAGATCGTCAGGTTGCAAAAATCCCGGTCGAAATAGTATAGCAAATTTTATGAAGCGACCGGGGTGTCAATCCACGGGACTTGATAAGTAAGTCTAGCCTTAGGTAATGGTTAACTCAAAAAGGGGTTTTGTTTTGGTTTTGGATTCACAAATAGATAACAAGAAAGTAAATAGCAGATAAATTAAAGTGATAATCTTGGGAGTGTGAACAGTTCTCTAGGTTCAGGGAGTTGTTTCACTAGCTAGGTTTGCATATTCTACTACTTAAGTGGAGACTTGGATCGGCTTGTAATTCTCAATTATCTATTCGTATTAAGAGTCTTAATCTAGATAGCTCATCTAGACAAGGGCATGTAGGGTCTAGTCTAGACCTAGCAAGTATATCTAGATGGTTTTATTACACAGAATTACTAGTCTGGTTTTGGTCCGGACTAAAGCCCCTAGTGACTAGTGTAATCTATCCGATTGCAATTATCACAGGTAACAGGTTAATAGGACCGTCAATGCTAATCACCTTATCTGATCATAACATGATTCGAGGGCTATAATAAATTCATAACGTTTATTAAAAGCACTTAAAAGCATTAACCTGAACAATCCAAATTGTCTCAATAAAGCAGTAAAATAATGCAGAGTTTAACTATTACAACATCCAACTCCCTTCCCTAGAGCAAATCCTCTTAGCTAGACATAGCGATTATAATCATAAATGAGAGAGAGTTGAGAGAAATCATCTGTTACGAAGATCTTCTTGCTCGCTTCGTCCTTTGTTCTTGCGCTGTGCTGGCTTGGAGGTTGGTCTTGGTGATAATGGAGTGAACTGGGTGAAATGGGGCGAATGTGGAAATTTTGGTGAGTTTTGTGAGTTGTCCGGATCAACAGGGCCGGACGTAGGTCCGGACATGAGATGTCCGGCTAAGTCAAGGCGGACGCGATCCGGACGTGGGTGAAATGTGTCTTGAAATGTGTCTTGTCCGGATCCGACAAGGGTCGGACGCGGCTAAATGGTGCGTATGAGTACGGAATGTGTGTGTGAGTGAGGGGTGAAGATTATGGAGGTTTTGAGGAATGATTACGGATTATGTGAGTGAACGATGCAGTTTTGTGGAGGAGACTTGATGAATGGAGATGGGGTATATCGTGAGTGAGAGGATAGAGAGGGAGAGATGAGGATTAGACTCTGAAGTCTGGTGCGATTTGAATGAAGGCAGAAGATGGTTTATATAGGATTAGAGGGGGAAACAAGGGTTAGTGGTGAGTTTGGCGTTTGTGTGAGTGGATACTTTGATTGAGCATGGGCATGAATTGTTTGCGCCGCTCTTTTGTTCCCCAGTTATTGCGCCGCCTGATAATTTCGCCGAAAGGCTAATTATCAGTGTGTGCATTTTTATTTTTCAATTTTGTGACGTCCGGATCGTGTCCGGATCCGGACGTGACACAGAGTTTTAGATCTGAAACGTGAACTCCGGATCTGGATTTTTAGGTCACGTCCGGCTTGCGTCCGGCCAAAAAGAACCGGACAAGAGACGTCCGGCTTTGTGTCCGGCCAACTGATCCGGACAAGACTAATTTTTGTGTCTCTTCTCCTGATTTGTTCCCCGTTTGTTGTGTTGTAATCCTTATGATGTATAATCTTTATTTCCTGGGTTTTTCCTGTATTTTGCATATAAAATACATTAGTTCTTATCAAAACATCAATCTTAGGAAAAAACATAATAAGTGGGAAACATTGGCTGAATTGTTACAAATTATAAGGTATTTAAACCTAAAAAGCCTATATGTTTCACACTTATCACTACCACATCAGTTGCTCAGTACGGTTAGAACGATTATTCTAAAAAGGGCGGTATTTTGGATTGGAAAATTTTCCTGACCACATCGTCATTAGAATGTCTAAGCTTCACCTCACCTAGGATTCACGATAGCATAAACGCTTGGAATTTGTTTCTTCATTGTTATAAAGGTATTGTGTTTACACAAGATTAGGTCTGGAATTTGAATATGACAGGACGAGTGAATTTACAAAATTCTCCACACTCACAATATAGTTTCAGTTTACAGTTTGGTATTACAATACAATAGTATGGTAGTTAAAGGTCCCCATTACCGGCGGCGGTCTCGCGAGCTCAAGATGCTCCTGATCCGCTCGCCCTGGTGTCTTGGGTGATCCTTCCACGACGCTTACCCTAGCAATGGCGCTCGCCCCCGGCGGTGCCTATCACTAACGCTTGGTCATTTGTAAGGAAGGTAGGGTATTGAATTTTTTATTATTGTTTATAAAATAAGAACTTTTATACTTTTAGTACGAAGTCGTTTAGGCGGACTATTGGGCTTGCTAGCCTCTTCCCTTTATTCGGGGGTTTACGTTTTTTGGTAGTATTAAACTCATTGGGTTGTGGCAGGAGGGGTACTGTCATTGGTAGTCCATGCTGGACATCCATATGAAAGTGAACTGTCGCCAATGTACTCACGACGTTCGTATGTCTCCTCCTGACTGAGCTCTCAGCTGGTCCATAACGGGAGTAATATTCCCGGGCCTTTATGCCCCTGGGCAGCTTCTTGGCCCACACCACCACTAGATAGCGGTATTACCGTTCGTACTTCTCGTTAAATTCATGTCATTTAAGGGCCTAAGAGTCATGTCATTTAAGGGCCTAAGAGCCATGTCATTTAAGAGCCTTAGTGCTATGAAATTTAATATTATTGCACCATATTGAGTTTTTTATGAATGGTTTGAATTAGGTAAGAAATATTATGAGAAAAGGATTTGATGAGTGTGAGTTGATTGAATGAAATAGACTATGCATTTGGGCATGAATAAATACTAGAGAAGCTATGGCAAAATTTGAGGAGAAACCAAGTATTTTAGTTGAAGTGGTGAGTGTTATGACCTAGGTTGTGCTAGGAAGTGTAGACACAAAAAATTCTCACCTCATAAAATTCCAGAATAAGAAATACATAAGAGGGGTCGTCGCCTTTCTTTTTCAAAACGTATTAGCGTGCGTGCTGAAACGAACCCATCATTTTAAAGCATTTCATAAAAACATGATTTTCCGAAAATGAGTTTCCAAATGACAATCCGGTTTTAAACCCATCCCTTTTGTCTCATTGTCTATTCGCTTACCCATCAGTTTATTTTGACTTCTTCATCTTATTTATTGCTACTTTTAATTGTCTTCTAGCATTTATTTTTCATTTTATCATAATCATTCGCATTGCTACAGCCCAACCAGATGAGGCCCATCTTCCTAAAACCCCGTCCCGGTTGATTCCTTCTTTAATCCAATGCCCAGCCCGATTCAATCACTCTCACTCTCAAAAACCACTGTTCCTCTATAAAGGGACAAGCTAAAAACTTAAGCAGGGGAGGAGCCGTCTCTCTTTCGTCGGTCTCCCTCCATCTTCACTCTCTCGATCGCCACCATATACAAGCAGAGCCGACTTCTTCTTCCCCGACCTTCATCTCCCTCTCGTTCATCCACTCTTCTTCTTCTCGATCTTCAACAAAAAAAAACCCATCCGCCTACATCCCTCGATCCTGCATTCCTCCTCCACTCCTTATTTCGCAACCCTCCTCCCGTTCTCCGAATATCGAAGACCAGCCTCGCCTAGCTCTCATTGTCCTTTGTCCTCCTTTTGATTTTCGAAACGAAAAAAACCCTAACTCTCTCTCTCTCCTGCCTCTCTCTCCAACGGTCATCTCCTTCCTTCCCCCCCTGAAATCGAAAAGAAAGCCCAAAATACAACCCGTAACTACAACTCTCTCTCTCTCGCCGAAGACCACCATGCACCGCTGAGCTTTTGCTAGAAAACTTCTCGTTTTGTACTGGTCCTAGACATTTATCTTCGAACTGGGTAAGCGGCGCCTGGATCTTCATGTAAACAATTGTCGCTTTGACTTTCCTTTTCGGTTTGTTTCTCCCACCCTCCTTCCGATCTCCTTTCTCTTTCTTTTCTTTTTCTACCTAGCGTATTCTTTCACTATATTTTGCTTTGCCAAATGAACCCAGAAAGGGGATGGTTTCATATCGTTCGACATCACCAGGAAAAGTGGTGCTTCTGTCGATCGTATCTCTTCCCTTTTTCTATGTTCTACCTCTAGTTTGTTCTTTCGCTTTGATTTATGTTGATGAACGAGCTACTATGGGCGATTGTTAAATGAAGGGAACGCCATTACACAGGGAAAACTCCAAGGTTATGCGTTGGTTTCTCTCCTTCGAGCCCCGTTTTCTCTCGTTTTAGATTGATGTCTCGTTTTATTTTGCCACATAGATGCTCCTAAAAACTCCAGATCCACCGTGGATTTTGGGGTTCATGGGACTAGCGCATGACTGAAGCATAAGAGTGGGTTGAAACCACCGTCGCGCTTTTATTTTCTCATACTCTACTTGAACGGATCTAATGGAGATTTTCAATTTTCGGTCAATGCAGTACCATATAGCATTTGATTTTTATTTGTATATATCCCAGATCGGTTCTCTGTATTATCGAAGAGTTTTTGTTTTGTTTTATCTTTATTTCTCTTGCTCGTACCTTCTCACGGTAGTATGGTTATAAGATTGACTGTTGATTTGTTCAACAGGTTTAGGTCTCACCGATTTGCTCAATGTTGTATATCAAACAGGTGAATATGTTATCATTTGTAGGGATCTGTTCACTCATACCTACGTAATTGTAGCCGCATACTATTTCTTACCCCTTCATTCATACCTTTTCATTGTTTTTGGGTCAGCCTATGCGATTACACTCACAACTTACTCATCTATGATGGTTCTGTTTTGTGTTCTAGCTTTTCAGGAGGTTCTTGTTCTTTCCCGGGTACCCTTTCTTTTCTGTATTGTTATCGTTATGTTGTACCCTTTCTTTCTGCTGTATTGTTATCATAATGCTGTGAAATTACTGCACCACGTTTTTGATGGGTGATGCACTCCTGCATGCCGGTAAATTCTGTTCTGTCTAGATATTCTGGTGTTATTGTATTTCTTCGCTCGTAAAGCTCTCAATCCCTACCCTTAATTTGCTCAGCGTCTCGTGAGTTACGGTCTTGCCAATGCTTTGTAGTCCCTCTGTAGCAATTGATTCAATTCAGTTACATCTTTGTGGGGATAGAAGTTTAAAGATGGAAACTCATAAAAAGAGCCTAATTAGATAAAAAAAATGAGGTGTGGCAAATGTTCGCGTCAGGCCAATGGTACTGCTTTGTTTGTCTAGTCCTGAGTTAATTTGGCCACTTTCTGCATGATGAGTTAATATTGAATTAGGCTTCACATTCTCCTGTTTAAATGTCTAGTCTAGGACCGAAAACATAGCTTAAAATGAGTTTCATCTCCCGTTGAATTGGTCCTGAATTAATTTGGCCACTGTTAGAATTTCCTTGGCCATTGGTATAGTTCGTCCATAATTCAATCGACATGTGCTTTGCGTGCATTCCAACAATTCCATGGCAATAAACAAAAGGAAATATGTATATATATAAAAAAAGATGGAATCAGTTGATGTTTTAATTCGGGTTTTCCTACTTGTTTGACCTTTTAGTATTTTGGCTTGACATCCTCATTCGGTCTTAATTTTGATTGGTGTAATATAATTGCTTCCTACGTTTTCCTGTGTTACATCCGTTATCATTTGTGATTTGTTAATTTAGTCTCACTTCTATTAATCTCTAGATAGCCCCCTAGGTCACCTTTTTTTTATAGCAAAGTCTTGGAAGGTACCCCACAACTAGCTCATTTCTATTTGCTTGGTGGGGAACAATACTATCCAAAACTTTGAAAATCTTTTAAACTTTAAGCCTTTGAGGGTACCCCACAACTAGCTCATTTCTATTTGCTTGGTGGGGAACAATACCTTCCACACTTTTAAAGCTTATCCCAAACCACCCCATAATTTCACTAAAAAACTTTACCAAAAAAAAATGGAAAAGAAAAGAAAAGAATTCAGAGTGTTGATTATAGTTTAAGGTTTCTCATTCCACATCCCTCCAATTTTCAAGCAAGCCCTCCAATTGAGTTGTCTCTCTCTTTTAATTGATGTTTCATTTCAAAAAAAAAAAAAGACTCTCGATTTGTTTTGAATACATCTTTCCCACTTGTAACTAAAGCTCCTCTCGGCCCAAAGCCCAATCTCGGCCAAAACTCCACTCGGCCCAAGTCCAAAGTCCAGCCCATCCCAAACTCAACCCAACACTCCTCTCGGCCCAAGGCCAGTTTAGGCCCAAAAATCAAGTCAAGCCAACACTTGAATTCAAAAGCCCATTGGCTCACTAAGCCCATTCGGCCCATTTGGTCCAACTTTGACCAATCCGAACTTTGATTTAGTCTAACTTTGACTCAAACTTTGACCATTTCAACTTTGACCTTGACCGAGCCTTGACTTTGACCCAAGTTTGACCAATTCAACTTGGACTAACCCAACTTTGACCCGGCCCAAATTCAATTCAAACCCCATTCAATTCTAACCCAATTCAATTTAAACTCAATTCATTCAGCCAAATTCAAGCCAAATTCAATTCAATCCAATTCATCCAATTCGAATTCAACTTGTAAATTCCATTCAAATTTCAAAAATCCAAAAAAAATCTCGTTCTCGAATCTCAAACAATCATTTCATTCAAGCTTCATCAAGTTTTCAAAGAAACCATTTTGTAGAATTTTAAAGGAAAAACTCTTCTCACATCACAGAAAACTCTTCTCCAACGTAGAAAGTTCTTCTCACATATACAGAAAGTTTTCTCCTAAAACATTTCTCAAAATCAGTGTTTCTTCATCGAGAATTCCGAACAACTTCAAAAAATTTCAACTCAGTTTTCAAAGTCAAGACTAATTTTTTTCGGGGAACATGGGATGTCTAACATCTTCAAAGAGTGTTTTCTTCCTAGTTAGGCATCACTTGTCTCTCTTCCAAAATAAAAATCCGAGGCAGGGCACTGGAGTCGTAACCTCCCTTGTCGCAGTCTGGATCTCTTTAGGCGGGGCATTAGGGTGACAAACCTCCCCTAATTGCAGCCTAGATTTTTACAAGGCGGGGTGCTAGGGAAGTAATGACCTCCTAGTCGCAGCCGGGATTTTAGAATCGTCTAACTCCCTTCCGCTCGATTTCAATGTTTTCGGTTTTTAAAGTTTTAAAACCCGGGAGTTAGAGACGTTATTAGGGTTCGACCGAGAACATCTCATTCATGGTGTTTCTCTCTGAATCCTATTTTTCGACATAAATTCATTGCCCCATCTTTCGAGCACTCGGCACTTACCATCAATTAAGTGTCGTGTTCGAGGGGGTACATAGGGTAATCCCTTGGGATTATTCGCCCTTTTACAACAAAAAAACTGAAAGAGACGATTTTGACAATCATTCCTCCTCCAAACAACTCAACCCATCATCATCGCATTTCAAATCCCGAAATATCCCAAAACCTCACTCTTTTCGAACCTCGAACCCAAGAACCCAGGATCTCTCCCAAATTCCAATTGCCTCACATACTCAAGTCATCATTCAAACTCCAAATCACCCTCCACAGAATGGCATTTTCTAGGATCTCGGCTTTTCAGTCAGATCATATTTATATAGACCCCCCCTCATACCGAAAAATCACCCTCCACAGAATGGCGACTCTGCTGGGGAAAACTTGAGTAAGTTTTTCTCAAACTCAAGGAAGACTGAACTCCATTTAAAACTGTCAGGATTTCCCCACTTCTTTCAGATCCTTCAAGATTCATTTCATGCCATTAGGATTATTCTACTCCACACTTTGAGTGTGTATCTGATGAGGACAGATAGGATTTTAGATCCTCAACAAACATGCAACAATTGGGTTAATAATTAGCTCACGATTAGAAAGAGACACTTAGGATTGAATGAAGCTAACTTCCCTTTAGGTTAATAACATCCAATTGGAATCACTAATCACAAGATAAAACACTTAGTACATAGGTTGGTGCTGACTTCATTTGGTTTATTACTGCTTTCATATTTATATTGCGATTGTGGGGTGCATGGGTGGGTAGCTTAGGACATGCATTCCTCTGTGTCACCCGATTTACCCACGATGTCACGGGATCCCGACCGGTCCACGGTGTGATTCCCTATGAGCTAGGGTACTCTCTCAGTGAACAAACCCACGAGGGTACGGTCTCCGACCAACACCGGTCATCTCATCCAAACCAATACCTCCATTATCCGAGAGCCGATCAATGCCATCTTTAGTCCTGTGTAGCTGAGCTTCAGTGTCCTACGGTCCGGTGTTAAACGGGTTTATGGAGTCACCCCCTTGTATGCCGCCTGTCTGACCGTCCTTCTGCCTTACCTTGAAGATTGCATGGGCTCAGTTCTCCATTGTTCACTTGCACCACGAGTGTCTCTAAAGCCCAATGTCACGCTATACGTCCATAGAGGATCCCGTATTTAGCGGATACCTATACATGGCACAACGTAGTCAGTGAATAATTTGGACTTTAGACACACTTGACCGTGCAGGTGACGAGAGACCCGTTCCCATACAATACTTCCCCGAGTTTTCTGAAAAGTGGGGTGTTGTCGGATCATCACTGGCCGTGGCGTATGTTTCCTTATCATCTCGGGTGTCCTGACCTTTCGAACTTAAGCACTCCGGACTTTCTTGATGACATGCCCCATAAAGGCATAGCAGGGAAAAACCCCGAGAGATGATAGTGAAGGGATGACGGTACCTCCGGTGAGATGGAATCATAATTGACCTGGAAAGTGATTATCCCAACAATAAAACTTACAGCTCCACATCAAATATAGCCACGATTTACTTTATGCTATACATGTGTGCAAACCACTCTTTCAAACCAATCTGTTTTAAAATGTTCGGAATTCTCTTTCACATATCTTTAAAGATGTTTTACGAGCTCGTTCAATTAGAGTCTCACCTTAGTTTTGCTCCCAAAACATTTGGGGTTTTAAAACCCGTCACTTCATCTTTTAAAATGTTTATTATTTCCAAAGCGATTTTCAAAAATCGATTTCGAAAAACCTACTTTCTACAAACAACAATTCCAACATCATTTCAAAATTGTTTTCGAAAACAGTTTTCAAAAAATGATTTTTACAAATGTATTTCAAAATAAATGATTTAGTCCTCATGTTGTGACCCGCTATTTTTGAAGTTCTGCCCACCTTCAAGAGTAGTGGTCATTACCGTGGAGCGTACTAGTCATTTCGTGTTTTATAAAAGTGGTGGATTTTACATAAGATTTTGTGCTCGATCATTCATCTTTCCTTTCTCAAAATATCATTCATTCCCCTCGCCGAGCAAGTGGAGCAGCATGAAGACCGACTACGCGAATCGCGCCGAAAGCTAGAGACACATCAACCCGCGGAGCTAGCCGAGCGACATGAAGTCCAACCACCAACCATTCAAATACAAAATCAGAGGTGTACCAACCCGAGTCAAGCGACATGAAGACTAGCGACACCGGTTCGAGTTCAAACTGTTGAAAATCAGAGGAACACCAGCCCGTTTTGTTCGATCATAGTACGCACTTCACTACAAGTGCCCGAAGACAAGCAAGCAGCCGATCAAGAGTCCGACGACGAGCGCAAGCAGTCGATCAGAAGCTCGAAAACGAAGCAAAATAATTCGAGAGAAGTTTTTAAGCTCAAACTCCCCCATTTAATGACTTTTAGAATTGATGTATAGGTTTTCCCCTAGCATTCTTTTCTCTCTTGTCCATTTCTGAATAGATTACATGTATAGGTTTACACATTCCCTTTGAATTTATTTAGATCAATGTGTATAGGGTTCCCCATCCCCTATTTTATTTGTGAATGATCGAGCATCAAAATTTCTATTGAGGAAATCCACCACTTTGAAAACACGCGTTTTCAAAATTATTTTTCTAAAACTTGATTTCTTTTGGCATGCACGAATAAAGAGAAGAATGAATAAGGAACGACTCCTCACAGTTATATATCATTTATCAACTTTGCTTTATGGGGCGAGAATTCACGTATCTACAGGAGGTATCCCCTAAATAAACAACACCAACAAATGCAACCGAGCACAAAGCAAAACACATGCATCGCATTCCACACAAAAAAAAAAGAGTCACTTGCACGTCCAGCCATTTCAATTCCATCAATCATTCACGAGTCATGTCCATCTCAAAAATTGCATAACCATGTGTTTCATTGTCACCACACCACACACACTTTCATCCCAATATCTCGACCGCTAGAGCCCGATCTCAGAGGGATAGAAAAGAAAACCGAGTTCAACCTCTCCCACTCAGAATCACCATGCGCGCCAGTGACTAAAAGGGAAAGAGCGTGTCATACCGTGGGACCACCATGCGGGAGTTATCACTCCCTAAAAATCCAAATTCCAAAAACCAATCACCAACCCGGCCTCACTTGAGAGTCTCTACCCTGACAGTGACCCCAGCAGCTAGACCAGCTTCAGAGTTTATAATGGAGGGATGAGCTTCATAGACCATCAACTGGAACCGACTCAAGCGAGACTAGGTGTAGCCTTACCACGCATGCATTGCATCCAAAACGAAAAACGTAAAAAAAAAAAACATTCTGTCAAAACCCAAAGTCAACCATCTTCATTCATCACTTTCAGCATTTCACGCATCTTATACGTAGTAATTCCATATTACCACAGTAGATTGCATTGTAGATAGCCGTGTTTGCATACTCTCGTATCGAAACGACATCTTGGGAAAAATCTTGAGAGAATGATTGAACGGAGTACGTGAACCACTAAACTCTCGACCCATCAATGAACACAAGGATCTAATTAAAATCAGCACCACAGACCAAATGAGTAGTGTGCGAAGAGCGGTATTTTCCTTGAATTCTGAATGAGGATATTGGACAATCCACCGAGCGATGAGGGCAGATAGAGCGAGTCCATAGAGGTAAAACCATGAGCGACTTGTGTATTCCTTCAGCACATGGAGAGGCGCAATTCATAGTGAGATCAATGTCGATAAACAGGATACAAACTGTGATTCATGCAAAGATACGAGAATAGTAAGAAAACAATCATTAACTAATGAGAATGACGAGGCACTTAGGAATAAAAATCTCCACAAAACCAAAAAGCTTTGACTGCCCTGTACATAATCCCTTAGTGAGCCCCGCTGAGCCTTTCACGATAAACCTTTTTCTGCGAACTCCATAACATGCCAACTCACATACACATACTTACTTACCCTTGCAATAGAGGATCTCGAAAGAGCTGGAGCCATGGCCCCTCCCCACCATCTTTCACAAAAACAACAAATGAAATGTTTGAAGATATCAGTGAGTCAAGGCAACTCCAAAGCCAAACACCAAAAAAGAACACTGAAAATGTTAAAGAAGATCGTTGAGTCAATGCAACTCTAAAGCTGAAAGCCAAAATACAAAGCAGAGAATGCTTGAAAAAGTTGATGAGCCAAACGCAATTTCAATAACACAAAAATGAGAAGAAAGTTCAAATCGTACGCCAGGAGAGGCAAGAAGGAGAAATCCAAACCAAAAGGACCCATGATGTCCCGCAGAAACCGACAACGGGTTATCAAAACCGCCTAATCATTCCACCCATGACAAAGGCGAAACATGTCCTCTATTGCACAAAAACTCCACAATTCCTAAACAAATCCTCCAGTCCCATGTGACATACATCGTACCCCTCAACCCCGTTATAACCCAATGAAAGACCTCCGACTCGTTAGTTGGTGAACGTTAACTGAAAGTATCGGATCTGAAACATGAATCATAAGCTTCGTGCTTGTTATCAACATGTCCCACCTCACAATACAGGGACTATGAGTGAATGAGTGCGACCTTACTTCACAAGGTCTTTAGAGTGCGAGTGACTCTTCGACTAAACCACCAAATCATAATCAGCCTACCCCATTGCAGGAGAGGAATTTGTGAGGAACGGAAAGTCCATAACCTCAAAAAGGAAATTCTCAGGAAAATACTGCCCTAAGCATCGAGAGTATCATCACACCGCTTTGCACACACAGCCAACTCACGAGAGATTGACCTGTATCCCTGCATGAGAGGAAAATGATTCACGCCTTCCAATTCAACAATCATTCAAGATCGAATTGAAGATGTCTTATATTCGTAAACCTCATATTAATAGAGATAGGACCGTACCTTCTCTATAAAAACTGCATATGCATTTTGCATCGTATCTAGCATTTAATATTTGCATGCATCATAAGCACTCCATCGTCAACATCTAATTGGTAAGAACTCTGCCTAGTCTCGCTGAGAGTGTCGACTTCAGTTGCTGCAGTTGAAGTAAAACTTCCTATCAAAGGAAATCAAGTTGAACCCATTCCGGGCTATGTTTGAGCTACGTCGAATCATTATGAAGCCACCCGGGGCCATCCTCGAACTACATCGAAGCATTCAGAGCCATCCCAGGCTACCTTTGAGCTACATCGAACCAAAATAAGGCCATCCTAAGCCGTACGAAGACAATCTCGGAGCCATCCAGTGTCATGCTTGAACCTCATCAACACCATATCCAGAACCAAGCTGGAGCCATACGGGAGCCATTATCTGACATTGAAACCATCCTTGGAATTACGCAGGGGTCATCCCAACAGTCCAAGAACAATACGAGAGCCACCTCAAATCCACGCCAGAGCCATTTCGTCACTAGGGTCTTGCCCACAGAGTTTCGAACTACGTCAGGTCTGATCTCAATACGGAATTGAGTACGTAGGCAGCCCGCCCAGGGTGCGACCACCTCAAAAAAAAAATGCCCCTTTCTTCCTCGCTATCACCAAATTGAGCCATCTTGTAGCCCTTTCCGGAGCCATCCCGAGCTATCCTGGAGCCATCAAGAGAGAACCCTGAAGTCATAACCAGGCCGAAGCCGTCCATACATGACCAAGATTTATCTACCACATCAAAATACGTCAAACACGACACAGTCCACCAATCACATCAACCCACCATTCGACTCAAAATCTCAATTCAAATCGAAACCCACCAACCACCCCAGAGCCGTTGCTCATAATGGGGTCATGAATCATGTCGGAGCCCTCCGACCACACTGGAGCCACCCGACCGCACCGGGGCCATCAACGTAATCTGGAGCCATCAGTTCATACCGGAGCCATCACCACATGCCAAAGTCATCTTAAAATTTGAAACAACTCTGGAGCCGTCTGCTCACACAGAAATCTACATCCACAAACAGGGAGTTTGATTCAATTAATACATTTATTCTTGAACATCTTACATCGCAGATCATTTGCATGTACCCCCAAAGTTCGTTCACAATCAAATACTCACAACCTGCTAGGCAGCTATTACGCTACTAGTACGGTCCCACATTTTCCTCCACTAGGCAGCTATTACGCTACTAGTGCGAGATCGTTTCATATCCGCCTGCTAGGCAACTATTATGCTACTAGTACGGTCCCACATTTTCCTCCACTAGGCAAGCTATTACGCTACTAGTGCGAAATCGTTTCACATCCACCTGCTAGGCAGCTATTACGCTACTAGTACGGTCCCACATTTTCCTCCACTAGGCAAGCTATTACGCTACTAGTGCGAGATCGTTTCATATCCGCCTACTAGGCAGCTATTACGCTACTAGTACGGTCCCACATTTTCCTCCACTAGGCAAGCTATTACGCTACTAGTGCGAAATCGTTTCACATCCACCTGCTAGGCAGCTATTACGCTACTAGTACGGTCCCACATTTTCCTCCACTAGGCAAGCTATTACGCTACTAGTGCGAAATCGGTTCACATCCACCTGCTAGGCAGCTATTACGCTACTAGTACGGTCCCACCACTTTTCCTCCACTAGGCAAGCTATTACGCTACTAGTGCGAGATTGTTTCACATCCGCCTGCTAGACAGCTATTACGCTACTAGTACGGTCCCACATTTTCCTCCACTAGGCAGCTATTACGCTACTAGTGCGAGATCGTTCATTTCATAACCCACTAGGCAGCTATTACGCTACTAGTGCGGTCCCGCCGTTTTTCCTTCGCTAGGCAGCTATTACGCTACTAGCGCAAGATCGTTTCACATCCACCCACCGCTAGGCAGCTATTACACTACTAGTACGGTACCCCATTAAGTATTATAGGCTCGTCATAAGTCCTATAGCTAGATGTCAAGAGGTCTAGTTGAGGCTCGTCATAAGTCCTCGTACTTTCAATTGCATTATAGGCTCGTCATAAGTCCTATAGCTAGATGTCAAGAGGTCTAGTTGAGGCTCGTCATAAGTCCTCGTGCACCCACACCTATAAGAGCACATCATAAACCGCAGTGAGAATTTTTGGCGCCCGTCAACCTTGATCCAATTCTGCAAGGGCTTGCAAAATTGAATCAAGGGGAGCCATCTGTAGACACCAAAAATTCTCACCCCATAAAGCAAATTCCAGAATAAGAAATACAATAAGAGGGGTCGTCGCCTTTCTTTTTCAAAACGTATTAGCGTGCGTGCTGAAACGAAACCATCATTTTAAAGCATTTCATAAAAACATGATTTTCCGAAAATGAGTTTCCAAATGACAATCCGGTTTTAAACCCATCCCTTTTGTCTCATTGTCTATTCGCTTACCCATCAGTTTTATTTTGTTACTTCTTCATCTTATTTATTGCTACTTTTAATTGTCTTCTAGCATTTATTTTTCATTTTATCATAATCATTCGCATTGCTACAGCCCAACCAGATGAGGCCCATCTTCCTAAAACCCGTCCCGGTTGATTCCTTCTTTAATCCAAATGCCCAGCCCGATTCGATCACTCTCAAAAACCTACTGTTCCTCTATAAAGGGACAAGCTAAAAACTTAAGCAGGGGGAGGACCGTCTCTCTTTCGTCGGTCTCCCTCCATCTTCACTCTCTCGATCGCCACCATATACAAGCAGAGCCGACTTCTTCTTCCCCGACCTTCATCTCCCTCTCGTTCATCCACTCTTCTTCTTCTCGATCTTCAAAAAAAAAGACCCATCCGCCTACATCCCTCTCGATTCCCCTGGTCCGATTTGGAACGGAGAACTCTCCACCACTTATAAATTCGAAGAAATCAACCCCGACAGCGGATCTCCTAGCTCCATTGCCTCATTTGTCCTCCTTTTGATTTTCGAAACGAAAAACCCTAACTCTCCCTCTGCTCTCCTCTCCACGGTCATCTCCTTCCTCCTTCCTTTCCTCCCCTGAAATCGAAAAGAAAGCCCAGAAATACAACCCGTAACTACAACTCTCTCCGCCGAAGACCACCATGCACGCTGAGCTTTTGCTAGAAAACTTCTCTGTTTTGTACTGGTCCTAGCCATTTATCTTCGAACTGGGTAAGCGGCGCCTGGATCTTCATGTAAACAATTGTCGCTTTGACTTTCCTTTTCGGTTTGTTTCTCCCACCCTCCTTCCGATCTCCTTTCTCTTTCTTTTCTTTTTTCTACCTAGCGTATTCTTTCACTATATTTTGCTTTGCCAAATGAACCCAGAAAGGGGATGGTTTCATATCGTTCGACATCACCAGGAAAAGGTGGTGCTTCTGTCGATCGTATCTCTTCCCTTTTTCTATGTTCTACCTCTAGTTTGTTCTTTCGCTTTGATTTATGTTGATGAACGAGCTACTATGGGCGATTGTTAAATGAAGGGAACGCCATTACAGGAGAAAACTCCAAGGTTATGCGTTGGTTTCTCTCCTTCGAGCCCCGTTTTCTCGTTTTAGATTGATGTCTCGTTTTATTTTGCCACATAGATGCTCCTAAAAACTCCAGATCCACCGTGGATTTTGGGGTTCATGGGACTAGCGCATGACTGAAGCATAAGAGTGGGTTTGAAACCACCGTCGCGCTTTTATTTTCTCATACTCTACTTGAACGGATCTAATGGAGATTTTCAATTTTCGGTCAATGCAGTACCATACAGCATAATACCCCGGATCTAAAAATGGTGATTAAATTACTCTAATAAAATTATTAAGGGCCTAATGGTGCCTAAAGAGTATTGGTAAAAAAATAAAACCAAAAGAAAAGAGAAAACGCTTGAAAAGCGAAAAACGCTAAAATGCGCGTTAAATGAGTGTAAGAGATATATGATCTCGAGAGGGTCCGAGATGGATTCCTAAGGCTTAGTTAGGCCTAATAAGTATACGGGAATTAATCCCGAAGAAAACGGATCCAAATAATGGATTAAAAATGCTAACGGAGTTTTAAGCACGTTTTTCGAGAAAAACCCGAAAACGTGACTTTAAGTGGTCAAACGGACCCGTAAAAATTATAGTTGATTAAATAACTATAATTAAATATTAATGGAAGCTTAATAACCATTAAAATTAATTAAACGAGAAAATTCCGGAAAACGGACCCGGTAAGTGAATAGTGACGAAACCGGGAGACGAAACGCGTTTAATTCGAAAAGACGAAAAACGACCCGGGCTATTAATTAATGTGGGCCGGTTTTAATTAATAAGTGTACACCCATTAATAGCTTGCTAGCTATTAAGTAAAAACAAGACAAATAAATAATAAGTAAAGTAAATAGTATAAAGTAAAAAGTAAAATAAAAGAGCTCACCTTCTCACCTTCTTCCTCATTTCACGATTTGCTCCAGAGACTTGCAATTCCTTCTTCTTCCTCTGTAAGTCGCGACACCAACAGCACAAACCCCATCCTTGCCTCACCTCCATCTTACTCATTTCTCCACCGAATCACACGAAATTAGTACCGTTGAACTCCTCTCGGTGAGAGCTTCGATCTCCACCCATCAAAGTTTTGATTTCTCCATTTTCATCTCCATTGACGTGGGAGCTTTTGGAGCTTGAAGAGTAGATTTCAACCCTTCTTCTCTTCCTTAGTGCCTTAAGGTATATATAAGTAAGTATTTATACCATTTCAAGCCTAATCTACCATTTGTGAGACTTTTTCCTCACGTTGGAAAATTTCCTCTCATTTCAGCCGAGAGCATATGTTTTTGTGGGGTGTTGGAAACTTCTCCAACTGATTGCTAATCCAACCATTTGGGTTCTTCAAGGTAAAACCAAGATTAAACCTTGTAAACTAGCTCTAAGTATGTATAAGGTTTTGTGGAGGAAAAGTGAATTGATTGTTGTATGTGTGATGGGCTACGGTTGTAGTTTGCAATCCAAAGCCCTTGTGTAGTGTGGAAAACAAGAGGAGAAAGAGGGAACAAGATAAAGAGGAAGAAGAGGAGTGAAAACTGAAAGTGAAACAAGGTAAAGAGCTTACCTTGTATTGGTTTATCTTCTTGCAAAACAGATTTTGTAAGTGGTGAGAATGATCTTGTATTAGTGTAGTTAAGATACTACAATTTAAAGATGAGTGAAGCTGTTTTTAAGGTTGCTTAAGTGAGGGAAATAAGCTTGAGTCTAAACTAATACATATGTGTGAACAAGTGGGATTTTTATGTGTTGTTTGTTTTAAACCAAACAGGGGAGAAGAGGTGTTTGGAACATGTTTAGTGTGGTGAAAATGCTTAGTAAAGCAAGCAAGTGCTGTCAAATTTTACTTGGAAACCAAGGGTGATTAGGAGTGTGAAACCTAGGAAAAACTAGGCATGTTTCGAATATTAAAGTGAGTGGTAAATCACTTGGAATTTGGGTAGAGGAAGAGTAAGGTTCTTGGAGTAGAACTGAGAGGAAAAAAGGTCATTTGGGTGCTATGAATGGCATTAGTATGAGAGGTTTGAATGGTTTAAAGTAATAGCCAAAATCTGTTACAATCTGTTAGAAAACAGAGAGAAAACAAGGTTGTAAGTGTAAAGAATCAAAGTAAAATTAACTAGATTGGTGAGTGTACTTGGTGTTTGGTTGAAAGTGGTTTAGGTGGGTAATTAGTCACTAAAACATGAAGATTTTAGTTGTTGAAGGTTGGTTAATTAATGGGCAAAGAGAGAACCTGTAACAGATGAAGAAACTGTAAAATTTACAAAATCTGTAGCAGGGTCCGGGACTTAGGTCCAGGACCAAGTCCCGGACCACCCCTGCTTTTACCCCCGAGAGTGCACAACCTGCCTGGTCCGGGACTTAAGTCCATGCCCAAGTCCCGGACCACCCTTAATTTTGCGCCGAGGGTTCTTTGCTCACCTTGGTCCGGGACTTAAGTTTGGGACAAGGTCCCGGACCACCATCAGAAATTAACCCGAGAGTTTAGTAATGCTTTGGTCCGGGACTTAAGATAGGAACCAAGTCCCGGACCACCCCCAGAAACCTACAGAGAGTGTTTTAAAGGGTTTAAATGATGGGGGATTGAATGTTAATGATGTTATAAGATGTTAAGGCCTTGTTTGGTGACATGTAAAGGCCCTAGGAAGTGTAAGAAAGTGTTAGAAGTGATTGAGAAGTGAGAACTCAAATTAACAAAAGTAAAACCGAGATAACGGGATAACGGGGTAAATACGGGAGTAACATTTTATTATGTTCCGTATGATATTAGTATTAATAATAATGTTGAAACATTATCAGAGAGTCGTGCGTGACCCGAGCATGGTGAGACGACACGGTAAAAGTAAAACCCCGGTGAAAGGTATGATTTTCTCATGCCCCGTATGCTAACCGAGTTACTCTGATTTGTGTGTTTGTTTGCCGGCTTAATCGAGATTAAAGCATGAAAATAATCCCTTGTTTGATTAAGTATGCTTTATTGTATGTTGTATGAACTAACATACTTGTATGCCGGTGTGGTCTAACATAGTGCATAGACCGACTCATAGAGAGTAGTGAATGACTAGAAACCCGTAGATCGGGTAGTCTCACGAACCATGGTAACATGCAAACACACACAAGCTATCGATTAAAGTATAACGATAACACAAACATATGAACTCCCTAAAATGCGAGGAGATGTACGGGTTGAGTATATACCCGATAACGGTTAGAGAACCTTATTGAAACAATCCACGAAATAAATATGAGTGGAGAGATAAATGACCTCCATCGAGAGGATTGAAGTTAGTCCAATGTAAACATATAGAAAGGTAAAAGAGACCTAAGGGACTATGTGACTCCCTTGAGATACGGTCGACCTCTTATATGAGGATTTTACCCGGTATAAGAAAATATCCGAATGTACAAGCATATGATTGTGAGGGTAACACTTAAACCTAAGATTACCCGAATTTAAGTAAAGTTCCCAAAGTCATTAGAAACATCGAGAATGATGCTTCTAGACTAATATACATGATATTACTACAACTCCGAGAGGGAGTGTATGGGAACGAGAGTAGTCCGAGAGTAGTCGGACCTAAGTAAAAAGAGATAGGAACTAAGAGAGAGTTCCGTGAGCTAGTTGAACCTTCCCACCATGCTAGACCCAGAGTAGGGTCGAAACCGGGGAAGTAAGACTATGCTAGAGAGCCATGAGTTTTGGCTTAAGTATGTAAGAGAGTAACAAGCGTGACGTAGGAGACCTGTAGTGTCTCGAGAATCTACAAGAGCTTGAGTATGAATACCCAAGAGTGTGGGTGTGTATACGAATAAGTAACCCGAGAGAGCGGGTGAGGTATTGAATAAGTAAACAAGGCATAGTGAGGAATAACCCTCAATGCCTAAGAGTAACCAGTTACCCTAACAACATTGTTATGTTAGTTAGGAATCGTGTTCCGTGATGGATGTAGATTCCTTGTGTGATATACATATATTGTATTGCCATGATGCATGTTGTTTGATTAAAATGAACTCCATGTATATCCGACCCAAAGTAGTCGGCGTACCGCGGTTAGCACGTGGTATATGCGAATTTCATGCGCAGCGTAAGCTGACCCCCTAGGGGGAACGTTTTTAGTGTGCAGGTACTTGAAGCTGACCACCGTTCGAGAGAGAGGACGGGGACAGTTATGAAGCGTGGGTAGTTAGATCGTAATTACTTATGCATTTAAATGAGGTGTAAGTCCGAGTATGTTATCGGCATCCGTATATTGTAGACTCGGTATAGTAAAGATGAAATGAGAATTGTATTTGTATGAGTACTCGGTTGTTCCAGTTCATCAGACCGTTATGGTATATAAGAAAGGCCTGGTTAGCCACATGGGTGGCTAACGGCGTTGTTTCACCCCTCGTTGTAATTAGAGTTCCGCTGCGTGAGTAGGAGTAATTAGTAACAGTTTAAGAGGTAATGACGAGATTAACGGTTGGGGTGTTACAATAATGGTATCAGAGCGAAGTATCGCTCTGATGACTGGAAATACCGAGCTTAGGAAATACCGAGTTAGGATATAGTGACTTAGGGCTATGGGTTGAGTGGTAGCGTGAGAGATGCGCTAGATAGGAACTTCCAGTGTGATCTGGATACCTACAATACCAGACCCGCCCCCACAACCCCGCATTGAAAGCTTGGGGAAGAACGCCAGAGAGACGGGAAGCCCAAACTGGCAGTTATTTAATATTTCAATATGAACTAGAACCTGTCATGCGGTAGATCCCGAGAACCGGGAATCCCGGAGACGGATCCCGCTGGAATGACAATAACCGCACATAACGGCGAGAGATCGAGAAATCCTAATCCAAGGAGACCGAAATCTGTGGCAACTTGGGGCGACATGCTTAGCAGTCGCGAGAACCTAGCTGGCCGAGCAGCAGCAAGAAGGAAGCACCAACCGTGCAACAAGGCGGACACAATGATAATAACAAAAACCGGGACACTGTCTACGGACCGCCATAGTTAACTAATACCATCCATGGTATACATATTGACTGAGAATCTAGTCAAAGGTAGATGCACCCACCCTGCCGCACCCGAAGGAGTTGCAATACTTCATCGATATAGCTTAGACAGCTTCGAGCATAACTGCGGGATATACCCGAATAGGACTACAAAAGTAGTACCTAAATAAGTTAAACCTCGGTAACCACAGTAAAGACGTGGGAACGAGCAACGAGGTAAAGCATAGAATTAAAGTAATTAAGGAACTCCGAGAGTGGAGAGCACCTAAGGAATGACAGTTATGTCAAGATGAATGAGAATCAGCTCCAAGGAGCAGTTATCCAACTAGGGGATCAAGGAAAGCCAACAAGGCTACCAAATACAATGGAACAATACCGTGACCGGTATGAGTTAACCCAAAAACTGCCTGTACCACGCACTTGCCTCGGCAAGTGCAGTATAACGGACAGCTAAGAAGAGCTTTGACAAGCGACCAGTACTTAGCAAGTACCAAGACGGCAAGGGAATGCCATGAAGATTTTATTTTCTAAACTCAAATTTTTCTTTAAAAACGCAAGTTTTCCAAAAACCCCCAATTCTAAAACCAAACCAGAGAGCCATGGTAAATCATCATAGGACGATACAAGAGGAGTTGGCAACAGAATACTTCACTTAGGCGTGACCGACACTACGAGTGTACACAAATGAGACATGGAACGACCCACTCCAAAGGAGCTTGCGGGCCTGACAGACTAATTATGAGTTAGTTGGGTAAGTGGTAACGTATCAATAAGATACTCCATGTATGTATACAAGTAGAGTACGGAACACGGGAAGTAGCCCCTCCATACTACGGACGAAAGAGCCAATTCAAACCGAGACAGTTGGACACCTCGAATGATCGAAGACACAAGAAGCTTACTAATAAAGGAGTCAAGAATCCAGTAGGATGATGGAGCTAAGAACATAACGTTAAGAAGTGCGAAAGCACAGAGTATTAAGCTCAGACATTGGATATGTCTCCGGAAATACTTAATAACTGGAATATATACCAGTGTAAGCAATAAGATGAATGCCTTAATTGATCATATCAATGTTTGATAAACGGGATAGAATTCCCACAGTATATCTCACTAAGAGAATAACGACCTAATTAAGTAGGTAAAGGAAAAGTATTAATACTCTACCCAATAACGGGAGACATTACAACCCTAAACGGGATAGTTTGAATTAGACATAGCCGCAAGGCGAAGTCAAACTGAACATAACCATGAGTACAAGCCAGATGTAATGGCATTACTCAGTAACACCCAGGAGCAATCCGAAAAGGGTGCCGGAGTCAACAGTAGTTGAACGAAACATCGTGTTGAGAACACAAGTGAAAAAACACTCGGGTAGAACCCGAAGGGATCCCTCGTAACATGGGATACCCTAAAATGCTAGGGCATGAATTAGTATCAAAATACTTTAAGGGTTCCATGTTTGGAAGCGTGATGAAACTACCATATCAAAACCCAGTAATCCTCCAAACCATTTAATGGTATACGGAGAAGCGGAAACCTGTATAAACAGCCACATGGAGCATGGCGAAGCAATGTGGCTTATAAGCCGGTAAAACTAACTACAACTTGTAGATCTAAACGTTGTAAACCTATGCATGGAGCCATAAGAGGAACAGTGGAGAATGAACCACTACCTTAGAGTGGGGATACCACTTGTTATTGTGGGGCCTATGGAACAGCATTTGCGTGAATCCTCCAGAGAAAGGCTACCATCTAAGTATGTAATGTGAAACCGCTAGAGCGGTGTAGTAAAACTTGAGCATGTGTATATTGCCAAGGAGTATATGAACTATAGTAGTGTGTAAAGAGGAACCTTGATGGCAGTACAAAGGAAACCGATAGAGTAATCGGATGAGTAGTGAACACTGTATGTGTACAGTATGAACTGCAGAGTAAGCAGTGCGCAAGCGCGCAGAGAGATTTAAAGAGTAACGTATCTCATTGAGCCAAGTGAATGGCAAGCCATAGTATAAATGGCGGGAGTACATGAGCAGAAGCTAAAGTAGTAGCGGATGCCATGTAAACAAATGTTGTAACGAGTAGAACAAGGTACGCAGTAAGCGACCATTGTAAGAGTATTTTCGGATAGTGATTAGAGTTGATGAAGAAATGTAGTAAAGAAGACATGATCATTCCTATCTCATGAGAGATTTATTGTCAAGGGTTTACGCTTCTGCACTCTGTATGACTGAGTGTTTTGGTATTGCACTTGTGCAGTAATGATCAAGTGGGAGAGCCAGGAATTGAGAAATGTCAACGAAGCCAGTTGAGTGAGAATCTAGAGAGATAACCGTGCGGCCATTGGCCAAAGATGCACAAAGAACGTGGGCAATAACCCACAGGGCCCAGGATCGATATGTGGAAAAATGCAGAGTAGTATGAATGAAGAACTCTGGCACAGAACCAAGAAACAAACATAATCCATGAGCCACTATTAAACGAGGAAGCACTACATGCTAAGTAGTAGCTTGACCTCAACCGACAATAAGTCGGGAAAAGTAAGCGAATAACCACGAAGGTATACAGAGTTATACAAATAGATTTCCAGAGAGTTGGAGAGGAAATCTATAAATCATCGAATTCGCATACGGTAAGAGATACCAAGCGACGATTGAAATACATTGAGAATATCAAAGAGCGAATTAAGCTCTAGTTATCAGGTCACGCAGCAGAAGCTTGTGGACCGTGATTCAGGGTTAAGTATACCTATGTCATAAACCCCTTGAAGCCTTAGAGGCTAGAACCGAACCCGGTTATTAGTTAATTAACCGTACTGAAGTTAAAACACTTCATAATACTCGAATTAATGAACCAATGTTCAGTGATAACATATGGTTGGTTACGCGGGCGTAACCCCTTTTAAGGGGGGTAAGGCGAGAAACCGCTTAGAGTATGTTTTACGTATTGGTGCGTAAACTACTATGTGCATAGCACAAAAAGAAATTGTTTTGATGATTGGAACTTATGTTACATAAACATAGGTACCCATTCATTGTGTAATAATGAGTATGGTGCATGAGAGATGCTAGTAATGAGAATGTAAAATTTATGAAAAGAGGAGTAGAGAGACTCCTAGGGAATGAGAATCCCTATAGTATATGTCTAGTGAGATTAGACATGAGTTATGATGAGTATGAATCGGCATGAAACCGATGTGTAACCTAAGAGGGAGTGAGTTCCCTAGGTGATTTTATTTGAGAACGATAGATGGAGTGAGTTCCATCCTTTGGAGTTGTATGTTATGTGTTTTAAATTGAGTAACAATTTGAGTAAATGAAGCCATAAGTATGGAATACCTAGGTAAAATAGTGAAGCAATGAGAATGACAAATGACCTAAGTACTAGGAACTAGAGATTAATTGAAACGAATTGTTTCGTGAATATGACTAGAAAGAGTAAAAGATAGAAAACAAAAATGTTTGACTATCTGATTGTTTGAAACTGACGTGGGAGGTGGAACTTGATCTGCTAGCGATCAAGGGAAACCGAACACAAATTGGGGTGGAAGGATAGTTCAACACTGATGCTGATCACATCAGGGTTAGATGATTCCTGAAGCTCCCTATAGTGGTCACAAGTAATCACGCTAAGAAAGATACAGCTACCATAAATCTGATTTGGAGTTGTGTGATGTTTTAAAAAGAATTTTCAAACAGATTTTGAAAAAGAATTTCCTTCAAGTATGAAGATGGAAACGAAAACTGGTTTTGAAACCGCTATCACCCGCCGATGGCTGAGCCTTAAGTCTTGATGACCGGTAGAACGGTGGGCGTGTATTAGTTTTGAAACCATTGCACCGTACGTGCGGCGGTCCTAAGTGACCGGTTGGGGGGTGTCAGTGTGTGATTTTTCCAAAGGCAGCGGGACGGGGAGAGTACCCTGAGATGTTCCTGTGTTGAGTGAGTCAACCAGAGTGCCTGAGGATATATATATGTGTAACGTTTTGATCAGAACCGAAGGGACCGTGGGCCAGAGAGAGTAAGTGCCCATTTGTCATGAAACGGCCGTGAACCAGAAAGACTAAGTGTTCAACGTGACCGGTACCTGAGGGATCAGTAGTATATCACTCAACATGGATTCGAGGACAGTAGTGCCTTCTTGTCTTCGGACCGATTCCATGGGGAG
Source organism: Limonium bicolor (assembly GCA_023374045.1). Lineage (NCBI taxonomy): Eukaryota > Viridiplantae > Streptophyta > Magnoliopsida > Caryophyllales > Plumbaginaceae > Limonium > Limonium bicolor. Next base: position 82,917,283 of record CM041780.1, on the reverse strand, counting down.
AGAACAAAAAGTATTTTGATTGCTATACATGCTGTGATATGTGTGTGGTATGTGTAGTATGAAATGAGACAGACTTGTGGAGTCTGTAAGGTTATACATGTATTATAACCTTGGCATAGTACGCCATGAGAGTAACCATCTAGATTCACCAACTTTGAGGACAAAGTTCCTAAGGGGGGTAGATTTTAATACCCCGGATCTAAAAATGGTGATTAAATTACTCTAATAAAATTATTAAGGGCCTAATGGTGCCTAAAGAGTATTGGTAAAAAGAATAAAACCAAAAGAAAAGAGAAAACGCTTGAAAAGCGAAAAACGCTAAAATGCGCGTTAAATGAGTGTAAGAGATATATGATCTCGAGAGGGTCCGAGATGGATTCCTAAGGCTTAGTTAGGCCTAACAAGTATACGGGAATTAATCCCGAAGAAAACGGATCCAAATAATGGATTAAAATGCTAACGGAGTTTTAAGCACGTTTTTCGAGAAAAACCCGAAAACGTGACTTTAAGCGGTCAAACGGACCCGTAAAAATTATAGTTGATTAAATAACTATAATTAAATATTAATGGAAGCTTATAACCATTAAAATTAATTAAACGAGAAATTCCGGAAAACGGACCCGGTAAGTGAATAGTGACGAAACCGGGAGACGAAACGCGTTTAATTCGAAAAGACGAAAAACGACCGGGCTATTAATTAATGTGGGCCGGTTTTAATTAATAAGTGTACACCCATTAATAGCTGCTAGCTATTAAGTAAAAACAAGACAAATAAATAAATAAGTAAAGTAAATAGTTAAAGTAAAAAGTAAAATAAAAGAGCTCACCTTCTCCTCTTCCTCATTTCACGATTTGCTCCAGAGACTTGCAATTCCTTCTTCTTCCTCTGTAAGTCGCGACACCAACAGCACAAACCCCATCCTTGCCTCACCTCCATCTTACTCATTTCTCCACCGAATCACACGAAATTAGTACCGTTGAACTCCTCTCGGTGAGAGCTCGATCTCCACCCATCAAGTTTTGATTTCTCCATTTTCATCTCCATTGAGGGAGCTTTTGGAGCTTGAAGAGTAGATTTCAACCCCTTCTTCTTCCTTAGTGCCTTAAGGTATAATAAGTAAGTATTTATACCATTTCAAGCCTAATCTACCATTTGTGAGACTTTTTCCTCACGTTGGAAAATTTCCTCTCATTTCAGCCGAGAGCATATGTTTTTGTGGGGTGTTGGAAACTTCTCCAACTGATTGCTAATCCAACCATTTGGGTTCTTCAAGGTAAAACCAAGATTAAACTTTGTAAACTAGCTCTAAGTATGTATAAGGTTTTGTGGAGGAAAAGTGAATTGATTGTTGTATGTGTGATGGGCTACGGTTGTAGTTTGCAATCCAAAGCCCTTGTGTAGTGTGGAAAACAAGAGGAGAAAGAGGGAACAAGATAAAGAGGAAGAAGAGGAGTGAAAACTGAAAGTGAAACAAGGTAAAGAGCTTACCTTGTATTGGTTTATCTTCTTGCAAAACAGATTTTGTAAGTGGTGAGAATGATCTTGTATTAGTGTAGTTAAGATACTACAATTTAAAGATGAGTGAAGCTGTTTTTAAGGTTGCTTAAGTGAGGGAAATAAGCTTGAGTCTAAACTAATACATATGTGTGAACAAGTGGGATTTTTATGTGTTGTTTGTGTTTAAACCAAACAGGGGAGAAGAGGTGTTTGTGAACATGTTTAGTGTGGTGAAAATGCTTAGTAAAGCAAGCAAGTGCTGTCAAATTTTACTTGGAAACCAAGGGTGATTAGGAGTGTGAAACCTAGGAAAAACTAGGCATGTTTCGAATATTAAAGTGAGTGGTAAATCACTTGGAATTTGGGAAGAGGGAGTAAGGTTCTTGGAGTAGAACTGAGAGGAAAATAAGGTCATTTGGGTGCTATGAATGGCATTAGTATGAGAGGTTTGAATGGTTTAAAGTAATAGCCAAAATCTGTTACAATCTGTTAGAAAACAAGAGAGAAAACAAGGTTGTAAGTGTAAAAGAATCAAAGTAAAATTAACTAGATTGGTGAGTGTACTTGGTGTTTGGTTGAAAGTGGTTTAGGTGGGTAATTAGTCACTAAAACATGAAGATTTTAGTTGTTGAAGGTTGGTTAATTAATGGGCAAAGAGAGAACCTGTAACAGATGAAGAAACTGTAAAATTTACAAAATCTGTAGCAGGGTCCGGGACTTAGGTCCAGGACCAAGTCCCGGACCACCCCTGATTTTATCCCCGAGAGTGCACAACCTGCCTGGTCCGGGACTTAAGTCCATGCCCAAGTCCCGGACCACCCTTAATTTTGCGCCGAGGGTTCTTTGCTCACCTTGGTCCGGGACTTAAGTTTGGGACAAGGTCCCGGACCACCATCAGAAATTAACCCGAGAGTTTAGTAATGCTTTGGTCCGGGACTTAAGATAGGAACCAAGTCCCGGACCACCCCCAGAAACCTACAGAGAGTGTTTTAAAGGGTTTAAATGATGGGGGATTGAATGTTAATGATGTTATAAGATGTTAAGGCCTTGTTTGGTGACATGTAAAGGCCCTAGGAAGTGTAAGAAAGTGTTAGAAGTGATTGAGAAGTGAGAACTCAAATTAACAAAGTAAAACCGAGATAACGGGATAACGGGGTAAATACGGGAGTAACATTTTATTATGTTCCGTATGATATTAGTATTAATAATAATGTTGAAACATTATCAGAGAGTCGTGCGTGACCCGAGCATGGTGAGACGACACGGTAAAAGTAAAACCCCGGTGAAAGGTATGATTTTCTCATGCCCCGTATGCTAACCGAGTTACTCTGATTTGTGTGTTTGTTTGCCGGCTTAATCGAGATTAAAGCATGAAAATAATCCCTTGTTTGATTAAGTATGCTTTATTGTATGTTGTATGAACTAACATACTTGTATGCCGGTGTGGTCTAACATAGTGCATAGACCGACTCATGAGAGTAGTGAATGACTAGAAACCCGTAGATCGGGTAGTCTCACGAACCATGGTAACATGCAAACACACACAAGCTATCGATTAAAGTATAACGATAACACAAACATATGAACTCCCTAAAATGCGAGGAGATGTACGGGTTGAGTATATACCCGATAACGGTTAGAGAACCTTATTGAAACAATCCACGAAATAAATATGAGTGGAGAGATAAATGACCTCCATCGAGAGGATTGAAGTTAGTCCAATAATGTAAACATATAAGAAAGGTAAAAGAGACCTAAGGGACTATGTGACTCCCTTGAGATACGGTCGACCTCTTATATGAGGATTTTACCCGGTATAAGAAAATATCCGAATGTACAAGCATATGATTGTGAGGGTAACACTTAAACCTAAGATTACCCGAATTTAAGTAAAGTTCCCAAAGTCATTAGAAACATCGAGAATGATGCTCCTAGACTAATATACATGGTATTATTACAACTCCGAGAGAGGAGTGTATGGGAACGAGAGTAGTCCGAGAGTAGTCGGACCTAAGTAAAAGAGATGGGAACTAAGAGAGAGTTCCGTGAGCTAGTTGAACCTTCCCACCATGCTAGACCCAGAGTAGGGTCGAAACCGGGGAAGTAAGACTATGCTAGAGAGCCATGAGTTTTGGCTTAAGTATGTAAAGAGAGTAACAAGCGTGACGTAGGAGACCTGTAGTGTCTCGAGAATCTACAAGAGCTTGAGTATGAATAACCCAAGAGTGTGGTGTGTATACGAATAAGTAACCCGAGAGAGGGTGAGGTATTGAATAAGTAAACAAGGCATAGTGAGGAATAACCCTCAATGCCTAAGAGTAACCAGTTACCACTAACAACATTGTTATGTTAGTTAGGAATCGTGTTCCGTGATTGGATGTAGATTCCTTGTGTGATATACATATATATTGTATTGCCATGATGCATGTTGTTTGATTAAAATGAACTCCATGTATCCGACCCAAAGTAGTCGGCGTACCGCGGTTAGCACGTGGTATATGCGAATTTCATGCGCAGCGTAAGCTGACCCCCTAGGGGGAACGTTTTTAGTGTGCAGGTACTTGAAGCTGACCACCGTTCGAGAGAGTAGGACGGGGACAGTTATGAAGCGTGGGTAGTTAGATCGTAATTACTTATGCATTTAAATGAGGTGTAAGTCCGAGTATGTTATCGGCATCCGTATATTGTAGACTCGGTATAGTAAAGAAGTGAAATGAGAATTGTATTTGTATGAGTACTCGGTTGTTCCAGTTCATCAGACCGTTACGGTATATAAGAAAGGCCTGGTTAGCCACATGGGTGGCTAACGGCGTTGTTTCACCCCTCGTTGTAATTAGAGTTCCGCTGCGTGAGTAGGAGTAATTAGTAACAGTTTAAGAGGTAATGACGAGATTAACGGTTGGGGTGTTACAATACAGCATTTGATTTTTATTTGTATATATCCCAGATCGGTTCTCTGTATTATCGAAGAGTTTTTGTTTTGTTTTATCTTTATTTCTCTTGCTCGTACCTTCTCACGGTAGTATGGTTATAAGATTGACTGTTGATTTGTTCAACAGGTTTAGGTCTCACCGATTTGCTCAATGTTGTATATCAAACAGGTGGAATATGTTATCATTTGTAGGGATCTGTTCACTCATAACCTGCGTAATTGTAGCCGCATACTATTTCTTACCCCTTCATTCATAATGTTTTTTGGGTTCAGCCTATGCGATTACACTCACAACTTACTCATCTATGATGGTTCTGTTTTGTGTTCTAGCTTTTCAGGAGGTTCTTGTTCTTTCCCGGGTACCCTTTCTTTTTCTGTATTGTTATCGTTATGTTGTACCCTTTCTTTCTGCTGTATTGTTATCATAATGCTGTGAAATTACTGCACCACGTTTTGGATGGGTGATGCACTCCTGCATGCCGGTAAATTCTGTTCTGTCTAGATATTCTGGTGTTATTGTATTTCTTCGCTCGTAAAGCTCTCAATCCCTACCCTTAATTTGCTCAGCGTCTCGTGAGTTACGGTCTTGCCAATGCTTTGTAGTCCCTCTGTAGCAATTGATTCAATTCAGTTACATCTTTGTGGGGATAGAAGTTTAAAGATGGAAACTCATAAAAAGAGCCTAATTAGATAAAAAAAATGAGGTGTGGCAAATGTTCGCGTCAGGCCAATGGTACTGCTTTGTTTGTCTAGTCCCGAGTTAATTTGGCCACTTTCTGCATGATGAGTTAATATTGAATTAGGCTTCACATTCTCCTGTTTAAATGTCTAGTCTAGGACCGAAAACATAGCTTAAAATGAGTTTCGTCTCCCGTTGAATTGGTCCTGAATTAATTTGGCCACTGTTAGAATTTCCTTGGCCATTGGTATAGTTCGTCCATAATTCAATCGACATGTGCTTTGCGTGCATTCCAACAATTCCATGGCAATAAACAAAAGGAAATATGTATATATATAAAAAAAGATGGAACCAGTTGATGTTTTAATTCGGGTTTTCCTACTTGTTTGACCTTTTAGTATTTTGGCTTGACATCCTCATTCGGTCTTAATTTTGATTGGTGTAATATAATTGCTTCCTACGTTTTCCTGTGTTACATCCGTTATCATTTGTGATTTGTTAATTTAGTCTCACTTCTATTAAGCTCTAGATAGCCCCCTAGGTCACCTTTTTTTTTATAGCAAAGTCTTGGAAGGTACCCCACAACTAGCTCATTTCTATTTGCTTGGTGGGGAACAATACTATCCAAAACTTTGAAAATCTTTTAAGCCTTTGAGGGTACCCCACAACTAGCTCATTTCTATTTGCTTGGTGGGGAACAATACCTTCCACACTTTTAAAGCTTATCCCAAACCACCCCATAATTTCACTAAAAAACTTTACCAAAAAAAATGGAAAAGAAAAGAAAAGAATTCAGAGTGTTGATTATAGTTTAAGGTTTCTCATTCCACATCCCTCCAATTTTTCAAGCCCTCCAATTGAGTTGTCTCTCTCTTTTAATTGATGTTTCATTTCAAAAAAAAAAGACTCTCGATTTGTTTTGAATACATCTTTCCCACTTGTAACTAAAAGCTCCTCTCGGCCCAAAGCCCAATCTCGGCCCAAAACTCCACTCGGCCCAAGTCCAAAGTCCAGCCCATCCCAAACTCAACCCAACACTCCTCTCGGCCCAAGGCCAAGTTTAGGCCCAAAAATCAAGTCAAGCCCAACACTTGAATTCAAAAGCCCATTCGGCTCACTAAGCCCATTCGGCCCATTTGGTCCAACTTTGACCAATCCGAACTTTGATTTAGTCTAACTTTGACTCAAACTTTGACCATTTCAACTTTGACCTTGACCGAGCCTTGACTTTGACCCAAGTTTGACCAATTCAACTTGGACTAACCCAAACTTTGACCCGGCCCAAATTCAATTCAAACCCCATTCAATTCTAACCCAATTCAATTTAAACTCAATTCATTCAGCCAAATTCAATTCAAATCCAATTCATCCAATTCGAATTCAACTTGTAAATTCCATTCAAATTTCAAAAATCCAAAAAAAATCTCCGTTCTCGAATCTCAAACAATCATTTCATTCAAGCTTCATCAAGTTTTCAAAGAAACCATTTTGTAGAATTTTAAAGGAAAAACTCTTCTCACATCACAGAAAACTCTTCTCCAACGTAGAAAGTTCTTCTCACATATACAGAAAGTTTTCTCCTAAAACATTTCTCAAAATCAGTGTTTCTTCATCGAGAATTCCGAACAACTTCAAAAAATTTTCAACTCAGTTTTCAAAGTCAAGACTAAATTTTTTTCGGGGAACATGGGATGTCTAACATCTTCAAAGAGTGTTTTCTTCCTAGTTAGGCATCACTTGTCTCTCTTCCAAAATAAAAATCCGAGGCAGGGCACTGGAGTCGTAACCTCCCTTGTCGCAGTCTGGATCTCTTTAGGCGGGGCATTAGGGTGACAAACCTCCCCTAATTGCAGCCTAGATTTTTACAAGGCGGGGTGCTAGGGAAGTAATGACCTTCCTAGTCGCAGCCGGGATTTTAGAATCGTCTAACTCCCTTCCGCTCGATTTCAATGTTTTCGGTTTTTAACGTTTTAAAACCCGGGAGTTAGAGACGTTATTAGGGTTCGACCGAGAACATCTCATTCATGGTGTTTCTCTCTGAATCCTATTTTTCGACATAAATTCATTGCCCCATCTTTCGAGCACTCGGCACTTACCATCAATTAAGTGTCGTGTTCGAGGGGGTACATAGGGTAATCCCTTGGGATTATTCGCCCTTTTACAACAAAAAAAAAACTGAAAGAGACGATTTTGACAATCATTCCTCCAAACAACTCAACCCATCATCATCACATTTCAAATCCCGAAATATCCCAAAACCTCAACTCTTTTCGAACCTCGAACCCAAAGAACCCAGGATCTCTCCCAAATTCCAATTGCCTCACATACTCAAGTCATCATTCAAACTCCAAATCACCCTCCACAGAATGGCATTTTCTAGGATCTCGGCTTTTCAGTCAGATCATATTTATATAGACCCCCCCTCATACCGAAAAATCACCCTCCACAGGAAGCATTAAAGGAGGTTTTGGTAGAAACAACTAAACTAAAGTGTTCTTAAGGGTTAGGATGACTTGGTGTTGATGAGGAGGAATTAGAGGTTGAATAGGAGTGATAGTCACCTTTAAACTACAAGGGAGGAGTTGTTAAGATTAAGGTGAAGATGGGGGAAAAATGTTGTGAGATGTTAAGAGATTGTCTAGTGGTTAATTAAAAAGTATAGCCTTGTTGGCAATGGGTGGACTTGGGTGATGATGGTGAAAATTGTAGGTGAATGTTGTAAGTTGCCAAGGGAATGACTAAGGATATATAAGAGTGTATAACCATGAGAATGGTAAGGAAAGTGGGTAAAGGGGATAGAAGTGGCTAAGGAGGATTTAGCATGGTCAAGGTGAATGAGGAAAGGATGTAACGTGTTAAGAGTATGATTAGGGATGCACATATGTGTACAAGTTTGGGAATGATGAGTAGTAAGTGTAAAGGAGAGGAAGTTGTGCATGGAGATGCAATATAACTTTGAGAACTTTTAGTAGCTTGGGTAAAGGACATAAGGATGAATAATGATGTGTTAGGTGTGGATAAAGTGGTTGTGAGGAAACGATTGGGATAGTTAGGATTTTAGGCAAAGTTTACATGTTGGAAGTGTAAGAAACTAAGTTATAAGTGTTAGGAATTGTGTAAGAATTTGAGCAAATGATCAAGAGATTGAGCATGATTTTGGTGGGTGAATTAGGAGAAATTTAAGGTGCCAAAATGATGTTAAAACGTGCTAGAATACTTGTGGAGAGGTTAGGCAAAGATTGGGTGAGAATTGAGGTTGAAAAGAGGTCAAAAACTACAATTCTGGACACATCTAGTGTTGGTCCGGGTTTGTAACCAAGTACATAAACCCGGACCACACTAAAAACATGGAAAAGAGTAATGTTTGTGATTGGTCCGGGTTTATATCCTGGTACACAAACCCGGACCAAGTGAAAAACATGGCAGAAACGTATCTGAAGAGTTGGTCCGGGTTTACAACCTCGGACACAAACCCGAACCACTCTAAAAAGGCTCCAGGAAGTTGAAAATGGGGTTTTAAGGTAGGGGCTTGTTTGGTAATGATATTATAAGATTGTTAAGACTTAATTAATGACATATAATGGTCATTAGGGGCATAAACAAGCTTAAGAAATAATGAGAAGTAAATGACTTATAAGATTAAGATTAAACTACAATGACTTAGTGGTGTTTAGTTGGAAATTATTAGTGATGATATGAGTTATGTTAATTAAAAGAAATTAACCACCCGATTTGATTAATGTTTTAGGGTTTGAGTAAGTGGAACTCCGGAGGAGAATAGACAACCGACGTCAATAGTGAACGGTATGGTTTTCTTGTAGCCTACTTGCTAACGAGGTGTCCCTCGGCTTGTGTGCTATTTGTTTATGTGTTCCGACTAAGCATGCAACCGGTTTATTGTATTGTTGTCTGTTGTTTGAAACTAACACAACTTACCTTGAGAACTTACTAACAAGGTTTAGTAAATAATTGTGTGCTAATAAGGAACACTCCCTAATATTCATTGGTTAATAACCAAAAGAGGTTTAACTAACAAACATTGTCTTCGAGACTTCTACTAACTGGGACTTGGGGGAGTGAGGAATCCAGAATGGTTCGGTCATGCATGTGTTAAGTAGGAGGTTGGTATCCTTATCAGGTTTCGACTTCCAAATATGACTTGTCTTCGGACTCGTCACCTAGAGTCGACATATAGACTCGGTCACCTCGATTTCTGTTTGTGGTGGGAGGCATTATTAAGATGATGTGGTGGGATCTACCTAAATCCCAACTAATTCTAAGAAATATTGTTTATGTAAACCAATGGAGGTGATAACTCATTAGCTAGGGTTACCTTTGACCCAACAAGATAAACAATGATTAAGGGACACCCATTCTAATTAAATAACGGTTGTCTTATTTGAGATAAGATTTGAGATAAGACTTGAGATGTGAATGAAATATTTCTCAACTTAAATAGTTAAAAGCTAACTCACTTACTCAAGGAACGCTTTTAAGTCATGCATTGTGTTGAACTATAATTGTTCATATGTGGTGTGGTGTTTATTGCACTTCTTATTTATATTGTATTATTAATCAACCGCATGCTATCAACAAGTAGTTGTCGTAACCCCTTTAGCTTGGGTGCTATAAGAGAATCGTACCAGCAAAGGTGCTGACCCCCTTAGGGGCGACATATTATTTTGCAGGTAAGAAGCAGCAGATGAGCCGGCTTGAGAGTAGGAGGGGGTAGACATACACAGGTTTAAATTTGACCTATGAGTTGTGCATGTACACTCGTAAGGTAGTCTATGGTATTACTTGTATAGGAGGAAAGGGACTTGAGATTGTGTATGTATTTGATTAAGGCTTGTAAGTACTAATGTTCGGTATATTCGGGTTCATCAGACCATAGCTAGATCTTGGAGTTTTTAGCATGCCTAGTTAGGCATGTGGGTGACTAACGGCAGTAACACCAAATGTTGTAAGAATTCTGCTGCAATGTTAATATAAGTGAATGAAGGTTATGAGATAAGTATGGCTTTATGAGTTGAGGTGTTACATATATGGAGGGTGAGGCATGTACTTTTTCAGCTGGAAGGCGTGAAATACTTTGTGCGCTCTCCCAAATACGTTCTAATGGGCTCACTTGCTCTGTAATGAGGTGTAGACCCACTGATATAGGGCTTAATTTGCCCTTTTTCATTCTTATCGATATATTGTAGATTGTTTGCTGGCAGCAGTTATTGCTGACCCGTTCCAATGTGACTATGCTATACACGGTCCTTCATACTTTTGGAAACAGAGGTATCTTAATCGGGCGGTATCCTTAATTGTACGAGCGCACGATTAGATCCAAGTTGAATATCCTGATGTTTTAGATTATTAGCACACATGTGCATCATGTATTCTCTGTCTTCACTCACTGATCCCCAGTTCGAAGTGAAACATGTCATTGACTAAAGTTAGTGTAATACCCCAAATTTCTAAACTGTGATTAGGGCCTTACTTAACAGTAAACCTTAGGGAACCCTAATTTCTAAAGATGGAGAAGGTTAAAATTAGCTGGAGGTGCTTGGTGAACATTAGGAACCTTAGTTCCCGGAGTATCACCCGGTAAACTTTAGTTTCGCAGGATTCCTGAAATTTCCAAAAATTACTAAATTCCTTAGGAACTGAGAGTGGTTATCAACCCTAGGAAGAGTGTTAGATACTTTTGAGAGTGTTTTGAGGGAAGAAACATTCATATCTTTCTTCTTTTAATATAAGACAATCCAGTTACATTTTTCAGTATTTAGTGGTTCTGGGCAAACGAGGCTTCGGAAGGGCTCAGAAGTGACCCGAGGAAATTCCTGAAACGTGATAACCCACACTAGTATTAACATACCTACACATATAGTCTTAATACCCATGAAAATCTCAAGCCAAACATGGCCTAAGATGGTGGCCGAAAATATCAAGGAAAGGAGAGAAAAATATCTTGGTTACTATTTACAACTATTCACACCTCCTTACTATTTGTAATGATGATCAAGGCAACTTGCCCCCTCCTTATCCATTCAAAGGCGGTTATGTATAGATGGTTAGGATTGGTTTTTGACACTTGACACAAATCAATGGCTATGGACAATTCTAGAAGTAATGATTATAAGTTAAAGGATAAGGATGAAATTTAGTATAAAAAGGGGGGGTGGAGGTCGGCCATGGTAGGTGAGCAAGGTGGCCATTCTTCTTCATCTACCTTGCTTCTCCTAAGCTAGAAAACACCATTGGAGCTTAGGCAACAATACTCCTCCATTAGAAACACAAATCTAAGGTAGTAATTAAGCTAAAATCAAGGGAAAAGGCAAGTTTAAGGAGTGAAAGCCAAATTCCAAGGTGGGCGACTTGGTGGGTGGAGATTTTGAGCTCAAGCAACTTATAATCAAGGTATAATAACACCAAAATGGATAGGAGAGGACATGTAACATCTATGCACATCATTTTCACCTTTAAAGCTTATTTTCCTTCTTAAGTCATTCTATTTGGTTACCTACGAATCCTATGTCATATTTTCTTAAACTTTTTACAGTAATATAGGGATGTATATTTAGTAATTATCCTAGTAAATAAAGTCGAAATAAGGTTGGGAAGTAGGAAAACTCTAAAGAACTTTGAAAATGGAGAAAATGAGCTTTAAGCTTTAGGAATTGTTTGGATGGGTTTCCGACATGGGTTTGAGCTAAAATTTTGAGGGTAGTCTTGAATAGTGATTATATGGTTATGGTTGAAAAATCAAGTCGAATGAAGAAATTTAAGTCGGTTAGACAAGGTAAAGAAGCTAAAAATGAGAAAATGTGCTTTAAGCCTTTCTGAGTGTTTGAATGGGTTTCCGAATTTATCTTGAGCTGAAATTTTGGGGGGATACTTGTGTTGTTGGTATTGGATCATGGTTAAATTGTTAGGCCGATAATCCTTTGGGAAGTTATTTAAGTTGGTGAATAGTGATTTTGGTCAAAAATAAGAATTTAAGCTTTCTAAGGTGGTTTCTTGGGAATTGTTTGATTCTCTGATTTATTGGAGCTTTAATGGTATTTTTATGATGTGATTGAGGTTATTTTACAAGTGGTGAGCTTGATGTGTAAATTACTACTTGTGTAAAGCTTGGTTATGATATCTTACTCATGGTTTGTAAATGTGTTTAAGGATAACCTCTTGTGGTGGTGGTGGAAAGTATTGTGTGATGTTGATATCATGGTTATCCTAAGGCTATGCCTCTTGTGAGAGCCTTTAAGGCCAAGCCGACGTTCCGGCAACAATATAAGCTCCTACTAATGAATTGGAGATGCCACTATGATCTACTCCTATTGGGCAGAAGTTTTCAATAGGGGGTGTGCACACTTAAGGACATAGGGTGGGTGGTGGTGGTGGTGGACTTCATTTGGAAATATCTTGTTTATGATATTAATTATCTCTTGATAATTCTTGGTACAGGTAAATGGTGTGTGTGAAATACCCCGTAATTAAAAATAGTGATTAATTTGGCTAATAAGTAATTTAGAAGCTTAATCAAGTGTAAATAATCATGAGGGAACAAATCCCGAAGAAAACGGATCCTTAAAATGGATTAAAAGCACTAACGAACCTTAAAGCACGCTTTTCGAGATAACCGGGAAAACGTGTCTTTAAGCGGGTCAAATAGACTCATAACAATTTTGGTCAACTAAATAATCATTAATAAATATTAGTGAAGCTTTAGAACCAATAAAATCAATAAAACGAGAAAATAGTAAAAACTGTCAAAACCGAGAAGTTGTGGGGTAGAAACATAAATAACCAAGACTTATGTGTCCAATATTGTAAATAGAATTTTAAAACCCTCAAGGGCTGTGTGTGTGTGTGTGTCCGATTTTTCCCCCCCTCACACACTCACCTATCTCTCTTATTTACAAAACAACAAAATAATTAAAAGCAAAAAGTAACTACACTACTTTACCTCACACTCTCACACTCTCTCTCCTAACTCTATTCTCCCTCACTCACGTACTCACCTCCTCCCTCACTCTCTTTTCTTCCTTTCTTCTTCCCATGCGACATCCATGATGAATTAAGAGAACCCTCACAAAAATACTCACTTCTCTCCTCTTGTTACTCCATCAAATCTCCTCCAAAAATCACAAAAAGTATACCATTGTGTTCCTCTCATCAAGGAGAACACTAGCCTCTTTTCAAAATTTGAAAACAAGCATTTTCGTTTTCATGGGTATGGAGCATTTGGAGTTTCAAGACCACCATTAGAACCACCTCCTTCTCCTTGTTGTTTTGAGGTAAAAATATTCTTGAAACCCCTTTGTTTTTCTAGCCTTATGGGAAAAACGAAATTTGAGCTAAACCCTTGCTTGCTCCTTGTGTATCTAGCCGATTTTGGCATTGTTGGTGGAGCTGAAATCTTACTCTTGAGCCATTCCAAACACTAACTACACCCTTGCAAGGTAATGAGATTTCTAAACCCTAAAACTCACACTAGAGCTTGAGTAAGGGTTAAGGTTAGTTTTAGTATTAAAATGGTGTATATGAATGGTTGTAGTGTTAGAGCATTCGGTTACTAAAACCGGTGGAAAGGGAGAAGAAAGAAGAAGGAAAGAGGAAGGAGAAAGAAAGGAGAAGCTTGTGAAATAACAAGGTAAAATATACTTGTCTTTGTGTAGTCTTGTATGTACTTATGCAACAGATTTGAAAAGAGTGAAATTTGTATTGTAAAATGGTAATGAACAATAATGTAATGTGGAAGAAGAATTGAATTGTATTGAAGCTTTGAAAACAATTAAAAACTGTCACAAACTAGATTGGGATTGGGATGTTGAGTGCGGGAATTTTTAGTAGTGTTTTGTGTTGGTATTTGATTATGAGAGCTATGTATATTGATGCTATTGAAAACAGGTGGATTGGGTAATAAGATGTGTGGAAATAATGTGGTGAGAGTATAAAATATAGGGGAGGTTATGTCAAAATTCACATAGGAAAAGAACACTTAGTGAACTAGAAACTAGGTGACTAATGTAGGTTTGTAACAGATTTTGATTGAGGTAATTTGAGGGTAAGTTGGGAGAGATGGTTAATGTATTGTGAGGTATTAGAAACTCTAGAAATGACATTAGAAGAGGGAGTTATGGTTGGGGAGTGTAAGTGTCAAAATCTGTAGCATAACGTAGTAAGGGGAGAAACAATGTGAGTGTTGAGTTGAAACTTGGAAAATTTTGTATATAAAGTAGCATAGGATTGTGTAAGGGATTAAGGAGTGAAATAACATGATATAGAGTGTGTAATTAGTGATAAAACATGTGGGATTAAGTGTAGGAACAATGGGGAAGTAATTGGTAAGAAGAGGAACTGAAAACAGATTTTTAAACTGAAGTACTGGGCCGGACCGGACTTGCAAGTTCGGTCGAGGCCAGAATCACAAAGATGGGAGCTTTCTGGAATGGACCGGACTTGCAAGTTCGGTCGGACCAGAAAATTCTCCCGTCTGAAACCTTTTGGAATGGACCGAACTTGCGACCGGACTTGCAAGTTCGGTCGAGCCCAGAATCACAAAGACGGGAGTCTTCTGGAATGGACCGGACTTGCGACCGGATTTGCAAGTTCGGTCGGACCAGAAAATTCTCCCGTCTCCAATCTTCTGGAATGGACCGAACTTGCGACCGGACTTGCAAGTTCGGTCGGGCCAGAAAAATTTCCGTAATGGAAGCTACTGGAATGGACCGGACTTGCGTCCGGACTTGCAAGTCCGGTCGAGTCAAAAATAATAATAATAATAATTTAAATTAAATAATAATAACATACTATATATATATATATATATATATATATATATATCTACCCACATATATATGAGTGTACATATATCAATGTACCAATGTTAAGGAAATAAACTTAAAGTAAAGAAGAGTAAGTAAGTAATGTGTAAGTGTAAGAATGGAAAGGACTTAGTAAGTAAGACTTAGGAAACGTAAGAGTAATCGAATTAAGTTAATGATAGTTAAATTAATCAACCGAACATATGTATGTTATAGGACTTGATTTGTGAGCACCGAAGGAACGTTGGGATACAAGTACAACGGTGAACGGTATGAATTCCTCATGCCCCGTATGCTACCTTGGTTACTCTGATTTGTGTGTTGTGTGCTAATTGATCACCAAATAAGATAAATGCACGAATCGGAGTTACTATGCATACTTGTGATTATGTAGTGTTGTATGTTGTGAATATTTTTCTTAAATCTTAGTTTGTATAATTCATGAAATGTATGGATGAATATGAATGCGTGTATGAATGTTGTATTGTACTGTGACCGATTGTGATTGTGCTTGGACTTCTAACTTATTCCTAACAAGCTAACCAATCTAACTTAAATTGGAATGAGTAGAAGTCCGATATAGTTTCGGCCACGCGTGAGGATGCGGAGTCACGAGAGGTTGGCTCCAATTCCTGACTCTTAAACTGGTCCACGGCCCAAATCCCTTAAGTGGGTAGCATCCCAGATTGGTGAGTCAAGTAAATCCCGGTGGTGGGACGGTGTAGTCCCCGGGCCGGAGGTCATACCGACTTAACTTGAGTATGAGTAAGTAAGTAAGAATGAGTAAGTAAAGTAAATGAAAGTAAGGAAGTGCAAGTAAGAGAAAGTAAAGTGAAATGAGTAAAAGAGTAAATAGCATTCCGATTAACCCGGATGCGTAATTTGGCTAACGATGTGAAGGTAAGTATTGTGTGCATTATTGTATTGTTGCCTTGAATTGTATAATGTATTGTATATGCATGAATGTTGAATGTAAAGCATGTATGTACGAAATTAATGAACCGCATGTTTAGTGGACGTCAAATAGTCGGCGTGCCCTAGCTAGCACGCGGTATATACGGAGTTCATGCGCAGCTTTTGCTGAGCCCCTTGGGGCGATGTTTTTACTACACGCACGTACTCGAGAAGGATGAAGAGGACGAAGAGTTTTAGTTTGATTTCTTTTTGGATTGTAAACATTGAATTATGAATGGTGTACTAAGTAGTACACGGCTGTAACCTTTTGATTAGCCGGTGTACCATGGGGTACACCTTTTTGGATATAGAAAAGATGGCGAATTGGTATAGATGAGTAGCTTGTAGAAAACTCATTCTTTTGGTAACTTCGAAATGTTGTAATCGAATATACTTTGAAATACTCGGTGATCCAGGATTGTAAGTATGTTATGCTTTTGGAATGGGTAAGTAATTGTAGTAGCTCGGTATACTTTGATCATCAGACCGTTACTGTAAGTAAGGTAAGCCTAGCTAGCCGTATGGGCGGTTAGCGGCGTTGTACCACCCGCCGTAGTAAGTAGTAGTATTCCGCTGCGAACTAATAGGATTAACAGGACGATTAGACGGTAAGCATAGGATTAACGGTAGGGGTGTTACCGTGTGATCTATTCTGATTTGTTATATATTGTTAATATTTGTTGAAAACAAAGGTTTTAAAGAGAAAATAAGTTTTTACGAGGTGTGGTAGTGTTACTCAGTTTTTACTGATTTTATTTGTTTGTGTTTTCCTGTGTATATGAACTCTGTGTGTCCAGGGTAACTGGGATGGTCACCTTCTCTGCACTGAGGACGAGTCCACCGATACTTTCTATATTTTCATGTTTGTCACCTATCGTAGAAGTATACAGCTTGGGGTCACCGAGATAGTGCTTGAGGAGTGGAACAAGAAGATACAGGGCTTTAGGCACCCGAAGAATGGCAGTAGTCAGTCCATCACCTATGAAGTTTCCACTGTTTATGAGTACATGGAAGTAGTCCCATGCTAAGATGCTAGTGATGTAATAGTCTTTTGATACCCCCCTTGCTTTTGGTGTAAAATAGGAGTAGGAGCTAACATAGTAGTTGGCTGGAAGGGGTCTTTTGGTACTAAGGTGTAAAGTGACGGGTTGGTTGGGTCACTCTTTTGGTAGTAGAAAAGCAATGTAAGATAGCTAACGTAGGGGTGGTGGTGGTGATAGCCTTACACTTACTAGTCTTTAGTAAGTGTGGCGGTAACCCCCGGGAATAGTAATTGGGGACCTTTTGTAAACTGACGCATGTATAATATAACTAACGTTTACGGTGCTACTTCAGTTACGGTATGTCTTTAAGAAATAAAAAAAAAACTAAGTAAATGGTGGTGGTAAACCGGGGTGTTACAATTAGTACTTAGTGTTCTTTACACTTGTCTTTGTAATATTGAGACGTACTAGCCTATATGTCCACAGAGATAGTCCTTGTCATCCCGTGCCTCTGGGTTATTTTGTTCGGAGTAATATGTCTGTTGTAGTATTTACTACATGCTTCTTGCTGATATATATTACATTTTCCCATATGTCGGTCTAGCAACAATATTCTTATGGTTCACCCTGCTTTTTACTAGGGGAAGTCCATTCATTGTGCTCATATTTGTGCTCTGCATCTTCTAGCATCTGATATGGGTATGCTCTTTGGCAGTTGAGGCATTTCCCCAAGGTATATTTAATATCATTTCCTTGTTGATTCACCAGAAATGTACTTGTACATTTTTGTGTCTTGCGTGGTTGTATAACTTTGAACATTATATACATTTTGGAGTGTTTCCTTGAATGGTCTATACTATCATATAATCTGCCTTTAGTTTTTGTTTCTCATCGTTAGGTTCTATGTGAGTCTCACTCGTCTATTTTCTGCCAATTTATTTGTTCTAATGGTTGTCCCTAATGGTTGCTTCTGCGCGTACCGTATTATAGTTGATTTGACGATTATTAGTTATCATGATGTTTGCTTTCTAGCTTAGGGCATCCTCTAGTATACTAGCTCCGCCTTTCTTTAATTGCATAGTTGTGTGCGCTTGTGATTTGAGCTTATGGCGATTGTCGCATCATACGATATTGTGTTATGTCTTTAGCGCGAAGAATAATACTCTTTGTGTCCTTTTCTTGGGTAAGATATTCACATCATTCAATAGGTTCCTTCTGGATGGCAAGAGTTATGCTAGTATAAGCAAACTCTTGATTCTTATGAGGGTTCAACATATTTGCTCGCCCATTTAACGGGTTTTCATGATTTTGTCATTAAGTTGACCGTAGGCTTCCTGGTCTTAGGGTAATTTCCTCTAATACTATTGTTTACTAATCACTCCTCTATGGAATTACGACTTTGGTTGTATTATATTCAAGGTTCTTGGTTCTTTTAGCGTTGTTGGTTTAGCTGGAACTCTTCTTGTCAATTTATCCGAGGTAACCGGTTGCACTGGTCTAGGTTTGTATCACTGACCTTTGTAGGATCGGGTGACTAACTCAAACCAACTCAAGGTGTGAGTTTGTGAGTTTGTTTGACTCAATCAACCTTTGTACGCAAGAACACTTAAAACGTAGAAACACTCAATCGAACTGATTGAACTAAGTGCGCGGAAGACTTAAAGGAATTAAACAAATAAATGATGTGAAAGATAGAAAGACTCTATGGAGCTCAGCAAGATACACAAATAAGCTATTTTATTCTCTGGTCAAAATAAAATATCTTACAAATGCCCACTAAGTAGAAGAGATCTACTTCGTGGTTTTTCACTCACTCACCCAATACACTTTCTGATCAGCTCAATGGTAAGTGTAGCAAAACTAGGATCTTCCTAGGCAGAGTCTATCTAGATGCACTAACTGATTTGGTACGAATTCTCTCTTTGGCTTACAATGATAATTCTCTCTCTCTAACCTCTGGAATATTTCTCAATAAAAGCTTAAATGAAACTAGCTATTAGAAGGCTTATTTATACTGGCTTTAGGAGTAACGGGTCGAAGAAGTTAGTTCTGAAATTGTCAAACTAACTTAGTGGGCAACGTCCTCAGGTGGTCTTAGTCTGACTTGGGCCGCGAACTTCGGATGCTACTGGGGTGGTTGTATGACCGTTGGAGCGTTGAAGTGTTCACGAGTTCGTTCCTTAGTTTTCGCAACGGCATGGAAGAGTCTGTGGTGTTTCTTTAGTTGCGTAGACTCCCTTGTAGTTTGGTGCATAACCCGTTCTTTGTGTTTTGTCGATGACGAGTGACTCTATCTGGTTGTTTGACTATCTCTGCAACACTTGTATGTCTCAACAACCTTGCACGGAGTTGACTACTTCTTGTGTTCCTTTTTCTTCTTGTCTACATATATGGGGTACCCTACTGATACATCACTACTTACTTGACTAGCTTATAAATAAGCCTGTCGAGCCCACAAGCTCCTATGGAGTGCGGTCGTCCCACATCAGCTTTTGTATACTCGTAGTGTTCATCACACGTTCTAATTTGAGAAGTATTCTTTTCTTAATATCCTTCTTAACCATATTGGGGTGTCCCAAAGGGATTTATAGGTTCTTTGTGTCCCTTGCCCAATGGGCATGCTTAATTATCTTCTTTTCGGTAGGTGTTTGTGATATTGCACCCTAGTGGTGAGGTTTACATTGTATGATGGTACAAGGGTGGTTTTCTCCTCTGTCATTGGTTTCATTGTTGTTATAAGTTCACTGATGTTTTAAAGGGGTTTTACGACCACTTGTATGGACAAGTCGTTGTTAGTCTATTGTTTAATAAGTTCTTTATTGGAGTAATTGTGCATTGCCTCCTAATTACCGTTATCTGATTTTCACGTGCACGGTTTAGCACTTGTCCACTGTTTCATGCTCTTGTATTTTTTGTAGGTTATTCATGTTGTTTACGGTATGTATTATAGTTCTTCTAACTTTACCCTATTTCCTGGTTACATCATTTGTAGTAATTCCGGACTCTATGGCGAAGGTTTGTGTTTCCTTCTTTTATGGGAATCCTTGTTGTAGTTTGGTTCTAATCAGTTTTCGTCATTAGTCATATTGTTTTAGGCACTATTGCCCTTGTAGCATACATAGGAAAAGTAGTCAGAGGCGGTATTTTTGCTCTCCAGGACTCGTGTCCTTCTAGTGGTACATTTGATACTTTCGTTTAGGCTTATGCCTTACAGTGTTTAGACTTAGTGTCTTGTATAATTGATTAGGTTGTTGCCATCATTAAACTTACACAATTATTATCACTGACAGTCGTCACGTTAGTAGATGACATGTCCTAAACATGTACTCCTCTTTTGTCACCTATTGTATGGTGGGATACCGGCGGCAATGGTCATTCCCCTTACGTCGGAATTTTTTCCAATGATCAGCGTGATCAAATGGAATAACAATATCACTAACACAAAAGAATAGATAATGACATAACCCCACATAATAAAGTGTAGTAAAATTCTTAATATAACCACTCTATTTAATTACACTTGTTGTGTAAAACTCTGTAGTGGTAGCTTTATGTTAAATGTAGGTACAAATATGTATATATAAAATACAAAAATCTCTAATATCTCTACATTAATCATGCAGACACCTATAAGTGAAGGAAATTAATTTTCCACAATTATTTTGTGTAAAAAGTATGAACTTAAAAGTGAAGGTGTGTGCCAATTATATAGAAGTGTATATATTTCTATCTCGACATTTGTTTGTTCTTTGTAGGTTATGGTACTCCTTTGTAAGGGTAGTGCCTTGGGTATTAATTGTTTAAGTATTCAACACCGATTCATGATTATGGTTGCAATTGGTTTAAGTAATACCTCTGTTGCAGTATAATATGTTCAATCTTTTTCTTGTCGTGGTCATCGTGTTTCCCGACATTTTGGTAGGTTATCACTCGGGCTTATGGCCTTTGTTCTCTTTACTGAAGTTTAGTGATGTCGGTGGTTTTCTATCTCAATCTTATTGAGGAATAATACATCCTTCCTTCTTCCAGTCATTTATTGTGTATTAGCATGCGTCGTTCTTGGCATAACATCGGCCCTGATCGTTTCATGATTATATCCCATCTACAATTTCTCATACAGTTATGGAATGAGTTATTACATTAAGTACTCATGTCTGGTCCCTCATCTGTTTTAATTGGACGCATTATAGATTGTGTTATAGCTCGAGTAGCTCGGCTCTTTGCTCCCCAACCATCCTCTATGACGGTGCTGCATCTACGAAGGGTTATGAAATTTCACATAAGGTCATGTTCATCCTAAGAACTAAACATTAATCACTGGTGGTGATTGGCATTCAATGCCAGTACATGTTTATAGTACTTGGCTTATAAGTCGTAGTTAAAGATTCACTAACATTTAAACGGGCGTAGTTTACTATGGCTTGTGCATGCATTTTAGTTGTAATGGTCAGACTCATCGGTCTTTCCAAGGTTCGTAGGCCTCCAATCTCAAAGGTTTGTGACCCTATTTTATGACAAGTTGTAGTTACCGAATTTGTACGAAAGTTGTATGAATATTTGATTGTTACCATTAGCCATGGTATCATACCATGTGGTTTACATGGTCTTGTAGGATTCGTTTGCAGTTGCAGCACTTGCTGTGGCAAGTGCGCAAGGTAGGCGGAATTGTTAATAGATTGATCGTCATAGCACTTGCTCTAACAAGTGCACCATGCAGGTTAAGTTATCGGTATTGTATTTATTGGTCTCATTGATGCTTCGGTCGTTTAAGTATGGTTTAGATGATTCAACTTGGAAAGGGTAGTAGGGAAGTTATTACGGTCCGTTAAGGTATGGTAAATTCTCTAGGTAATTCTATTTCTAGGTTCTCTGAGTTTGGCTTTTTCTGAGTTCTGTTTTACACGTCTATCATGGTAGAAGAAAGTTCTTGACGCATATCTTAATGTAGTCGATCAATTTGGTTTAAGGATTTGCGGTTACTTAGTTCGTGCTGAGTACTAGTACCAGCGCCTAAGGTTCCCACAAAGTTCAGGGAACTCTGCCCCAGGGCGACTCCTTTCCCCTCTTGATTGTACCATCTAAGGTCTACCCCGTTCAGACACCTCATGGTGCTCCAGGTCTAGCAGATGGAGTATCTTGTTGTATTTGGTACGACATTCTTTTATTGGGTGTTGCATTGTAGCAATATAGGTGAGTTTTGAATTGTAAGCTCATATATCTGTTGTGTTTGTAGGTCAAGTCTTATTGAACCCTCAAAGTTGTATCTACTTGAAAGTTATCCCCTTTTTGGGAGAAACTTCTAAGCGATCATTGGTTCCGCATGCTATGCATTTTAACAGTCGTCTTAGACTCACTTTTCCACCCTTCATTCTGCGGGTGCATTCATCCGTGCTTTCCCTTGATCGAACAGGGTTTCGGTTTCTAATTACAACCCGACCCGATTGTCTTATGGATTTTTGTATCCCTTTTCAAAGTATGGTTGAATGTTTACTTATCACTGCATATAAACATGCCCCTTGATAGTGTGTAATTATCGGGAACCCCGGTGCTTAGTAATTCATTGTATTACAAACTCTTTTCTCTATCTTGCCGTCATAGCAATTTCCCGAATAGAAGGAATTTCCGTCTCCTTGGCGCCTTTCACTACATTGTCTTTACAAGCGATATTCAAGGTGTGGGAAGCGGCGGGTGAGGTACCACTACTGTTTTCCGGGATATGCTCCCAGCAAGCTAAAACGGTTATTACGTCTCAACGCTACTTGAAATAGCAGGACCTTCATCATTCCCCGACATGCCTTGCCTTTCGTGGCCTCTAACTCTACTCGACAACTATAGTACAATATGCTGTATCATTGCTCGGTAATTTACCGTATTGCAACTAATAATATTGAAATGTCATCAAGGCTAACGCCTGTATGCATTAAGCATTGTTAAGACGTAGATTCGCTAAGACAAAATGTCTCATACCTCACAAACATTTCCCATATTTCTCATAATCCTAAGCTCGCTGTCTTAATCCTAATATCTCGTCAACAGAGCGGTACTCCGCTCTGATACCACTTTTGTAACACCCCCTTCGTTAATAATCACTCTCGTAACATAATTAAAGACGTCTCGCTGTGGAAGTTAAATACTAATCATCCTCACTCGGGTGTTACATGTCATTACTTGGCCATGCGAGTAAAGAAGCAAAACTAAATACAACAACAACAATAATACTTAACCGCAATGATGAACGAGATATCTACTATAACATCCTAAATACAACTTAATAACTATGACAAGTGAGCACTTATAGTATTCCCAAGATTACAACACTCTACAAATGAATTAATTCTAGAAATGCAATAATTAGAAGTCGAGATTATCTACCCCACGATCCCGCACTCCGGCGCCAATAATCAATCACCTAAAAAATAAAATTTCGGTGCCCATGGAGGGCTCAGCACTTGGCCGAGTATGTTAACTATGTTGTTCTAGACCTCTTTAGGTCACTTAGGTCATTTAGCCATCTTAACATGGGGTTGATTACATGCTGGTTCATTTTATAGTTTATGTAAACAGTAGTAAATAACACAAATAAACATATAGCAATCCTCCAATGAATCAATCCATACACCATATACAATTCACAATATACAATACACCATGTACTATAACCTTATTAAACATATAAAAATCCATCAATGTATCAATCCATACACCACATACAATTCGCGATACACAATACACCATGTACTATAAGTAATCTTACGAACGCGTAGTCACTTCTACCA
Organism: Limonium bicolor; assembly: GCA_023374045.1. Classification (NCBI taxonomy): domain Eukaryota; kingdom Viridiplantae; phylum Streptophyta; class Magnoliopsida; order Caryophyllales; family Plumbaginaceae; genus Limonium; species Limonium bicolor. The sequence continues at coordinate 82,893,646 of CM041780.1, read as the reverse complement.
AGGTAATCACAGTTTTCCTTTACATTATATTAGTCACCATTAAGTCTTATCCACAATGTCAGTGGGTGTCATGTTAGGACAACCCGTAAATAACCTCACTGGACAGTAGTCCATCCGTACACACAAGGTGCTCATTTGCAAAGGACCAATCGATCCCGGGACTTCCACTTGCCTAGTAAAGGCGTCCATGAAAGGCCAGTAGCCGTGTGCCAAGAGCAGCACCCTTTGTCCACAGTCTATCTAGGCCCGTTGGAATATAGAGGGAGTCGATCAGATCCGGACGTTATACTCCGGTGATCACCAATGCGGAACCAACTAGTCAAAGACTAACCGGATTTCCATACCGTATACCATAAACCAACACTCTCCAATATGTGATTAATTCTTAATCAACTACCCTAAGTCTTAGGTCATGGAGAAGTTATTACCATTGAAGTCTTATATACTACCCTAGAAATAATCTAGGTTATATTCATGTTCGAGTATCAGCTCTAGAGACTGGGGATCCCGAGTCTCGTTCCTAAGTGTTTTACATAGGTTAATTAGGAATAAAGTTCTCAAATATTAGTATTCCGATCACATGAGAAATCATAGAAATATTGTCCAAAGACGTCACTCACAACAATAATAGCTTAACCAATCAAATAATTAATCCATACAGTATGAATAGCACACATATCGCTCTTATCACATAGCCAAACCATACCCGAACCCGAGATTTCCCTCAGGGATTCAGACCACACAATTAACATACCGTACACCGTAATAATTGTTAGCGTGAAGATTCACGCTCGTCCGGTACTCCTTGTAGCTCGTCCTCTAACGCATGTTCGCTAAGGCACTCCACTGTGGAATACGAGACTACATATTAGCTCTATGTAATACGGACTAATTCGGTATCCCGACTAGTCACTAATTTCTCTAGTAATTACCCTGTGATTATCTAGTCATCATTACTCGGGTGCTCGAAATAGTTCGGGATTGGTCATGTCAATACTTTAATTCTTGTGTTGATGACATTGTTGTATGTCTTACAACATAGGATTAAATCTTAATAACCTATCTTATTCAATCATAGGTTTAATTAATTATATATATATATACAAGTATGTGTGTGTGTATATATATATATGTATTGACATATATATATATATATATATGAACATGAAGTTTTGTTACTATAGGCTAGTTACATCATTGACCTTGTAGTATTATATATCTTTAATTCTCATTTAACTTATGAGTTGTTAACTTGACCCTCTTTGGTCTATTTGGTTGACTTGATCCATTTATACAAGTCGACAATACTATCTATAACCCATAATATAATTCCTTGAATTATATAATCCTACTATTTTATGTAACTCTTTATACCATGACATTAAGTCTTTTAATGTTGTAATGTTACATAATGAAATACCCCACATTATAATAACTCAATCTTATTTTATTGAATTCCTTGATCATGTTATATATCTTATAACATTCTATATATTCATACTCCATTTGTATGAATTGTAAAACCTTAAAATATTCATAATAATCGTTACTTTTTGTGAACTTTATATTCCTTTTAGTTTGTAATATTCTCACATGTTAACACTTAGATCTTACATCTAAGTTTACTTAATATGAATCCCAACCACATAATTATTAATGCTAATATATAACATTTTCAACCGTCGGTATATAGTTTATAATACATTATAATATATTCATATATTCCATATAGATAATAAAATAACTATAATCAATACTAACTTCATAAATTGACGCTATGATCATAGTCTAAATGTTATGTCATATAATTTCTCAACCTTATAATATAACAACAGTTAACAATTCTCTGATTCTCAACACAACACATTAATATCCTTTAATTTCTCATATACTTAATATCAATCATAATACTTACCAATTAATGTAGGCATTAAAAAACAATTATCCTCATCATTATTGTTATTATTACTAATCATTTTAATCTATAACCTAGTTACCATGCTAAAATTTTAATTCATTAACAATTACTAATTTATTAATCCCAAATACAAATTATTAACTCACTATTTGATCAACCCAATTTTTTATTCAAAAGTTTTTTTTGATCCATTTTAATTTGGGTTTAAGCACATTATACAATATGATTTTCTACTATGCCTTATTTCATAATTACAATTTGATCCCATCTATAAACCCAAATTCAAATTAACTTAGTGGGCCAATTTCTAACGCAACTCAAGTTGGCTAGCCTATTTTAATTTTTGCATAGTCCAAATCCAATTTTGACCATCCAATTTCAATTTTGACTTAACTAAAATTCCCAAATAAATTTCAATTTGAAATCCTAATTTTGACTTCAGCCAAAATCCCTAATCCCTTAATTCCAAAACTTCAACTTTTAACCTACTTCAATTTTTACTAGAGTTCAATTTTGACCAGGTTCCAATTTTGACCAATTTAATTTTTGACCAACAAAATCCCCAATTTGATTTGACCTAAGCCTAATTGAAATTACACTTTAGACCCTCAAGTTTTCCAGAATTTATCACCCCAAACTTTTCAAATTCACCTTTTCACCCCAAATTTTTTGAATTCACTTTTTCATCCTACTTTTTCTCAATTCACATTTTCACCCATCATTCTTGAATAGTTACAGTTTTACCCTTAATTTTCTCTTATTTATAGTTTCGCCCCAATTTTATTTGAAACCCTAATTTGTCAATTTGTCCCTAATTGGAGCCCTAATTTTCGGATTACCAGAAACCCTAGTTCAAGATATATTTTCATCCAAATTTAATTGTTCATAACCTTAATTTTGATTTTACCTAATTTAAGCCCTAAATCGAGAATCCTCAAATTCAAACCCTAAATCTCGAAATCAAACAACACCAAAATTCAACCTACGAACTTAATCTTCAAACATAATAACATCACAATAAAAGATCGAACTCAAATTTTTGGAAAATGACCACAAAACCCAAGTTGAATCCCTCAGTTCGAACTCTGTCAGAAACACAAGTAAAATAAACCCTCAATTCGCAAATCTCATACAGAGGCATACAACCCTAATTTTTATTTTTATTTTGCAACTACAAATACCTCGTAGCTCAGATTGTCAGAATCATTAACCACTAAAGTCCCTCATTTTTCAGATTCTTAAACACATCGAACTAACCCACAAAGTCGCATTAAAATATACCATTAGAAACCCTAAGTTTTCGGAACTAATACAATATCAACAATTCACACCAAGAGTTCAATTTCTTGGGACAAGGCAGAAGTGAATATGTTAATTTAGCCAATATACACCTTTGAAGACTTCAGTAGCGGTTTCTGTCTTCAAATTGTTCCTTGCGGTTTTCCTCCAAATTCGGCCAAGGGGGATGGATTCTGGTCTCCATGCTTGAACGGGAAGAAGAGAGGAGGGGAAACAAGTTAGGGTTCTGGAAATTCGAATTCGAAACCAAGCATGGAATGAAAGACCCATTCATACCTTAGATTGGCGCAACACAAGAAGAGAGGGAGAACAACGCCCGACTTGTATCTTCGTTCGTCACGAGAAATAAGGAAGAAGGAAGGTGGAGATTTCGCTAGCTAGAAGGATGAAAGAGAGGCGTAGAATGTATGTTCTCTGTTAGGGTTTAGTGTTTGATAGAGAAGGGAAAGAACAGAGAGGCGCGAGCAAGGTTATCGCCAGTTAGGGTTTGTAGATTACCTTGAGGAAGAAGAGAGGCGGGAGCATGTATGTTATCGCCAGTTAGGGTTGCAGCAGTTCACCGGTTTGGGAAAGAAGAAGAGAGGTGTGAGCATGTCTACCAGTTAAGGTTGCAAATATTACTGGAAGTGAAAGGAATAAGAGGCTAGGTCTCTTTTTTATTGTTGGGTCAGTACTTACCGTGGGTGATTGGGAGACTGGGCCGGCCCAGTCATTTGGCTGGTCGGCCTAATTCTTTTTTTTTTATGTTAAACTTATAAAGTCGTTTTTGGCTTGTTTTATATCTGTTTTTTGTGCCGTTCACGACACGCTGTCTCGTTTAACGAGATGGACCATTTTATGTCTCCAAATTAATGCTTTCAAGCAATAATTATAATTTTTATTTATAAATTATATTAATTTGTATTTAATTTCTAATTGGTTTGCATTTCATCATCTTAGGTGAAAACGTGACATCTTTTATTCCGCCTGCTTAACCAATTTTCTAATGCCTCTCAAATTATCCAATTAACCTTATAAGGTATCTAGGACCTCATTTTCACTTCTAAAATATATATGACACATTTTTCGATGTAAAAATGATTAATTACATTTTTGTTTATATTTGTTTTCTAAACCTTCTCAATGTCGTTTCAGACTTTGTTAATGTTTACTAACGACTTTTTAGGGTTTATTTAAATATTATATTATCCCCCTTTACTCATTTAAGGATATTTAATTCCTTAAACTCTCATTAATTACTTTTATTTAACTGATTCATTATTAATTAAAGTAATTTATATTTGGGATATTTCATGGGCGGTCACATGCTTTAAAGCACGCTTATGCAGTAGCTTTGAAAATGCAGAAATAAAGCATCATATGCGCAACAATAAGCAGTTGTAAACATGGCCACTCAGTAAGAAAACTAAACATGGTTTATTAGGACCTATGTAAAATCAATTTTACCACGGTCATGTCTGGACTGACGAACAGAATTACAATCTGAAATAGATGTGGCCTTATCCCCTACTGTAAAATCTGCTGAAACAACTCAATACCAGTAGTGCAAAATTGTGTCTCAGATGCATATTTCCTCATGTTGTAATGATAGATGCTTTAGGACTTCAATACTAAGCAAAGTTCTGGTTGAAAGCTGGTTATAAAAAAAGGTACTCCAAACTGCTGAAGCTACAACACAATTAATCAACGAAAGGCATGACCTCTATCCTCACAACTAAGGATCAATGCTCTTCTGAAATTAGCTTAATGGCAGGTATAGAGCTGTCAAAATTTGACCTAACCCAAAAACTCATATGTTTTATCTGAACCCCGAAACCCGATTGAAACTTGAAAATATTTAAATATAATAAACCTGAAACACGATTGGGTAAAACCTAAATGATCCGAACCCGAAATGATCCGAAAAATTTATAACCCGAAACCGACCCGAACCCGAAATGACCCAAAATAATATTAATTAAAAATTAGCCAAACTCGAATAACATGAAATAATAGTGATCATAAATTGTCCCAATCCTGAATAACCTAATATATATGACAAAAAACTTGATTTAAACTTATTATATCTGAATGTAATTCAAAACGGGCATTATATTGACTTTTGTGTAATTTATATGTATTATATTCTTATAGAAAGTAGGTATATATTTATTTAAAGTTTTATCAAAAAATAATTAACCATAACCCGAAATAACCGAAAATCGATTCTATCTAACACTATTACAACCCGAACCCGATTTGACCCGAACCCGATTTGACCCGAACCCGAAATGACCCGAAAGTTAAATGACCCGAACGGATATTGACCCAAAAAAATATGACCCAAAACCCGAACGGGAAACCAGCTTGATAGGTCTAGGCAGGTGCAAAGAATAGCAACAAAAATGAGTGTTACCTCTAGTTTAAGTAGTTAAATAAAACGTAGGATCAAAAGGCCAAGCATGAACCAGATTAATACTGTCACACTTATCAAACAGCAAGGGCCGATATTTGAAGACAGTTTCCAAGCGTCCATGGTGAGGATTTGCTTAAAAGGGAATCTCTAACAGTAAAAAAAGGCAAGAGATGTACAATTCATTAGCTCAGAAACAATGCATCGATGAGGCCTAAAAAATAGATAAAATTCTGGCCAAATTAATTAACCATGGTAGCAGCAATCCAGACTTCAGAATTTAAACACAAAATAGGTAAAAACTGAAGACACATTTAGCACTTATATACAGACCGAGAGAAACGGGAAACTTAGTTGAAGATATAAAAGATTGTAATAACCCTCATATATACTAACATAAAGACAAATTAAATTCGATTGCCGAACAACATGATTTGGAAATTTGAAAGATCAGCATCACTAGGTTTATTCTTGTCACTCACCATTTAAAATAGGTCATAATTACTCCTAAATCTAGGAAATAAAGTAGGGATTACGGTGAAGAAGGGTTCTCAAGCTATGCAACAACCGATAAGTACTAGGTGGCAGCGGAGCGACTCATTTGGTCGAGAATTACACCACCTAGAGCTACAATCTTACTATATATGCTATTTTGGGACAAGCTGTGTACCCGTGACCTTCTGTTTGGCAAAGGGATGGTGAGTATTAATGAAAGTTTATGCCCCCGTTGTCACCATGGTATGGAGTCTTCGAGTCACGCTCTGATTTGGTGTAAGTAGATCCATGGTCTCTGGCGCGGAGTTATCCAATGGTGGGGTGTGTTTTTCACTCTACCGTTTGACGTTAAAGATCTAATCTACCAATGGGAGTATGTAGTGGGAGGGAAAGAGGAGCGATGGGCTTAGCGAGCAAAACACTACGCATACTGCTACTCCTTGCATGGGAGATGAGAAACAAGACAATATTCCAGCAGCAAGTAACACTACTAAAAAGTTGCTATTTACAAACGGAAATTGCATAGGGAATTCCTTCCGTTGGTAATTGTCAACGGAATGCCAACGGAACATCGACTGGGTTGATTAGTCTGATTTTCAATGTAAAATGGCAACGGATTACATACGGAAAAAATTACCAACGGAAGTTCCATTTGCAAATTTTATGAGCGGGAATTTTCCCGCCTTAATTAAGAACAAATTACCTATAAAATTCACTTATTGACAAATAAAAATAAAAAATTAATTAAATTTTTGCATACAGAATATGAGTCCGTTGGCAATTTAAAGTAAAAATAATTATAATAAAAATTGCAAACGAAGAAATCCTAAGAAAAACACAACGCCGTACTGGTTTTAACCTAAACATGCTCTCGCGAATTCCTTGCTTCCTTCTTTCACCTTTCAAAAAAAAAATAGTTCTTTCAGTCTCGCTACCCCGTTCTTTCAGTCGCTAACGCAAGACTTTTCATCGTCCCCATTGCCACCACCTTCACCATCCCAGGCCGTACTTCTGTGCAAGGAGTTCCTGTCGCGGGCAGTTGTGGGCGTTGTTGACAGCGACCGACTGAAGCCGACCAAATTGAGAGAGTAGTCATTATGCACATCGAGTAAGTTTGGCGGAGCAAAACTGTTTTGCTGCAAATTTCGACAAGGTATACCTTCTAACCTTATCTAGCTTCGATTCTGCGTGGATATGGTTAGGATTTACATTTGAATTCAGGATTAGGAGAAAAAGGGTCACACATTGTCGATTTAAGCAAGAGTATGGAGTGATGATGCGCTTAATTTCACTGTTGCGCCCTATCCCCTGTTTGCCTGGTCTGATTAAGTGAGTTATTAGGAGAGATTTATGCAGTCATAGCCATGGTTAACAAATCTGCGTTGGGTAGTTCTCTTACGATTTTCTTTTTTGTAATATATCATCATGGCGGTAAAATGTTCTCTGTACAGCTATTTGATTATTTCTCTGTATACTGCTTTGATTAGTTCTGTTACAAATTTGCTTTGATTTGTTTGGTTAATATCAATGAGGATTTTTATTTTCCCATCCCGCCTGTAATTTTGTTTACTTCTCTATACAGTTTTGAGGTAGTTTAACTGAAAATGTGAGAGTAGGTTAATGGTCGAATAATAGGTGTTTGTGAAAATGTCGGAGTGATAATTTATTTATGCACATGTTAGTTTACCCTCTAGGATTTTTTTTTGAGCCATCTCACTTGCTTAGCCATAGTTGTAATCATCCATAATAATAGGTATAGCATAATTACCAGCAGCTACCAATCGAAGTTGTATGACTGTCAACCTTACACCAATAACAGAGTTCTTTTTGTGGAATAATACCTCAATAGCACAGCTGTTATAAGCAAGGAATTTCTCTTTGATAGAATTGGCAAAAGCGACTAAGCTAATTGCCTAACTGAGCTGAGCACACCCTTTTGTTTTTCCAACAAAGCATCAGATTCATGCCCAAAAAATCAGATCCAAATCAAACCCATCCCATCTCCACTCTCAACTTTTGTTCGGACTGATTGTGGACAGCTGCTCAACACTAAAGCCTTCTTCTCCTTTTAATATGGTTACAGCTACATGACTACACTTTACCTTGACAAAATTTATGTAAGGATATTTTACACATAAACCATCTAAAATATCAGCTACAATTCTGCATTGTAAATTTGCAAACAACTTAAAATGCACCACTGACACACCTACAATCCACGAATACGAAGATTGGGACCTGCTAGGACAGAAAGGATATCATAAAGATTGTTGGTAATCATGGAAGGTTTAACTAGATCATCTGTAGTGTTGTTATTGGAATTTGATGAAGTGGATGGAGGTGAACTGGAGTTATTATTAGATCGTGGTTGTTTTTTGGTGATTTTCTTCTTAATCCATGAATTCTAATAGTTTTTGATCTCGTTGTCTGTCCTTCCTGGTAAGTGACTTGCAATGTGAGCCCATCTGATCATCATCACCAAATTAACAAAATATGTACGTACTTCTTTTTATTAATATGATACCGCTAAGTTTATTATATGTAGATACTGATCATAACATATTAGTATTATATTCTAACTTCTAACTTGTGAAGATAAATTTATTTTTGATATCAGTATTCGCGGTCTGCGACATTCATCATATACATGAAAAAACGTGCAAAATGATAGTATAGTATTAAACAAATATATGTGGGATAGCTTAATTCACTAATCAAAGTTTAGTGAGGTGGGGGATATTTGACAAATCAAAATGTTGGTTGTGTAAAGTATCTCTATTAACTAGCTTTGTTTACAAGTTAATTATGAACTGTAGTTGTACCTTTTAAATATGGTTCTGAAAACTATACACTGAATCCTACTGCGTCATGCTCTGCTCATCATTAATTTGACAGGAGAATAATATTCCAAAAATGGAGCAGAAGAATAAGCTTCTATGGCTTATTACATGCTGATTAATTAAATAAGATGATGTGAACCTAAAGACTATGATGATTTGCCTAGTATCTATTTTGTTCTTTTCATTAATTATTATGCTAATGGCTATATTATTTGTTAGTTTATACATGGCTTCTGATAGAGAGTGGATGTACGCATCAAATAGAATACAACATGGTAGAGTCACTAAACAGTGGTTGGATAAGATGGAACAATTCATAGAATTCGCAATGGCGCATCCACAATGCGTAAGAGATGGTAAAATAAAGTGTCCCTGTGCACTTAAGAAGTGCATGAACACACAATACCTAGACGTTGACATCGTCAAGTTGCACCTGGCAAAGAAGGGGTTCATGGATGGGTACCATGTCTGGAATTTCCATGGAGAAGTAGTATCTCTTGGCGGAGAGAGTTCAACACGAAGTGTTAAAACAACCTGTGTGGAGCATACAGACAACATTGAAAGAATGATTGTAGAGGCAATTATACCACATCCAGAGCAGATGGTGGATGAGGTGGATGTCAATGAGGATATGGAAGAATCACCGAATCCAGAGGCTAAAAAATTTTATGATCTCATTGAATCTGCTAGGAAGAAGTTGTGGAATGGAAACCACAGTGTCTTATCAATTACTGTTGAACTGATGTCAATGAAAAATGACTACAAAGCCCCGCAAGGACTAGTTGATCGAATGTTTAAGACATATCATGATCTATGGCCTGATAATAACAGCATACCAAAGGACTTTTACAGTGCAAAGAAGGTTATTCGTGGGCTTGGATTGCCAGTGGAGGTAATTCATAGTTGTGTAAATCATTGCATGATTTATTGGAGAGAAGACAATCACCTAGACAAGTGTAAGTTTTGCACTGAACCAAGATATAAACCGATTGTAGAAGGTTCTAAAAGAAGAAAAGCAAATGTGCCACGCAGTAAAATGCACTATTTCCATCTCATTCCAAGGCTTCAGAGGCTTTACGCCTCTATAGCAACAGCCAATCAAATGAGATGGCATGCTGAACACAAGATGGAAGATGGGAAAATGTGTCACCCTTCTGACTCAAAGGCATGGAAGCATTTTGATGAAGTATACCCTGATTTTGCTTCAGAAGTAAGAAATGTGAGACTAGGGTTATGTACGGATGGGTTTCAACCATTTCTCTCAACAGGTAGACAATACTCATGTTGGCCAGTGATTGTCACACCATATAATTTGCCTCCTGGGATGTGCATGAAGGACGAGTTCTTTTTTCTAACAGTGTTGGTACCTGGACCAAAAAACCCGAAAGGAAAAATTGATGTATATTTGCAACCTTTAATATCGGAGTTGCAAGTGTTATGGGATGAGGGAGTAATTACCTATGATGTGTCAAAGAAAAAGAACTTTAAGATGAGGGCTGCATTGTTATGGACTATAAGCGACTTTCCTGCTTATGCAATGCTATCAGGGTGGAGCACTGCTGGGAGATTGGCTTGTCCTTATTGCATGGATGACAGTGATGCGTTCACACTATGTTGTAGCAGAAAGCAATCATGGTTTGACAATTCAAGGAAGTTTCTACCTCGGGGACATAAATTTCGTAGTGACAAAAAATCTTTTACAAAAGGTCGTAGTGTGTTCAAGAAATCTCCACGAATCAAAACTAGTGAAGAAATATTGGAAGAGTTGGATCATTTGGGCCTAAGAAAAGTGACTGAGGTTGGTTCATAATCTATAAATGGTTCAATTTCCAAGACATGTGGATGGAATAAGAGGAGTATTTTCTGGGACCTGGTATACTAGAGTAAATTGTTGATCAGACACAACTTAGATGTTATGCATGTTGAAAAGAATATGTTTGACAATGTATTCAACACAGTGCTTAATATCAAAGACAAAACCAAGGACAATGACAAGTCACGGAGGGAATTGAATGATTATTGTGATCGTCCTGAATTGGCATATGATGAGAGAACGAAATCTTATCCAAAGGCTTCATATGTGCTGGAAAAAGACTCACAACAAATCTTATGTGCTTGGGTGAAAGATTTGAAGTTCCCGGATGGGTATGCCTCAAATCTTGGAAGATGTGTGGATATGACTAGTAGGAGAGTGTTCGGAATGAAAAGTCATGATTGTCATGTCTTTATGCAAAGACTAATGCCCATAGCTTTCCGGCATCTCCTTCCACCTAGTGTATGGGAGGCAATTACTGAGTTATCCATTCATTTCAAAGAGTTAACATCCACATCACTAGATCAAGTTAGCCTGCAGAGAATGCAAGATTACATTGCAGTTATTTTGTGTAGATTGGAGAAAATATTCCCTCCTAGTTTGTTTGACTCCATGGAGCATCTTCCAATACACCTATCGTATGAAGCGAGCCTAGCTGGTCCTGTGCAGTATAGATGGATGTACCCATTTGAGAGGTATACAATTTAATGTTCTGCAAGCATTTGTTAAACTAACCACACACCAATGGACGATTATTGATATGAATGATACAATTAATGTGTTACAGGTACTTAGGAAAGCTAAAAGGTAAGATCTTGAATAGTCGCTATGTTGAAGGCTCGATTTGCAATGGATATCTTTTGGAAAAGATCACCAAATTCTCCTCATTTTATTTTGTTGACGGGGAACCTTTATACCCTTATAAGCTTGGTAGAAATGATGTGAATGTTGACGATGTGGATGATGACCCAGAAAGACTGTTAGTATTCAGACCTTGCGGACACCCGATTGGGAAAGGTGTTGTAAAAGAGTTGTCAACTGAGGAGTGGGTTGCTGCACATACTTATGTGCTTTTGAATTGTCCAGAACTTGAGCCATATGCCAAGTAAGATATTTAACTCACTTCATATCAGTATCTTAAGAAATAAGTAGAATATGTTTTTACCTTGCCCAATGCTACAGAATCTATAGAGAGCAGCTACTTGAAGAGGATCCATCGATTAATGAAGGAACCATCATTGAGAAAATGGAGAGGGAATTTAGGACTTGGTTCAGATCATATGTAAGATAGGATTTTCAGTGCACTACATGTTTATTTTCTTCTTTGTAATTGTGTGTATATATTTGTATAATGGTCATTCACCTTGTTCTATCTAACAGTCAACCGAAGAAACCATTTCAAATCAGTTCATTCGTAGCCTCGCACATGGTCCACTCAGAGTGGCAACTTCATATCAAGGATACTTTGTGAATGGATTCAGATTTCATACAAGATCATATGGACATGGACGATCGACAATGAATAGTGGAGTGTGTATATCAGGTTCTACATCCGGTGATTCACAATATGACTACTATGGGATGTTGGATGACGTAGTTGAACTAGAGTATCCAGCATTACCAGTGAAGAAGGTTACCATGTTCAAATGTGAATGGTTTGATCCCACTGACAAGGGTACAGTTGTTCATCCTCGATATAAGATGGTAGATGTCGATCATACTAGACGTTTCAATAAAGATGAACCATTTGCACTTGCTTGTCAAATGGGACAAGTGTACTATTGCTCATACCCATCAAAAAAGAAGGGAACCAACAAGTGGTGGGCTGTATGCAAAGTAAAGGCTAGAAGTGCTTTAGACATGCCTGAGTGCTTAGTGGATGAAGCAGTGGTCGACCCACTACAGGAGGACGTTGTCGACAAACACAATCAAATCCAAATTTCTATCGATGATGACCATGGTCCTATTGAGTTGGTGGATGCATTTGATACTACTGGTTACATAGTGCATAATGAAGAAGATGAACCACAACAAGATAATGATGAGTTTTGTATATCAAATGAAGAAGATGAGCCACAACAAGATAATGATTTAGACTAGATATTCATATGTATACAATCTTTATTAGATTATTTTTTGGTTTCTGGACTTATTAGATTTCAAGTGTTGTTTTCGGGTTTCTGGACTTATTAGATTGTTACGTGTGTTACTGAAAGTTTGATTTGTTCTTTGAGGATGTCATCTCTTTCTTTGTTGGTGGCACTGTCGCTTTCTTGCATTAGAATTGTTTTAGACATTTTTCTTGGATGTGCAATAGGTTGTTTTCATTCTAGTGATTTGTAGTTAGTTTTATCTCCGAAGTCAAACAATGTATAATTCTCTGTGACATAAATGTAACTTTTCAGCATGAATGATGTGTTAACAAGAATGCATTATTTGATAGGAGCCAATTGATTTCTGTCCCAAGAAAAAGAGTGTGTGGATCTTAGAAAGGAAAGGGACAAGGAGCGGCTCAAATCTGTCATATCAGGAAACAAACCAAGGAATAATGATTGCAGTTCTGTGAAGACCAAAGCTCGGTGTGTGAGAAACTCTCAGCTGCTCTTAGTTAGTCTATCTTCTGTTTGATGTCTGTTTACTGGCTGGTTGTGATGATCTATATATTAATGTAGCCAAGCCTAGTGTAGATAGAGAAATTTCTATATATTAATGTAGCCAAGCCTAGTGTAGATAGAGAAATTTCACAGCCAAGGCTAGCATTCAGAACTGGAATATATTATTAGGCTGAATTACTGGAAAAAAATGTTCAGCATCATGATTATTTCTTAGTCTTCTGCATTTGTGCATTTAGCCGTAGAACATTGGTATAAAGTATAAACCAATATCCTTCTTGCTATTAAACTTATTAGAATCAGAGTTCAACTCCTTTTGCTAGCTAACACAGCTAGCTCCTTTATATTATCTTTTGATTTGATTGATTACACATTAAAGTTATTAATTGATTTTTACTTGTTTTTTTGTAGTTTTGTATATTGAAAATGAGGGCATGGTTACCTGGTGGAAATAAGCAGGGTTCGACTTCGAGAAGCATACAGCAGGAGCATGCATCTCCATCTGACAATGGTACGCAGCATGAGCTTGATCAGTCTCCAAATACTGGGAATAGCCAGACCAACCAGCCACAACAACGAATTCGTCGTGCTGCTATGGGGACTCTACATTTTCTTGAGATACCAAGGTCCTCAACATCCCGAGTTCAGGAGACCCAATATGAGGCAACCAACGAGGACACACCTAGCCCCATAGAAAGGAGAAGCATTTCCTCTTCACATCAACCATCATCTCTTACTCCTCATAGTGTGTCGGAGACACACACATCTACTGTGACTTGCTCTAGAGACAAGCGAATGCTTATAACCTTTGACCCTGTTTCTCAGTATGACTTTTGTTTACATAGTATTATTCACACACACACATATATCTGTTTATATATATCCATTGATTGTAGATAACTTTCTATGATCACTTTTTTGTTTGCATAAAACAGGATGTTGATGCCTATAAATGATGTGGCTCGCTCTTTCCGACCAATTTTCAAGAGAGCTTGGTTTGCTGATGGATACTGTTGGGGGAATCTTTCTGAGGCTAATAAAAGGTTTTACTTTGAAGAGTTCAAGGTAATATTTGTAGGTAATTATGTTAATATCTTACAACATTATTTTATTCACTTTGTTCTTTTTAATTGTTTTATAGAAGAAATTTCGTTGGGAGGATATCGATAATTCGATTATGTTTGATGCCTTTTGTGAGCGTGCGGCGGGTCGATATGCACAAGCTATATACGACATTAGGCATAAAGGGAAGATGCGCCACTTGGTGGATGATGATGTCTATAAAGCGTGGGAGGAAAAATGGAATGATGAATCATATAAAAAGCTCTGTGAGATTAAAGCACAAAATCGTAGATCAGAGCATGTCCCTGGAGGTGGAATATCCACTCACTCTTGTGGTTCCCTATCCATTATCGATCACAAAGAGGCAATGGTATGCTGTATGAAATCTTTACAAAGTTTTTGTTGTCATTTCTTTGTTGTCCTATAGATTTTGTTGGATGTTTTGGTTGTGTGCTGATTGAGACATTGTTTGTTGGCATGTATGGTATGAAACTAAAAACATGGACTATTTTAAAAGTAGGAGAGGTTATTGTAATTTTTTTCAGGAAATGAAAGTTACAGGCTGATTCAAATTTTATCTTTACACTTTGGTACCATAATGGTTTGTTATTTCAATTGGTAATGTCTAGATAATTTAAGGGATTTGCTGTCAGCAAATGTGTAGTGATGGATTGATTCATTTGATCATTGATATTTGGAACTGTTGGTATTATTTTGAGTTGTTTAACTTACGGATAATATGGCAATTGATGATTTTAGTTTGTACTTATTACAGAAGCGGAAGAGTGGTGGAGTAGAACCTTTGGCATTTGAGTTGTTTAAACAAACTCATACAACAAAGAATGAGCAGGGAGAGACAATATATGTATGTCAAAAGGCACAGAAGGTGGCGGTAAGTAGTTTACTTGCATAATAATCAAATAATTATTCAATTTTTATGTTCTTATTCTTTTAATTATATTATATTTTGTATGAAAACTTGAAGGATAATTACGTTGAAGAATTCAATTCAACTCAAGATGGTGACGCTGCACAAGTTGATCCAAATCAAATATTCTTCAAAGTTGTTGATGGAAAGTCGATTAAGCAGAGAGTATATGGTGTGGGTGAGAGCGCCCCACTATACTTCCCAGATTCCTTTCGAAGCACTCGTACTTCTCGACATCGTGCTTCAAACTATGACCAACACACTTATGAGACTATGCGATCTCAGCTGAAAGATGATTTTATGAAGGAGATGGAAGAAGAGGTTGATCGAAGGGTGGAATCTCGCCTACAATCAAGTGTGCAGACTATTGTGCAACAACAGATAACACAAATACTACAGAATGGTCCCCCACCTGGGTGGTTTGGTTGGAGTGCACAACAAGGTGGTAGTGGAGGGGCATGGGGCAGCAAGGTGGTGGAGGAGGATGGGGACAACAAGGTAATGGTGGTGGACAATGGGGGCAGCAAGGTGGTGGTGGATGGGGGCAGCAAGGTTGTGGTGGTGGTGTATGGGGGCAGCAAGGTGGTGGTGGTGGTGGTGGTGGATGGGGGCAGCAAGGTGGTGGTGGTGGATGGGGGCAGCAAGGTGGTGGTTGTGTTGGTGAAGGAAGGGGGCAACAAAGTGGTAGAGGAATGGGGCAGCAAAGAGGAGGAGGTGAAGCTGGAGGGGGATGGGGACATCAAAGTGAGACTAGTGGAGGATGGGGGCAGCAAAATGGTGGAGGGGGACAACAAGGTGGAGGTGGTGGTGACGAGCAATTGGGGACTGGTGGAGGAAGATAAGGTGCATCATGGCTCAATTCTTACTTTGAAAGTATTATATGAAGATGAAGTGTTTTGGGTGTAATTACAAAAAACAACTAGTGTTCTATCACTTGTCTTGTTTGATAACACTAATATGGATTGTGTTATGGTTAAGCCATTGATAATGAATGATGTAGGATCATATCTGTTTTGAAGGCAATGAATCTGGCTGCTTTTGGTTGCATTTCTATTGGCTGTATCAATTTTCAGGTCAATACAGGTTTGTAGACAAATACAAATATTAAAAAAAATGAAAGGAAATGCCAACGGATTGCCAACGGACAACCTTGTCTGCAAATTTGTAGGGATGATGTAACATTAAAGACGGAACATATCCGTTGGCAATTGCAAAGGGAATATCTGTCGACATTCCGTTGGTAAAAGCGTTGTAGCGGACAAACATGGTTCGTTGGCAATTCAGGCGATCCGTTGACAATTTGCCAACGGAATATCAAATATCCGTCGGGAAATAAATTACCAACAAGTTGTTTGCAAACAACCGTTTTTTGTTGGCATTCCGTCTGCAATAGTAATTGCCAACGGAATACATACGAATTTGTCCCTTGGGAAATGAAGGTTTTCCAGTAGTAGCTGAAGCACTGGAGATCTTGAAGGTAAAGGTTTGGAGATGGATCTCCCTCAATGGAAGGAGTCTGTCGATGGAAATGCACACGTTCCTACATGATAATGGATTACTCCAAAAATAAAAGTTACTCCGTTAGGTGCAGTAGGATACTCCCTCCTATTGTTTTCTACTAATTTTTTTGTTGATCCATAGTAAAGCGGATGTAAGCTGTGATCTAGCATCTTGCTGGTTATAGTGCTGGTATTTATATATGTAGCTAAATATCTACTGTAAACTCAATCATCTATATACAGACCTGGCGCCAACCGTTACAAATCAAATATATATATATTTTGCTTTATTGCTGGCTAAAGACAAATTAATTTCAGTTACCGAATCAACATGATTTGGAAAATTGAAAGATAAGCATCACTAGGTTTATTCTTGTCACTCAACATTTAAAATAGGTGGTAATTACTCCTAAATCTAGGAAATAAAGTTGGGATTATTTGTTTAGCGTTGGTTCTTGGCGCCCTTTGTATAATGGAAACCGACTCCTTTGTCTCCTTTGTGATGGGACCTCCTGGAGTGGGAGAAATGGACCCCTGGATTATGTAGAATGAAAGATGAGTTGAAGACGATGGAATTGTTTATACCCTGCACGTTGCTGTTAGTCTCGTAATTGTGATGATTTTGTAGGTGATCACGATTTGTTCTGGCAGACACAGATTGAACGCGTTGGGAGCCTACCTTTTCGGTCCGGACTCCCACCTGCATAATAGCTCCTTTGTTGTCCCCCGCCAGGGTTATGATGGTTGCTCTTCCGAAATGATTTCGAGATTTCTGGTTCCTGTCGCCGCCAGCGCTTCTGGATTTCCCATGATGATTACCATTGAATCCACCGTCAGCAGTAGTCTTGTTTAAAGTGTTACTTCCCTCGCTTGGAACGGGTAATTTGGGTTTGCCTACCGCAGTCTCCTGAACTAGCACCCTCTTTGGCTCTTCCTCGCTCGGTATTGTGGGGACCTCATCAGAAGACATCAACTGAGGTGGCAGTCGGAATGGTGAAGGAGGAGAGAATGTGGGTGGTGACCGTGGAGGAGCAATCTGTGACAAGGAAGGGTAATTAACATGTGTCGACGGTGAACGAGGATCAGCTGAAGGAGAATTTTTGGACCTTGTCGATGGTGATGCACTAGCACCAGTAGAGGGCTTGGGAGGGGATAATTCAGGGAGCTTCCTAGTCGAAAGTACCTGAGGAGAACGCCACTGAGATGGTGAAGATGGCGGCAACAGCGTTGTGGCAGGAGACATTCTAGGAATTGTACCAAATGTAGTGGGCGTCGGAGCTGCAGGTACAGTAGGTGGTGGTGTAGGCTGAGTCGTCGGAGAAGCATCAGTAGGTGGTGATGAAGGCTTAGTCGTGGTAGGTGGACGTGCAGCCGATGGTGGTGGTGCTTGCTGAGTTGTTAGTAGAGACGGAGGACGACGGAAGGCATTTGCCGCAGGCGGTTGAGGTGAGCCCTGAGTGGTGGCGATAGAAGGCGGCCGATATAGAGTAGCAGATGGTAGTTGTGCCGGTTGTACCGTACTCGTAGGCTGAACAGTGGCAGCAGGCCTCAAAGTCTGCCCGAATGGGGTGCGGATAACGGGGGGAGGGCGCCTAGGCTGCTGCGGGGGTGAAGAGGGGGCGGGTTGTGGCGCCTGTGGTCTAGCCAGAGAACCGAAACGAAACCAAGGGCGTATTGATGGTGGAGGAGGAGGTTGGTTTGCCATGATCTTAATATACAAAATATATCATTAAAGTGTGGAGTGTGGATTTGCTGCCGAGCTGTTATTTATAACCATGGACCAGTAGGGGCTTAGATTATATGGTTTCCTTGAATCAACATAGAAAAGAAGTCGTCTATCAGAATATAAACAACAAAAGTGCAAGAGGTGGTTTAAAGAAGGAGGGCGTATCAGATTCAAGTCCCACCCATGGAGCAAATGAAAAAAGAGGTCCTGGCAATGCAGTGACGATTGGTATCAACTTTCTTACTCAGTGACTGCCATACAGGACGACTCTTGCAACTAACGGCTAACACTTTATTTTGCTTTAATAAGACTGACACAAATCAACAATATGATACGATATTACATCTAACACTTGGGACGCCTACAAAGCTCGTATTACGACAATGCGAACTTTGATGACGATAGACTACTGTAAGCATGGGATCGATAGATGCACGTAAAAGCCCACATATTTAGGAAGTTCAATAAGGCCCAACAACTAAGTGGAGTTCCGTCCTAAAACCAATTAGCAATAGGTGGAGTAGCCCTCTTAATTATTAAGCACTCTCAAGGTTCTTCTTTTTTTGATGTGGTTTTCTACAGCTCACACGTGCAATGCACTAACAACTACATTGATTTTAGTCCGTCCGATTTAATAATATCTGTCATTCTAGAAATTTGCACATATATTAAGGAAAATAGAAAATAACATATGTACTCCAATTTTTTACTTTTACATCTAGATAATAATTATTTTTATGTTGAATAATAGGATTAAAAGTAGAAAAATGTGTCAACAACTTGAATGACACATATTTTTTTATCAAGAATCACTCCCTAAAACAACAGATATAAATTAACGGGCCAATACTAATCACACCAGTCTCGATCAACTTTGTTTCTCCAACTATGGGCCGTCATGCGAAACACTAAATTAATCATGGGAACTTACCGATAATTGGACTAGGACCTACTCCCTCCGTCCTGAATTGACCGTCCTGTTTACTATTTGGATATGTCATTTGACTCCAACTTTTAACATATAAGATAAATTAATTTTGAAAATTTAAGTTTTGTATATGATTCCTTACATGATAAACTATATGTTACAAAATTTAGTTTCATAAAATTATTTTATCTTATATGCTTGATATTGAAGTGGAAAAACGTGTCATAAAGTAAACATGACGGTCAATTTAGGACGGAGGAAGTAAATCATAAGACTACTAAAGATAGGGTAAAACCTATGGATTCTCACACTAGTAAAAAATGCTTATTTTGACATATTTATTTTGTCGGTTGTATTAAAACCGTCAAAATAGAATGACTTCAAAAATATATTTTGCCGATTTTAGATATAAACCGTCGTAACAACTGATATGGAGAGAAAATTTACTATCTATTTCATTTCATCGGTTTTAACTAAAACCGGCGAGGTGAAATAAGTGAAGTTATTTCATCGGTTGATAAGTAGAAGCGACAAAATATATGGCACTTTTTTTAATTGATGTATTTCGTCGATTGTTTTATACAACCGGTGAAATAGATGACTAAATAACAAAAATTGAATATCAGTCGCGCGCTGCTTTCATTCGACTCTTCTTCTCAAAACTGTACGCCAATACTAACGTCAGTCGCCACAACACTCACGCCACTGCACTGCCCAGCTGAAGACGACACCCACTGCCGCCGATGAGTCTGCTCACCACCGATGATGGCTCTGCTCACCACCGACCTAGGTATGTTCCTGTTCGATAGTAAGGGTTACGATTTTAGGGATACAAAATTAGGGAAATTGAGCGTGTAATTCTATTGTTCGTCAGTAATTCTTGTTCGTTTGTTTAAGTTGCAAATTGGAGAATGAAGATAGGCGTGAACGTGTATGTTGTTGTTCGCTAGATAGTGATGGTATATATATGTTGTTGTTTGCCAGATAGAGATGCAACATGATGTTGTTCGCCAGATTGGGATGCTAAATTATAGAATTAAATGTGCATGTGTATGTTGTTGTTCGCCAGATAGGGCAAAATGAGATTGAATTGAGAGTGTATGTTCCTGTTCGCCAGATAGGAATACAAAATTAGAGAATGAATAGAGCCTTGAGCATGTATGCTCTTGTTTGTCGTTCAGGTTGCAAAATTACAGTATGTTAGTCCAACATAAGTGAACTCTTTTTCTTAGATGGAATTCTTAACACAAGATTGGATTTACGGATTGCAGAGATTTACATACATATTATCATATCTTGATTTATTGTTTTTTTTTAAACATACTGAAACCATTACCATTAATCAGGATCCAAAAGTCAGAGTAATGGGACTATCATAAGTACCCATAATCTGAGAGAAGTTTGTAAATTGGAGCATAAGTCCCAAGTTCAACTTGAACAAAATACAGAGAGGGTTTAAACCCCTATGACTACCATTCCTAGTCCTAAAAACAACATACCCATAAGCTAAAAGAGAGATAACAAGATTCAAACTCATATTACAACCTTCCATACTTAAGGCTATCCGGAAGCTTGAAAGAACCACTGAGCAAGTACCCGTCATCTTCTTCCTAATTGAACCCACTGTTAGATCACAACAAGTGCTAAGGCTACCCGCCCAAAGGACAAGCTCCAGAGCATTTTGATTTGATATGAAACTAACTAACTGCACCATATTAGTGCTTGAGATACTCTTGGAAGTCAAAATCGGCCCCTCAATCACGTGAGAAACTTCATCCTTCATCGCCTTCTTGTTCCACCAACCATTTTCCTCTTGATGCTTAGGAAACCCATATCCAGGATAAGGTCTACCCAAATACACCAACAGAAGAATCTTCAGACCAAAAAGCCAGCTGAACAATTTCTTTATTAATTTGGCAAAAGCATCGATAGAGTTCCTACTTCTCTTACTAATTTGGTACACAACAGATTTTCCATCACACACGAACTTGCAACCAGCCTCCACCAGCACTGGACTGTCATACATAACTTCAGCATCCAGATTGAACCGAAGCAACTGGTTCAAATCCTGCATCACTGCTAGAAGAAAACCCATCCCCCAACAGTAAGATCTAAGAAGAATCATTTCTTGAATTCACCTTATTACCTACTCTCTGATTCAAACCATACCGCTATCTTTAGCACTACCCTTTGTCAAACTGAAATCTCCTAGCACCAAGTCGCAAAACACTCAACAAGCAAAATCAACAGATTGATCTACTTGCTAAACGTAACTTACACTTCCACCTACTTCACCAAGCAGAGAAGATACAGACTCATATCTGATTTCCTAGAACTCAAGACAGAACCGGACTACAATTACCTCTACACGTACCTACCGACTCGCCACCAGCTACTCCAAGAGACTCGCCTTCGCCACCCGAACAAAGCTCCACCTTTAGCCCGAGATGCAGAGACGAACTGATGAACTCTGGAGCCAGGCGAGGGAGTGGACAAGCAGAAACTGAAGCACGAAAATCGCACCTCCGATGCACACGCAGAACCAGATGAAAGAAGAAAGAGATAGATGAAGACGATAGGGGTCAACTGAAGACCAATCTCCCTGCTTTCACAGAAGAGAAAAAAGAGGACGAACTATCGCCTCTGAAATTGTCTCGAGGGAGGACGATACTTACGGAAACCCTAGATGTTGGTTGATTGATTTATTGTTTGGTGGATTTGTAGTAGTTCTTTATATTCTTCTGTGCTCTGTCCATGATTTGCATCTTCAGGATTCTGTGCTCTGTATATATTGATTTGCATTTGGTGTCGAACACCCTAGCTAGCTAGCTCTGTACATATATATATAAGTAGGTTGGGTTTTTTTATCAGGGGGCTACAGCAGTAGCATTGTAAAGATAACCATAAGATGTTTTGCTATGACATATGGCCGCATAATGAACAAAATAATAAAGAAAAATTGAGATAAATGTAGAATATGAATACGTTGCTCGGTACGAGTTCCGCATTAGTGTTTGATTGCGGTGCTAATTATCAAGGCTTTCCGTAACTAAGCATCCTATTTTTGTGTTAAAGGCGGTTGCGATGTTTACAGAAATCAAATCTAATACTGTAGAATCTAAAATAGCTGTATGCCAATGCTCTCATCATCAATTGATGAGTTTGGTTTGTTCTGTTTTTAGTTGGCTTTTTGGACTGAAACAAAGGTGCACTCTTATGCTGCTTTCATACCTATCTTCTTTGAGCACGTATTTTTTATAATTTCAAACACATTTGATTTTATATCCATAATGAGTAATATGAACATAAACGATACTTTTCTCTCCAGTTCATGTGAAACCAGGTTATGGAAATTGAAATTGATACATTCCTTTGTATAAAAAACTTGTGTCGAGTACTCTGAGCTGATAGCTTTAAGTTAGGGGATTTTATATGATGGGAAATTGGCTTGTTTTATGCCCCTTGTCCAAGATGAACGTTAGATTAAATGAATTGTTATTTATGCTTTATTAAATAGAGTTGAAAAAGATATTGGGCCTGTGCAGCAGCAATTGTTGGCTGGAGACTATTTGTCCATATGTGGGAGGAAATACTGTTCGTCCAAATGATGACTGATTGTAGTTGTGAGAGGACGATGTCAACCATACGAGAGTAATAAGTTATTTGCAAACAAGACCTATAAATGGCGTATTTTGCGGACCATATGAGCTCTTTGATGAAATTCAGGATCCCAGTCTCTGAAATCTTGAATTGCTTCCCCCAAAAGTTGAACAACTACATAGATAAAGAAGCAAAACATTCACTGGAAAGTAGAAGCAGCCCTGAAATCGCCTAGATTTATAGGTCTACGAAACAGCATTTTGCATGACCTAGGTGATGAGTAAAACTGAAGGATCATGAAATGACATGCTCAAGCACAAATATTTCCGTAAATATTAGAGGATTGCCTGTTCCTTAAGCACCTGACATGTTCCATATGATAGTATATCGTGTCTGGGTATCGTGTGTAACAGTTACTCATTATGTAATTTTGACATTGCGCATTGTTTTGACGATTAGGATTTGGCTTCTGTTCTGATCTTGCTTGGTGGCTTCTCTTCAGATATGAATGGTTAATCGTATTAGTTTTTTATGTTGATATTTGTTGTATTACTTCTAGATTGATGGTTAATAGCCTACATCCGGGTAGTTGTAAGAAAGAATAAGCCATGTTATCATATTGCTGCGAATTGTCGCTTTCTATCTGCCTAGGTGTTATTGGAAATGCCTCTGTTATTCTTCTTAAGCCCCAAACGTTTATGAATGCTAGTGGTGAGTCTGTAAGTAATCCCTATAAACACTAATAATTTTTGAATTACTGAATTCTTGTTGCACCTTGTTTTTGTATGTTTTAGTCATCTTTGATGTTCTCTATGTTGCAAGGTTGGCCCTCTCTTTATTCTCTTTATTGTGTCTGCACCTCTCGACCGCAGATATTGATCATCAGAAATGCTCATCTCTCACACCAGATCGAAGCTAGTGTGGGTTGTAGTTGAATTCTGGAACCGGTAATATTTAAACTTATACTGTCTGGCGATTTTAGCAATTTTTGTAAGTTTCTTTGTAACACCCCAACCACTAATTCACAATTAACAATAATTAATAACGCCCAACTCAAAGGAATTCGCAGCGGTTAAATAAATTCAACTCCACGATGTTACCGTCGTTAGTCACCCACGTGACTAACTAGGCCTTTCCAACTACTCTGTAACGGTCTGACAAACTGAATACGCTACCGACAACTCCAACAAGTAAATTCGGATTCCAAAATAATTACATACCGAGTTTGTAACACCCCTACCATTAATACAATGCTTACCGTCCAATCTCCTTACACATCAGATACACGCAGCGGATACATACTTACATACAGTGGGTGATACAATGTCGTTAGTCACCCACGTGACTAACAAGGCTACTACTTCTACATACAGCATCGGTCTGATGGACCGGAATCCCGAGTAGTACACATCTTAATACATACTCCATACATCAATCAAATACAATAGTGCTCCATTCAATACTTACTCCTCCATAATCCATACATACAATATACTTAACCGAGTCTACTAGTGAAATCGTACTTCCCTAGGTTCCTAGCAGTCTCTCACGTAATTCCTCGCGGGACCCTAATCTACCATCGATCTCTTCAAGTTCTATCGCTTCTAAATACAAGGGTGTACCACCGGTCTCTTACCTTGACCACATCCGCTTCGGGTACCTGCACACTAAAAATGTTCCCCCTAGGGGGTCAGCTTTCGCTGCGCATGATAACCGCATACCCCGCGTACTAGTGAGGGTACGCCGACCACTTGGTCGAATACATGCAGTTCATTTTCATTCAAACATACATGCATACATGCTCTTATACACAGTACAATATTACTTACGCAAGCATACATACATACACTTCATTACATACAAGGAATACAATATATCCATCCAATACATACTTACCTTCTTCCGAATGCACATACTCATTACATACACAGTATACATTACTTGTTAGCTTCATTGGTCCACCCGGGTTAATCGAGTGGAGATTACTCTTTTACTCGTTACTTCATACATACGCATACATACTCATACTCATACTCATACTTACTTACTTACTCTTACTCATGTTAAGTCGTGGGACCTCCGGCCCTGGGGACTACTCCGTCCCACCTCCGGGATTTACTTGACTCACCAATCCGGGATGCTACCCATTTAAGGGATTTGGGCCGCGGACCAGTTTAAGAGTCAGGAATTGCAGCCAACCTCTTGTGACTCCGCATCCTCACGCGTGGCCGAAGCTATATCGGACTTGTACTCATTCCAATTTACTACTTAAGTTAGGAGTTAGGTAGTTAGGAATTAGTAGAAGTCAACATCCAACCACTTACACAATACATTATTCATATGCACATCCATACAAACGCAATACAATATACAAGTACGCTACAAGGTACAATTACACACCATCATCATTCATATATTTCATGAATTATACAAACTATTGTTCTAGACAAATATCGAGAACAATGTAACAAGCACAAGTAGGTGCAATATAATCCGATTCATGCATTTATCTTATTAGGTGGTCAAATAAGCACACAAATCGGGGTAACCAGATTAGGATACAGGGCATGAAGAAATCATACCTTTCACCGTTGTACTTGTATCCCAATGTTCCTCCGGTGTTCACAAATCAAGTTCCTATGATATACATATAATTGAATGATTACTCTAACTATCATGAACTTAATTTGATTGCTCTTACATTTCCTAATTCATACTTACTGAGTCTTTACGTTCCTTTACTTACATCTTACTTACTTACTTTTAATTACTTAATAATGGTTCGCTTACATATATATGTACATATGTATAGGTGGGTATACATAATATATATATATATACTAACTACAACTTACAGTTTTTTTTTTGTAAGTTATGGGTCGTCCGACCCAGCGTCCGACCCAACCCCTGGGTCGGACCATTCCAGTAGATTATCGTTCTCTGAAATTCTCCCCGTCCGACCCAGCACTATTCCGTCCGACCCATACCCTCTGGGTCGGACCGTTCCAGAAGGTTTCGGTCCCGTGTCCAAGCTCCGTCCGACCCACTGTCCGACCCAGACTCTGGGTCGGACGAAGTCAGGAGCTTTGACCTTGAATTTTTTTTGTCTGTCCGACCCACGTCCGATCCACGGCCCTGGGTAGGACCATTCCAGAAAGGTTTACCGTCGTTACTCAAGGCCTGTCCGACCCACGGTCCGACCCAGGCTCTGGGTCGGACGGTAGCAGGAAGCTGCTACAGGCCTTGTTTTTCTTTCCAAATTTCCTCATTGCTTCCTCCATCTTCCTACATACCTCCTAACATGTTTTAGTACTATTTAAACATTCTAAGTCACCTTAGTTCATCCACCTAATCCACTACTAACTCCATCAAACAACTTACACAATTTCCTCACTTCCTTTCCACACTTACAACAGTTTTTCATCCGTCAATGCTACAGATTTTTGTTCCAACCTCTAACACTCAATACTCCTATTACCCATACCATTACTAGCATCCCAAATACACTTCCAAGCCATTACAACATCTATACCCAAGTCCAACATTTTTACTAAGTCTTGTACTCTCATTCTTCCTAATTCCTCCAATGAAATCCAATACTTCTTGCTACAGATTTTCACCTTAATTTCTATCCTCCAACATTCCTTCAACTAATGCTACTCCTAGCATTCAAAATGCATTACTTTACATCCTAGTTCTTCTCCCCACTTAACTCCTTTTCAAATCTGTTACAAAGTGGTTAACTACACACTCTAAGCTCTCCAAGTACACCTTGTTACTACCTAGGTTGTTTCCTCTTCTTACACAACTAAGTCCCCAGATTCCTAGACCAATTTTGACATGGTCTCCCCTATAATTTTACACTCTCACCACATTGTTTTACTCACATAAATGATCCACACCACCTGTTTATAGTCAATATCAATATACCCCTCTCTCATACACAAAATACCACACTAACAACATTAAATTCCTGCACTCAAACATTAATTCCCATCCATGTTTCAACAAGTTTTAATTGTCTTTTAAAGGTTCAAAATACTCATATCCTCCTACACATTACACTACTACTACATTACCATTTTCATTACTAATTTCAACTTCCAAAAATCTATTACATACATATAATACAAGGTTACACAAAAGAGCATCCTTACCTTGTTTCTCCTTCTAGTTTTCTTTCCTCCTCTTGCTCCTTCCTTCTCTCTCTACCAGTTATAGTACTTCACCCAATCTATCATTATAACCCATACATACACACCATTTCAATACTAAAACTAACCCTAAACATTATTTAAGCTTTAATGTAGGTTTTAGGGTTTAGAATTTTCATTACCTTGCAAGGGTACAAGTGCTATTTGGAATAGCTCAAGAATAATGTTTCCCACCTTCCAAGAGTGCCAAAATCGGCTGGGTACAAGAGGAACCAAACAAGGTTTTAGCTAGATCTTCGTTTTGCCCTTAAGGCTATTAAAAGATGGAGTTTTTAAGAATATTTTTACCTCAATAGAACAAGGAGAAGAAGGTGGTTCTAATGGTGGTCTTGAAGCTCCAAATGCTCCACACCCATGGAGATGAAAGTTCTCCTTTTTGATTTTTTGAAAAGATAGAAACGTTGCTCTTGATGAGAGGAAGACAACGGTGGTATTTTTATAATTTTTGGAGAACGTTTGATGGAGTAACAAGAGGAGAGAAGTGAGGTTTTTAGTGGGGTTCTTCAATTCTCCATTTCCATCGTTGGGAAGAAGGAGAAGAAGGAAGTAGAGAGGAGAAGGGGTGTGTGTACGTGAGAGAAGAGAATAGGGAGTAGGAGAGAGAGTGTGTGAGTGAGTAAGGTAATAAAGTAGGTTAGTTTACTTTATTAGTTTTGTTGTTTTGTAAATAAGAGAGTGAGTGTGTGAGAAAGTGTGAGAGGGGGAGTCCCCATCGGACACACACAGCACACACATACCACTTTTACTTTTATTTTCAAAGTGGACACATAAGTTTTGGTTATTTATGCTTTTACCCCACAACTTCCCGTTTTTGACAGTTTTTACTACTCTCTCATTTTATTGGTTTTATTGGTCCTAAATCTTCACTAATATTTATTAATGATTATTTAGTTGACCAAAATCGTTACGAGTCTATTTGACCCGCTTAAAGACACATTTTCCCGGTTACCTCGAAAAAACGTGCTTTAAGGTTCGTTAGTGTTTTTAATCCATTTTAAGGATCCGTTTTCTTCGGGATTTGTTCCCATATAATATTTAGGTCTTGTTAGGCCTTTAGAATCCGTATAATACTCTAACCGAGGTCTCATACCTCCTATGGTTATTTAACGCTTATTTAGCGTTTTCCATTTTTTAAGAGTTTATTTATTCTTTTGGATTTATTTTTCCTTACTAGTATTAATTAGGTACCATTAGGCCCTTTAATACGTATTAGATTAATTTTAATCCCTATATTTAAGTTCGGGGTATTTCAATCTACCCCCCTTAAGAACTTTGTCCTCAAAGTTGTTCGAGGTTATAGGTTTACAATGCTTACTCATTCTTACGTGTCTAATACCAAAGCCATACCTTCTTCCTCCTTACAATTCCCCAATCCATTACTCAGGGTCTCTACATACCATACCATACCAATGTACTATAATTACTCCAATCCGCGCTACCACTAACTATCCGGTTCCTCATTCCAAAGTTCATACATACATACAGTGCAAAGCTATCCCCAAAGCAATGCAATACACATACAATCCCGCAGGCACTCCGGTCATCTCGACGCAGGACTCCTCTATGTCCCGCTGCCTTTGGAATAATACAACATGCTACACTACTATCTTCTCCGGTACAAGCTTCTCACAAATTCTTAACCTTCAGTCTAAGAGAAATACTTCACTACTACCAATTAGAAATTTCCTAAAACACATAACTCCAAGGTCCAATATATATACATTACTTCTATCCTATGTGTGATTCTTGTGACCACTTGAGGGGAGCTTCAAGAATCATTCGACCCTGATGTGATCAGCATCAGTGTTGAATTATCTTTCCACCCCAATTTGTGTTCGGTTTCCCTTGATCTGATCAGGATCAAGTTCGACTTCCCACGTCAGTTTCAACAAGCAAATAATTTGGTTGTTTTCATTTTCTATCTTTTTACTCTTTCTAGTCGTGATTACGAATTCATGCATCTCCAAAGGATGGAATCAGTCCATCGATCATCCTCACTCTACTTCCCAAATGCTTTACTCCATGGTTCAATCCTAATGCTCCTTTCATCAACCTTCACTACTTCCATCCATTTCTCACCATCATCTCCAATATTCTATCCAAGAAATACTATACCTATGAGATTTAGTCGTCTTCAATTTGCTTCAAATAATTTACTTACGATTCCACCACTCATAAACTTCATTCATCTACTATCCTCATTCATTTCGTACTACTTCTTCAAAGGCTACAATACTTGTGGAGCTCCGTCCACTACTCATTACTTTTCTTTTACTAATACTCTTACATTGGTGTTACAAGATGGGTATATTCATCCTATGGTATTTACATGTCTAATGCCTAGTTACCATAATTACAATATGAATGAATACTTATGTTTATTTAACATAGTATCAATCATCAATTTGGTTCTCATTTGTGCTATGCACATTACGGTTTATGTGTTTTATTCACAAAACTTACATTAAGCGGTTTTCGCTCTACCCCCCTTAAAAGGGATTACGCCCACGTAATCTACCATATGTTATTATTATTAAACATTGGTTTAATCAGTTTGGGCAAACTGAAGCATTTAGCTTCACTACGGTATACTATATAATATGCTCTGGTCAACAGGGTCTTAACCATACCAATGGTTTAGTCTTTGCACCAAGAGTTCCTATATGAGTTTATTTAACTCATATTTAATTCGGTTCTAGCCTAATCGGCTTCAAGGCATTAATAGCCATTGTATTACACTCACTAGGTACATTAATCTCCTAGCTAGGGCCCACTAGCTTCTGCTGCGCGACCCTGATAACTCGGGTTATTCACCCTTCTTGTTATCCTTAATGTGCTATACATCACCTTCTACTCCGTCGGTTATGGGAATAAGGTTTACTAAACAAATGCGGTATTCTTTTACCGTGTTGAACTCAATGAGTTTAAGATTTGTAACCAGCTCTCTGGTAATCTACTGCACATGCTATTCGTGCTCCCACGATTATTCGTTAAGTTCCTCCGACTTATTGTCGGGCGAGGTTAAGCCACTATTTAGTTATAGCGCTTCCTCTATTGTCAATAGCTTCTGGATTACACTAGTTCTTCTGGTTCAGTACAAGTGTTCTTTACTTGTATGACCTTGCATTTCTATGCGTCGGTCCTAGTGACTTTGACATGTCTCCTTTCACCTTTTACTCCAATGGAATTCACATCTTGTGATTGTTAGTGTGTTGTACACTCTTCGTGCTTCTTTGGCCTTAGGCCACACGGTTTGTTGTTAAGCTTGCTCAATTGGCTAGTGCCATGTTCGTGGTGAAAGGAAAGATTTACTACGGTTTACATTCTCCATATCCCTAGCCATCTCATTAGATCCTTAGCTGAACAAGTGCAATGCCAAAACACTCAGTCTTACAGAGTGCAGAGGCGTAAACGCTTGACAGTAAGTCACTTATGTGATAGGAAAGAATATTTCTGCCTGTCATCTGGTATTTATACTCCGTGTCGTTATCTGCTACTTCCTCATAGCGGTCGCTTGTTGCGCACCGTATTCTTACTCATTGTACAACATTGTTTTTACTGTTTCTGTTACTGTGGTAGTTTCTCTTTAGTCACTGTTACCATCATTGGCACCATTTCTTATGGTGTGTATACACTGAGGGTTTCCTATGTTCGTGTATATGACGGTTGTCGTAGCATACCACAGTATTATAATTCTACTGTGAATATGTTCTTCCACTTTAGGTTTCATGTGTAGGTTAGCTTACCTCATATTCCGTCATCATTTGTGATACAATTTACCAAGTATCTTGGTTGACCAAGGATGAGATAACTCATCGGGTCATAAGCTCTCTTGAGCGTTAGTCATTCGTGGTGTTCAATGTGTATTCACATAGATTGTTTGACAATTATTGTCTTCCAGTGCTGAGCATTGGTTATAGGCTCTAGCTGTGTAGTTCTACTTGTATGTACATCACCGGGACATCCCATGAAGCTTCAAGGGTTTTCTGGTCCCGTTCTCCAATTGAAGAGTACTCTGTCATTGATAAATGGAAGTTCTTGTTGAGGGGTTTGTCTCCACTCATAGGTCTAATGACAAGGTTTGATATGTTGGTGTTTACACAATGGTCCACCACATGTTTGGGTGCATATGGAGCATGCTTACTCCTTTAAGTCGTAATGGTTTGGAAATCTCATTTCCTTATTCCATCGCCCCTTGGCAATATCTATATGCGTAGGCTTTTCTGTTATAATAGATGGAAGCCTTCCTAAGGGTTCACATCTTCACCACATTGGTGGTCTCAGGCTAACGAGGGGTACCTTCCCTTGGGTTTCTCGTAGTGTCCAAGTGTGGACTGAGCCAATGTTGGCATTATCATGATTCTTATGCCTCTGTGCTACCATTGCTACAGAAGGCATGGCGGTAATTAAGAACTCCGTCAACTGTATACTAGGCTGATGCTCTAGTGACAGTGACATTGAGATAGCCATCAGTTCAAGCCACTCATAAAGTTAGGTTTGAATTGATGGTCCAGTTGTTGATTTCTTATCGTATGAGACAATATTTCTTGCCAGTCTTGTTAGTAATGGTGTGGGTTTTGCAACCGTTTAAGGTTATTTAACGCATCAGGTTTATGGCTTTAGAGCCATATTGCTGCAAGCTATGCTCTTTGCAAGCTGCTTATACATGTTTTCATGCCATGTATACCGTCATAGGTTGGAGATATTATTGGGCTCCATGGTAAGTCATGGCATCACGCTTCCGTTCATAGGAGACTCTTAGGCAATCTGGTGCCGATCAGTGCCTTCTGGTAATTTAGGGTATTTCCTGTTAAGTGAAATCCCTTCGGTATCCTAGCCGAATGTTCGTTCTAGCTCGTGTGTTTTTATCATGACGCTTGTTCAATTGTTATCATCTCAGACACCCTTCAAGGATTGCTCCTAAGTGCTGTTGAATCATGCCGTTACATCCGGCTAACGTTTATGATATGTTGTCCACTATACCGTCTGGTGGCATCGTACTTGAGTCGTCCCTTTTTGGGTTAAAACGTCTCCCGTTCTTGGGTAGACTGTTTACACTTGCTCCTAGTGCTTAAGACTAGGTTTAATATCCCCTTCAATGATGGATTTCACTTCGTGGTGATCTTGTGATTGCTCTTGGGAATCCCGTCCCGTTTGTTGAGTATCGTTGTGATTACTTTAGGCATTTGCCTTGCTGAGTTCAGGCTGGGTATACTTTCCAGCTGTCGTGTACTTGCTTGATGTCCTTGAGACATATCCAATGTCTATACTCATTACTCTGCGCCTTTTGCGCTTCCTAATTCTCACTCCTCATCTTCAGAAGGGTTCTCTAATTTCTTTTATGCTAATTACTTAGCTGAGTTCCTTCTCCTTGATTGTCTGAGGTGTCCATTTATTTTGGTTAAAATTTACTCATGGTCCGTAGAACGGAGTTAACTACTTCCCATGTGTCGTACACTACATGTATACATACGTGGGGTACCGTGTTGATACGTTACCACTTACCCAACTATATGTCAGGCCCGCAAGCTCCTTCGGAGTGCGGTCGTCCCACATCCCGTAATGGGTACACTCGTAGTGTTCGTCACACGCCTAGGTGAAGTATTCTGTTGCCAACTCCTCTTGTATCATTCTATGATACTCCCCGTAATTCTGTTGGTTTGGTTTTAAAATCCAAGGTTTTAAAAGAAGGTTGTGGTTTTGAAAGAAAAATTTTGGGTTTAAAATATGGTTCGGTGTTAAAAGAAGTTCTTCATGGCATAGCCATGTTCGAAATCTTGACCGAGTCCAGCTTCCCGCTGACTGGCGTGTTCTAAATGTAGTGGTCAGGCCGTCAGGCCTTTCCATGGTTTCATTCCTCCAGTTTTAGGATGTTTATTCCTGTAGTCGCTTCATCGCTGTCACGGTACATTACTATGTACCTATGGTGTGTTAGAGTTCCTTTACATAATCGTGTTCTTACTGCACTTGCCGTGGCAAGTGCGTGGTACTGGTGGTTTTTGGGTAAACCTATACCGGTCATGATATGGTTTCCACTTGTATTTGATAGTCTGGTTGACTCTTCCCTTGATCTTGTTGATCTATAATTGGTATACTCGATCCCTTACGTAGCTTCTTGGCTGTCGTAGATCTGGGTACTTCTCCAATCCTTGGGGATCCCCACTCTATTTGGTTTAGTGTCGTTCCTTGTGGCTCGTCCCCACATATCTGTGGTGGTTACTGAGCCTTCCTTGTTTAGGCACTACTCTCGTAGTCCTATTGGATTATATCTCATGGTTGTTCTTGTAATTGTCTGAGCTATATTGGCCAGGTATTGCAACCTTAATGGCGTCGTAGTTTTGGAGTTAACCGCTTCCGACTATGTCCTTAGTCAGCTAGCATACCGTTGGTGGTATTATTCAAGTATTACTATCCCATAGACTTGTGTCTCGGGTTCCGTTACTGCTCCCTTTTTCATTCTGTTGCACGGTTAGTGCTTCTGTCCTGCTGTTGGTTGACTAGCTAGGTTTCACGACTGCTAAGCACGTCGCCCCATGCTGTTGTAAGTTGTAGCCTCCTCGTGGCTGGAGTGCTTATTCCACCGCTTTTACGCGCGGGTCTTGTTGTTCAACCGGGATCCCTCACCGGGTCTTCCATTTCTTGGAATCTACGATATGTCCGGTTCTTTCCTCTTGTAGGAATAACACATTACTGCCAGATCGGGTTTTCCCGAGTGTGAGAGGGCTTTTCCTCTCTCTGGCGTCCTTTCCCAAGTTATATAATGGGGTATGTGGAGGGCGGGTCTGGTATTGTAGGTATCCGGTACTCACCGGTAGTTCCTAACTAGCATATCTCTAATGCTAACACTCAGCCCTTAGCCCTAAGCTTCTAATTCCTAACTCGGTATTTCCTAAACTCAGTATTTCCAGTCATCAGAGCGATACTTCGCTCTGATACCACTTTTTGTAACACCCCTACCATTAATACAATGCTTACCGTCCAATCTCCTTACACATCAGATACACGCAGCGGATACATACTTACATACAGTGGGTGATACAATGTCGTTAGTCACCCACGTGACTAACAAGGCTACTACTTCTACATACAGGATCGGTCTGATGGACCGGAATCCCGAGTAGTACACATCTATAATACATACTCCATACATCAATCAAATACAATAGTGCTCCATTCAATACTTACTCCTCCATAATCCATACAATACAATATACTTAACCGAGTCTACTAGGATCCTTATACAATTATGATATCTCTTCCAAGTTCATACATACTCACTAAGAGTCTACATCTACCCATTCCTCACAAACTACTTGCTTCTTAATACAAGGGTGTGCCACCGGTCTCTTACCTTGACCACATCCGCTTCGGGTACCTGCACACTAAAAATGTTCCCCCTAGGAGGTCAGCTTTCGCTGCGCATGATAACCGCATACCGTGCGTACTAGTGAGGGTACGCCGACCACTTGGTCGAATACATGCAGTTCATTTTCATTCAAACATACATGCATACATGCTCTTATACACAGTACAATATTACTTACGCAAGCATACATACATACACTTCATTACATACAAGGAATACAATATATCCATCCAATACTACTTACCTTCTTCCGAATGCACATACTCATTACATACACAGTATACATTACTTGTTAGCTTCATTGGTCCACCCGGGTTAATCGAGTGGAGATTACTCTTTTACTCGTTACTTCATACATACGCATACATACTATCATACTCATGCATACTTACTTACTCTTACTCTTACTCATGTTAAGTCGTGGGGACCTCCGGCCCTGGGGACTACTCCGTCCCACCTCCGGGATTTACTTGACTCACCAATCCGGGATGCTACCCATTTAAGGGATTTGGGCCGCGGACCAGTTTAAGAGTCAGGAATTGCAGCCAACCTCTTGTGACTCCGCATCCTCACGCGTGGCCGAAGCTATATCGGACTTGTACTCATTCCAATTTACTCACTTAAGTTAGGAGTTAGGTAGTTAGGAATTAGTACAAGTCAACATCCAACCACTTACACAATACGTTATTCATATACACATCCATACAAATACAATACAATATACAAGTACACTACAAGGTACAATTACACACCATCATCATTCATATATTTCATGAATTATACAAACTATTGTTCAAGACAAATATCGAGAACAGTGTAAACAAGCACAAGTAGGTGCAATATAATCCGATTCATGCATTTATCTTATTAGGTGGTCAAATAAGCACACAAATCGGGGTAACCAGATTAGGATACAGGGCATAAAGAAATCATACCTTTCACCGTTGTACTTGTATCCCAACGTTCCTCCGGTGTTCACAAATCAAGTTCCTATGATATACTATAATTGAATGATTACTCTAACTATCATGAACTTAATTTGATTGCTCTTACATTTCCTAATTCATACTTACTGAGTCTTTACGTTCCTTTACTTACATCTTACTTACTTACTTTTAATTACTTAATAATGGTTCGCTTACATATATATGTACATATGTATAGGTGGGTATATATACATATATATATATACTAACTACAGCTTACAGTTTTTTTTTGTAAGTTATGGGTCGTCCGACCCAGCGTCCGACCCAACCCCTGGGTCGGACCATTCCAGTAGATTACCGTTCTCTAAAATTCTCCCCGTCCGACCCAGCACTATTCCGTCCGACCCATACCCTCTGGGTCGGACCGTTCCAGAAGGTTTCGGTCCCGTGTCCAAACTCCGTCCGACCCACTGTTCGACCCAGACTCTGGGTCGGACGAAGTCAGGAGCTTCGACCTTGAATTTTTTTTGCCTGTCCGATCCACGGCCCTGGGTCGGACCATTCCAGAAAGGTTTACCGTCGTTACTCAAGGCCTGTCCGACCCACGGTCCGACCCAGGCTCTGGGTCGGACGGTAGCAGGAAGCTGCTACAAGCCTTGTTTTTCTTTCCAAATTTCACCCATTGCTTCCTCCATCTTCCTACATACCTCCTAACATGTTTTAGTACTATTTAAACATTCTAAGTCACCTTAATGCATCCACCTACTCCACTACTAACTCCATCAAACAACTTACACAATTTCCTCACTTCCTTTCCACACTTACAACAGTTTTTCATCCTTCAATGCTACAGATTTTTGTTCCAACCTCTAACACTCAATACTCCTATCACCCAAACCATTACTAGCATCCCAAATACACTTCCAAGCCATTAAAACATCTATACCCAAGTCCAACATTCATTTTACTAAGTCTTGTACTCTCATTATTCCTAATTCCTCCAATGAAATCCAATACTTCTTGCTACAGATTTTCACCTTAATTTCTATCCTCCAACATTCCTTCAACTAATGCTACTCCTAGCATTCAAAATGCATTACTTTACATCCTAGTTCTTCTCCCCACTTAACTCCTTTTCAAATCTGTTACAAAGTGGTTAACTACACACTCTAAGCTCTCCAAGTACACCTTGTTACTACCTAGGTTGTTTCCTCTTCTTACACAACTAAGTCCCCAGATTCCTAGACCAATTTTGACATGGTCTCCCCTATAATTTTACACTCTCACCACATTGTTTTACTCACATAAATGAAACACACCACCTGTTTATAGTCAATATCAATATACCCCTCTCTATACACAAAATACCACACTAACAACATTAAATTCCTGCACTCAAACATTAATTCCCATCCATGTTTCTGAAATACCCTGAACTTAAATATAGGGATTAAAATTAATCTAATACGTATTTAAGGGCCTAATGACGCCTAAGTAATATTGGTAAGGAAAAATAAATCCAAAAGAAATGAAGGAATGCTTAAAAAGCGAAAAACGCCAAATAAGCATTAAATAACCATAGGAGGTATGAGACCTCGGTTAGCGTATTATATGGATTCTAAGGGCTTAATAGGACCTAATAATATAGGGGAACAACCCCCGAAGAAAACGGATCCATAAAATGGATTAAAACCATAAATGAACCTTAAAGCGCGTTTTTCGAGGAAACCGGGAAAACGCGACTTTAAGCGGGTCAAATAGACTCGTAATGATTTTGGTCAACCAAATAGTCACTAATAAACATTAGTGAAGGTCTAGAGCCAATAAAATCAATAAAACAAGATAATAGTAAAACTGTCAAAAACGGGAAGTTGTGGGGTAATAGCGTAAATAAATAAATTAGTGTGTCCACTATTGCAATAACATTTTAAAAGCCCATATGAGTTGTGTGTAGCCGGCTGATAATAGCCATACCCCTCTTCCTTATTTCTTCCTTATATGTGAAAGACAAAACAATTAAAAACAAAAAGTAACTACTTTACTTATTCTCTCTCCTCTCTCACAAACACCTCACGTACTGCATCTTCTTCTTCCTCTCTATTTTCTTCTCCTCCTGTGCGACTGAAATGGCGATTTGAGCCACCCTCTCACAGCAGCCACTTTCTCTCCATTTTTGAAAGCCTAAACCACCACCAAATGCTACAAAAATTATACCGTTGGATTCGTATCGCTTAGGAGATTATTCTACACCCTTCAAAAATCTAAAACCTCCAACTTTATTTTTGAGGGTGTAATCATTTTAGAGCACCATTTGAAGATCTATCTTCTTCTCCATGTTCTAAGGTAAGGAAGAGACCAAAGCTTTACTCTTTTCCATTGTTCCTTGCAAAAGTCAAAACTCACGCATAGCACCACTATTCCATTCTCAGCCGATATTGGCATTTCAAAGAGGAGTTGAAGTCTTGTCATTTTCTACTCAAAAAACTCCATTAGAAGCTCAATGTAAGACCTACTAAGTGGTTTAAATGGTTTCTCACAAAGTTAGGGTTTAATACGTGAGATGGAAAATTCACTAGTTTTGGTGTGTATGTGTGTGCTTGGTTACATGGTGTAGCTTGGCTTAAATAAACCAAGAAAACAAAGAAGGAGAGAGGAGCAAGAAAGGAGAAGGAGGGAAAGAAAAAGGAATCAAGGAAACCCAAGGTAAAGAGAAGTCTCTATACAGTTTTGATGTATGTATGCGTATAAGTATGTTGTTTTAACAATGGTTTAGACATCACCGTAACAGTAGGAAGAGTATGGGTATATTAATGTGAATGGTAATTGTAGTTTGAAGCCTTTGAAAACAAGTAAATAAGTTGTTAAGTGTAAATGGTAATTGCGCAGTGAGTAGTAGTATGTTGTGGGAGAATAATGTAAATGTTGAACAGGTTGTGAATGTATGGAGTGTGCAAAATTATGTGGTGAGAACATTTAGAAATGTGGGGAACCTCTGTCAAAATTCGTTTAGGAATTTAGAGACTTGAGTGTGTTAGAAAAGAAAGAACAAAGCTGTTGTACAGAGAAGGAAAAAAATAAGAGATTTCACTTTGGTATGTAACAGGAAGAAAAAGTGTAGTTGGGTAGAGTTGTAAATGGTGTATTGGGAGTTGTTTAACTAAGTAAGGATAGATTGAGAATCATTGAGTTAGTGAGAAGAAGAATGGGAAGTCTGTAGCAATTCTTGGAGAAGGAAAAATAGTAAC
The DNA here is from genome assembly GCA_023374045.1 of Limonium bicolor. NCBI lineage: Eukaryota > Viridiplantae > Streptophyta > Magnoliopsida > Caryophyllales > Plumbaginaceae > Limonium > Limonium bicolor. The sequence continues at coordinate 82,854,783 of CM041780.1, read as the reverse complement.
AGAGAAAAAACTTACAGTGAGTGTATAAATGTAACAGATTTTTATAGAGTGGATTAGGCTAGTTTAAAGTGCTTAATCAATGCTAAAATATGCTAGATTATATGTAGGAATATTGGGGGAGAGATCGGAAGAAGTTTGGAATTGAAACAAGTTCAAAAACTTACATAAAATGCAATATTGTAACTAGTCCGGGTTTGCAAACCAGCACACAAACCCGGACTAGCATGAAAAAACGACAGAAAGTTTTACAGAGGGATGGTCCGGGTTTACAAACCAAGACACTAACCCGGACCACCCCAAAAACATACCCGTAACATACCAAAACAAGTGATCCGGGTTTGCAAAGGAATAACAAACCCGGACCATGCATAAAAAGCACCCGTAACTCACAAAATCAAGTGGTCCGGGTTTGTATACTAGGCTCTAAACCCGGACCATGCATTAAACTTACCCGAAGAGTATTCCAGCGTGTTGGTCCGGGTTTGTAAACCCGGACAACAACCCGGACCAAGCCAAAAACCTTACATAATGTGTTTTAAAGCTTAGTTAAGGATGGGTGATGATGGGTAAGGATATATAAGATACTTAAGATATAATTAATGATATTTAAAGGTCATTAAGGCTATAAACAAGCTTAGAAAATAATTGTAAGTAAGTAACTTAAGTAAATGTATTTAAGTAACAAAGAGTTAGTAAGTATAAACTAGGAAACTTTTGGAAAGTAATAAGTAAGGTTAATTATGGATAATTAACCATCCAACTGTATGTATGTCATAGGATTCGACTAGTTGAACACCGAAGGGAGTCGGTGAGTTCCAAAGTCAACGGTGAAAGGTATGATTTCTTCATGCCCTGTATCCTAATCTGGTTACCCCGATTTGTGTGCTTATTTGACCACCTAAATAAGATAAAAGCATGAATCGGACTATATGCACTTACTTGTGCTTGTTTACATTGTTCTCGATATTTGTCTTGAACAATAGTTTGTATAATTCATGAAATATATGAATGATGATGAAGTGTAATTGTATCTCGTAGTGTATTTGTGTATTGTATTGTATTCTGTATGGATGTGCATATGAATAATGTATTTGTGTATGTGGTTGAATGAATGACTTCTACTAATTCCTAACTACCTAACTCCTAACTTAAGTGAGTAAATTGGAATGAGTAGAAGTCCGATATAGCTTCGGCCACGCGTGAGGATGAGGAGACACAAGAGGTTGGATCCGATTCCTGACTCTTAAACTGGTCCGCAGCCCAAACCCCTTAAATGGGTAGCATCCCGGATTGGTGAGTCAAGTAAATCCCGGTGGTGGGACGGAGTAGTCCCCGGGCCGGAGGTCCCGACGATTTAACATGAGTGAAATACCCCAAATAAAAATATTATTAAATCATTATTTATTGGAATATAATCCAAATATGAATCATTTCACGTACGCATGCAAACCCATGCATGAAAACGTTACGTAAAATAGTCGTTTCTCCATAAACGCTAAAACGCCTTAGAAGCATATGGTCAAACATGACCTTGTATGACCCTCTAATATTCAAACCAAATGGTCATACAATTATTATATGAATATACAAATATATTCCCTAAGCCAAATTCAGTCAAAAAACGCAAAACGCTCGGGAGTGCTCACGCCGTCCTTAAAGCACGAAAAGTCCGGGGAGTGCCGAGGTGGCACGAACTCCTATAAAATTAATTCCTTGAGTTCCTAACATCATTATTAACCATTATAAAGAGAACCCACGAAGTGGTTTCTCAAAATTCAGCAAAAACCACAGGAGGATTTCTTAGCGCTCCTTTTTGCCCGGGTGTGTCCCGATGGCCCGTAAATTATGTCACGGGTGGATGTAACCCCATAAACCCAATGTAACATCTTAGTATATGTTTATGTACTATAATAAGTGTTTACAAACACTTGGAACTCATAAAAACAAATTGTTTCCCAAAATTTACTTAGAGCACAAAAACACACCTTCGGGTGTCACGAAAACGCGTTTTACGCAATTGCCTTGTAGTTTTTGACATACCACGAATTGGTAATCTTAAATAGGGTTAAAATGACCTTCTAAATCAGTTGGTGTGACTAGTCAATAAGACTCTCTATAGGGGCCGATTTTGAGAGCAAAAACTAGTATAAAAATTGCATTAAAAGTTTGTAAAAGGCATAGAACATGGTGACTCACCTTCCCATGTGTTATATTACTTAATGTCAAAGTATGTAGGTCTCATATGACCAGCAAGCTGTCGAAATTAGGCCATGGAATAAGGCCATGTGAGCTAGAACAAAAACAAATGAGAAAAAGCAAAAAGTAGATCTAGAATTCACTTTTCTAGATTCCTTCTTTTCCATGTGACCTAACATGCTTGTCCTTGGCTCTTCAATGTCAATTAAGACACCCCATTTTACCCTTGAATTCGTGACTCTACAAGGGAGGAAGAAGACAAGCCTAACTTAGAAAAATCAAAAGAAAACTTACCTATTACTTGTCTTCTAGCTCACAATTATTTCCTTTCCAACTCTTGCCTTGTCCACACCACATGCACGAAATTATGCTGGAAAGGAGGCTTTTATTGAGCCAATAAACCATGTAATAAACTAAGGAAAAGTAAAGTCATTTGACATTAAAAATTGATAAAGCAAAAATCAAATTCCAAATGCATTTTCTTACCTTATACAATTCGTGAGTCTCATTCTTCTCCTTGCCCTCTTCATCCACGAATTGGTAAGGCTCCCTAGCTCTCCTTCTAGCTTCATCTTCTTCCTTTGAAGCTCTTAAGTCCATTAATGGAGTTTTAACTTCTATCTTTAAGGTAATTTCCTAGCATTTCTTGTCAAACCTTGAAGCAAAACTCTTCCTAGCATATCAACAAGGGTTCGGCATCAATTAGTTATCCAAGGAGGTTGTCCTAACCAACATTAAACCAAGGAGCATCTCAAGGTTATCTTAAGGTAGTTTTCAAGCTTGAAAATCCTTAAAGCACATTTTATTGTGTAACCGATTTCAATCTCTTCTAAGGCTCTTTTCTTCTTCATTTTCATGAAGGAAAACTTGTTCATCATCCACCATTAGTGAGCCGAAATTATAGGAGAAAAGCTTAAGGTAAATTCTTTTAAAACTACTTACAAATCTACTTAAGATCTTTATTCAAGAAATCTCCTAAACTCCTTCACCACTGTATATAACCGAAGTGGAGCATCAAAATTCCCTTGGAGAAAGCTTGGAGATTCAAGAGGAGTTCAAGCACTTTAACCACCTTTGTTAAGAAGTAAGTTTACTAGTAAATCTTTATGTTATAAGCTTTGTTAAGCTTCTAAAAATTATACAAAAATTATGTACATCCCTAGGTTTATTAAGACCGAAACTATATGGTATTATATGCCAAAAATACAATCTATAACTTATATAGAAAATATTTACCTTAAGACACATTTTTGTGTCACAAAATTTAGTTATGTCACATATTAATTCAAGCCGAATTATCAAGGGCAAAAATGCTTATTTTTGAGCTAAGAATCTATATAAGACATTACAATAATTTTTACATGAGTTATATAACTCCTATGAATTTATGTATAATTATTATGACATATAAGTCCACTTTTATATACTATGGTCACCAAATAAATATGGCCGAATGTACTAATTGATAAATAGGTATTAATGACCTACTTAGGTATATAAACTTATATCACAAAGTTTGGTGAGCTAAAAATATTCATTAGTGCTTAAATGGCTAATTAATTAAGTTAAGTGGCTTAAATGTAATTTTACAAAATTTAGTGTATATATTGTGAAAGCCGAGAGCTAAAGGGGTATTTGGTGAAATTATAATATAATATAAGGTTAGGAATTAGTTTATGAATTTTAGATAATTTAAACAAGTGTTAAAATAACATTTTATTAAGTTTTGGGCTATTATGTAATTTATAAAAGTTGTTATGAAAGTTTAGAACATAAAAAGGGGCGAATTCATAATTAAGAGATTATTAGGCTCACCTTTGAAATTTTGAGGAATTATATTTAGACTTTAGTTTATAAGTCATTAAGAAGTTATTATAAAGTTTTGGGGTGAAAATGTAATTAATGGAGAGTTCAAGACCAAAGCCGAATTACTTGGGGTTAGTTTGGTAATTTAAGAATTTATAATATATATTCGGCATTTATGGAGAATTAAAATTAAACTATAGTTTATAAGGCATTATGCAAAGTTATAAGGTTTTGTGGTTAAATTGTAATTATGGGAAATAAAATATTATTGCCGAGAATTTAAGGGGCTAAGTTGTTATTTTGAAAGTTATAGTACTTAAAAGCTATATACTAAAATATTAGTGTGACTATGTAATTTAGCTAAATAAGAAGTTAAAACTCTATAATATAATGAGATTAGAATTTAAATATAAAGTTCATGAATTAATGTGGTTGTTTGTAAATAACTGAAATATAAGGGTAAGAATTTAGATTTAAATAAATATAAGTCCTATATGGATATTTTGAGGAATTAGAAGAAAGAATTTAATTAAAGGAATTATGGAATTAGAACTATGGCTTATATAGTTATAAGGAAGTTAAAGGAAAACAATAAATATTATTATGACTAAAGGAGAATAATGAGATTATAAGAATATTATGTCATTGTAAGACATTTAAATATAGTTAAGAAAATTATAAGTTGTTATGTCCTTAGACAATTAAAGTAAACAACAAATATAGTGCATGAATATATGAATACATATATGTACATTAAAGGATTTATAAATAAATCAAAAAGGAATAACAAATAAGATATACATTAAATCATGAGGTAATTGAAAGAAATAAACCTCACATGAAATGACAAATACGAGATTTGTTAAAAGATCCAATAGAATTATTATATAAGGGTAACATAAATTAACCCTCTCAGTTAATCCTATTCTAGGACTTTGTTTGACCAGACGTTGACCAGGGTATAATCAACTGCGACCTACGGTGAACGGTATGGGATTCTTGCAACCTGTTTTCTACCGGATTACACCGGCTTGTGTGCTATCTGTTGTTTGAATAACGACCAAGATAATTAATGTAAAATGTTGTTTTACTCTTGTGCACTGATGTATTATTTTATGTGCGTGAATGATGCTGACTACAACGTGTATGTCCCACGCATACAAACACTACTATACCAGTGGATTAAATACCTGCGCTTCAGTATACCGAGGACTTGTACTCAAGTCTCTCACTAACTTCACTTTATAACAAACGTCATTATCCTAAACGTGATAATTGACATTATACATTGGGTTCTTGTCAACATCTTTATATGACACCTAACAACTCTATATTACGAGAATGAGGAGCCCAGTTGGATCTGGCCATGCATGCTACAGGAGCTGTACCTGTCTCAGGTCGTCTCCTATCTACGTCGCGACGGAACATTCAGTTGGGAGAAAGACTCTATTCCTCCGGGATTCAAATGCCCTTTAGTTTGAGGAAGACTTTATTCCTCTAGTGGGATTCTATTTCCCACGCCACTCAGTTCAGGGTTTAACTACGTTATCTCCTGGGGTTTTTATACCCAACCTTTCTCTATAACGAGGTCACTATACCTCCACTATATTGATATACTTTTATACATCTGTCAGTCCCACTGTGTGGACCCGACAGCTATCAGACATTTCAGTTCAGCTAACTCGACCTTCTGTGTCTTGTTCTATGTGACATTATTGTCCTTGTATGGATACTTGTTATCATCAGACTATGCTTGTTTACAGCTTTATAAAAATGAACTGCATGTATTCGACAAAGTAGTTGGTGTGGCCCGGTAGACGATGGGCTGCACGTTTTCCATACCAGCATTGTTTGCTGAGCCCCTTTGGGGGCACCCCCATTTTTCAGGTACCTGAAGTTTAAGAAGATCACCACACTGAGTGTAGGTGGGGTAGACCAAGCTTTGGGAGTCTACTATTAGTTAATTAATTTATTTCAGTATTTACTTTGAGTTTGATTCCTAGTATCTCGGGTTGTATCTGTATTCCAGACCGTGACATTTGAGGATTGTATTTGGACTTAGCCTTGTTGGTCACAAGGGTGGCCAACGGCATTGTAATACCGCCCGGTTGTTATATTTATTTCCGCTGCAGTTGTATTTTATTTGGGAGTGATCGCCGTTCAGTTTATTGGATTTCGGGTTGGGGTATTACAATGAGTAAGAGTAAATAAGTAAGTAAGTATGGATCCGTAAGTATGTATGAGTATGAGTATGTATGCGTAAGTACTGTGGAACGAGTAAAAGAGTAATCTCCACCCGATTAACCCGGGTGGACCAACATGAGCTAACAAGTATGGTGGATTGTGTATGTATTGCGTATGTATTGTACATGTATTGTGTATTGTGGATTTCGGAAAGGTAAGTATATATCTGATGGCTTGTATGATTTACCATGTATGTATTGAAGAGTATGTATTGAAGTGTATGTATGTATTCCTTGCGTAATGTATTGTAATATTATGTATAAGAGCATGTATGCATGTATGTTTGAATGAAATCAATCGCATGTATTCGACCAAGTGGTCGGCGTACCCTCACTAGTATGCGGGATATGCGGTTATCATATTCAGCGAAAGCTGACCCCCTCGGGGGAACATTTTTAGTGTGCAGGTACCCGAAGCGGATATGGTCAAGGTAAGAGACCGGTGGCTACACTTGGATAGCTAGAAGTAGAATGCAGAGGTGTACTAAATGGCACACCCTTGTACTTAGGAAGTAAGTAGTTGTGAGGAATGGGTAGATGTAGACTCTTAATGAGTATGTATGGAATTGAAAGAGGTATTCTATCTGTATAAGGATCTTAGTAAACTCGGTGTATTACATTGTATTGAACTTATGGAGTATTGTAATGAATGGGAAGTTTTAGTATTGGAATATGTATTGTAAGTGCGTAGTACTCGGATATTCCGGTCCATCAGACCGATGCTGTATGTAGTAGTAGTAGTAGTAGTAGTAGCCTTGTTAGTCACGTGGGTGGCTAACGGCATTGTATCACCCACTGTTGAGTATGTAAGTATCCGCTGCGTGAGTCTGAATTGTATAAGGAGATTGGACGGTAATGACAGTATTAGCGGTAGGGGTGTTACAGTTTCAACAAGTTTTAATTGTCTTTTAAAGGTTGAAAATACTCATATCCTCCTACACATTACACTACTACTACATTACCATTTTCATTACTAATTTCAACTTCCAAAAATCTGTTACATACATAATATACAAGGTTACACAAAAGAGCATCCTTACCTTGTTTCTCCTTCTAGTTTTCTTTCCTCCTCTTGCTCCTTCCTTCTCTCTCTACCGGTTATAGTACTTCACCCAATCTATCATTATAACCCATACATACACACCATTTCAATACTAAAACTAACCCTAAACAATATTTAAGCTTTAATGTAGGTTTTAGGGTTTAGAATTTTCATTACCTTGCAAGGGTACAAGTGATGTTTGGAATAGCTCAAGAATAATGTTTCCCACCTTCCAAGAGTGCCAAAATCGGCTGGGTACAAGAGGAACCAAACAAGGTTTTAGCTAGATCTTCGTTTTGCCCTTAAGGCTATAAAAAGATGGAGTTTTTAAGAATATTTTTACCTCAATAGAACAAGGAGAAGAAGGTGGTTCTAATGGTGGTCTTGAAGCTCCAAATGCTCCACACCCATGGAGATGAATGTTCTCCTTTTGATTTTTGAAAAGATAGAAACGTTGCTCTTGATGAGAGGAAGACAACGGTGGTATTTTTATAATTTTTGGAGAACGTTTGATGGAGTAACAAGATGAGAGAAGTGAGGTTTTTAGTGGGGTTCTTCAATTCTCCATTGCCATCGCTGGGAAGAAGGAGAAGAAGGAAGTAGAGAGGAGAAGGGGTGTGTGTACGTGAGAGAAAGAATAGGGAGTAGGAGAGAGAGTGTGTGAGTGAGTAAGGTAATAAAGTAGGTTAGTTTACTTTATTAGTTTTGTTGTTTTGTAAATAAGAGAGTGAATGTGTGAGAGAGTGTGAGAGGGGGAGTCCCCATCGGACACACACAGCACACACATACCACTTTTACTTTTTATTTTCAAAGTGGACACATAAGTTTTGGTTATTTATGCTTTTACCCCACAACTTCCCGTTTTTGACAGTTTTTACTACTCTCTCGTTTTATTGGTTTTATTGATCCTAAAGCTTCACTAATATTTATTAATGATTATTTAGTTGACCAAAATCGTTACGAGTCTATTTGACCCGCTTAAAGACACGTTTTCCCGGTTACCTCGAAAAAAAACGTGCTTTAAGGTTCGTTAGTGTTTTTAATCCATTTTAAGGATCCGTTTTCTTCGGGATTTGTTCCCATATAATATTTAGGCCTTGTTAGGCCTTTAGAATCCGTATAATACTCTAACCGAGGTCTCATACCTCCTATGGTTATTTAACGCTTATTTAGCGTTTTCCATTTATTAAGAGTTTATTTATTCTTTTGGATTTATTTTTCCTTACTAGTATTAATTAGGTACCATTAGGCCCTTTAATACGTATTAGATTAATTTTAATCCCTATATTTAAGTTCGGGGTATTTCAGAGTTTCTAAAGTTATGGGACATATGCAAGTTTAGACGAAAGTACATCTACAAAACGGGTATAATCCATCTAAGGTATAAATAAAGCCAAAAGTATACCCCGATACCCTAAGTCTACCCCGCTTACTCTCGGTCGGGTCTCCTCAGCATCCGGTACCTGAAATGGGGGTGCCCAAACAGGCTCAGCAAACTACGCTTGTATGAAAACGTGCAGCCCACGAGCTAACGGGCCACACCGACTAATTGATCGTTAACATGCAATCCATTTTTCATTATTATACATAAAACTGAAAACACACAACATGTAAGCATACAATTCAATCATCCACCAAGGTAACATTACACCGAACAGAAATGAGATATTAATAAGTTGGTCAGTGTTTGTTATAATATTGGCCCCGAGAATATTGAGGTTTCGTATATGCCTTGCATTGCTTTTTGAGGACAATCCACACAGTGGGATTGTCAACTCCTGAATCCATGTAGTTATACAACGCATGTGTAGTCAATTGAATTAGGTGGGTATGTAAACCCCATTAATTACCGTCTCAAGACGCTTAATAGGTCGGGTATGAATAAACCCTTCAGACGAGATTGAGACTCTCGCGGTTGTAAATGGGTAGTTAGCCCCGCAGAAGGATGTAGTTTCCTTCTGGCCATAATAATATTGGGTAGTTAGCCCCGCAGGGGATAGTAGTCATCCACCTGGCCAAATTACGAATTGGTAGTTAGCCCCGCAGGAGAATGTAGTCTTCTCCTGGCCTCCGTCGTGACGTATATATTTTTGGAAGTCGACCTGATTGCAGATACGGCCTCCAGAATTTGTATGTATGACCAGAAACATCTGGGCTCCTCGCTTCCCGTATTTTGAACATATTAGTACTCATTCATCCTAAACCTAGGGTGATTAGTCAAATATCACGTGTGGATATTGACATGTATTATAAGGGAAGTTAGCGAGAACTTGGGTGAAAATTCTCATTACGTTTGTATGTCATTCTTAATCCACTTGTTATCGCGTATATCGTACGTGTGATTTATTTATTTCGTAGGTATAGTCAGTGACAGAAAATTAAACACAATGATAATACGAACACGTATTCACCATATTACATGTATTAATCTTGGTCGTTATTCATAGAACAACTAGCACACAAGCCGGTATAATCCGGTAGCAAACACACTGCAAGAAATCATACCTTACACCGAAGTCGGCCTTCGCCTAGTCTCGGCTAACATCCCGGCTATCATAATCCTATAATCCAATCGATTAAGTGAGTTAATTCTTTATTTATGCTAGTATATAATATTTTTCCTTTTTATAGCACTCCTCTTAATTTTTTGTTTACCAACTATATATATATGTACATATGCATATACGTATGTATTCTGTTTAGCGTAATTACATGTGTATATGTATAATTAAACTCTAGTCGAGATTTGTTTCATTTGTCATTTTCAAACAAGGAACTTGTATATATATATTTTTGTTTGATTTATAACATTATCGTGAGGAATAAAATGGCTGATAGAGTTTATTTTAGCTCAGGTTTCCAAACTATTGTGAGGAGAATGCTGTACAGATATATATATATATATATATACTCTTACCAGTTGTATATTTACCGCGAAGAAAATAAAAGGAACATCTATGTTCCTATCAGTTTCAATATTACCGATAATATTACACCATATTTATATATCATTTTCTACTTAACAAATTATTAATTATATCAACTCATTTCATTTACAAGTTATGTTACCATCTATTCACTTAATATTTATAGATATGGCACTGTTTCCATTACTACCGATTTAACCAAAGTTTCTTTATTACTAGAAACCGTCCCATAACAACCATATCTCCTATTAACACAAGGTAGTAAACTATTTGTCCATTTTTTTTAAAATGATAGTCATCTTACTATAATCTAACATACTCGCTATACAACCTTTTTAATATAACATTTGTAACTCCTTTATACTAATAAATTAGACTTGTTTGTCCATTTAACCAATAAAAACTCATTAATCTATTACGTTAACCATCATACTTATGTATTTTAATTTAAAACTATATATCTTATAATTAGCACTTAAACTCATTCCTAAGCCTGATTAACCTCCGATTAATATTTATTTATCGATTTACCCTTAATTCATCAGTACCAAAATTATTTAAAATTAACGAAACAACACCAGTTTACCGCTTAATCATTTAACCTCCAGTCTTATCAAATCAATACCAATTTACCCAACACAAATTGATAAAATTCAACAGACCATAATTATTATTCCACCTCACAATTAATCACTCATTTACACACCAAAGACAACTAAAAACTTAAAAATCTCAACTAACTGTTTCTTCACTAACAAAACACATTCAACCATGATTATTAACATACTAAACTAACGGCTAAATAGGTAACAATAAGAAACAATTTTTTTAAAAAAAAAACTTAACAACCATTTCCCACGTATTAATCATAGAAATCATAATTTACCTTAGACTATTCATAATTAATTTTCAGATTTCCAAAACAACCTGAATATACACAACACATTGCTATCTTTTCCCTTTAAACTCGCAGACACTTAAATTTGCTAATTAGATATTATTCTTTTAACTCACTACTTTACATTGATTATATCTGTTTTTCACCCAAAATTAACACTTAAATTTGTTTTTAAAACTACTCAGCCTCCAATTTAACAAAATACTTCTACACTACTGAAATTATTAAGCTACGTATCAAATCCCCAAATCTACAATTGGGTATTTAGCTTAACCATACTAGATTAACTTAATTCCCTTAATTTAGTACTAGTTTATCTACGGATATAATAAAATCCATATTCAGTAACTAAACACTAAACAGTCCCACAACTACAGATTACACTCAGCATCATTAGCGTTCACTTAATAACCATTTACTCATTTACTTATCCTCCAGTATTCAGTTCCCAACGTCCCAAAGCACTAATCCAGCACCATACATCAGGAAACCTTAGTTTGCAAGTCAACATAGTAATGTTTAGAGTGTCACTAGTTTTCTCTGTTAGCGCAAAACAGAACTTTAATCAAAACTTATTAGATTAATTCCAGTTTCCAGATTAGTACTATTTCCAATTTAACACAAAGAACCCACTTGGGCACTAGTTTAATGTTCATCGCTTGCTTCCCAAATGTGACAGAACAATTCCAAACCTTCTATTGTTAAAATCATCAACATATATTACACTACTGTTACAGTTATTCTTGTTTGCTTTACTGTGACAGAAGGAGCTACACTTCAATTGTTTGCTACCAGATGTAGCAGAAGAGTTCAAAAACTTTTACTGTTATGAAAAAAAGAAGAAGAAGACGTGAGTATATTATTGGTTTGGTGAACTGGTTTCAAGTCCCTTGAGATCTGGTGCGCCAGATGCAGCAGTCCCAGATATGCAAGTACTAGAGGAAATGAAGAAAGGTGCAGAGTTTGTATGTTTGTAGCTGTTTCCAGTGATGTATGAATTCAGAGGTGCAGATGCAAGAAGAGAGTGCAAGGCAGGTGTGTCCAGTTTTAGAAGAAATGTTTTCAGGCTTGTGAAATCTGGTGCAATTAAGGAAATGGATGTTTCAGCCCCTGTTTCAATCTGGTGTGGGAGTAAGAAGTTCCAGTGATTTACAGCTTCAGAGCCGCTTAACCACAAGAGGAGGATGAAGAGTGGTTGAATGAACTGTTTTTCAGTCTCGTACGGTCGTGAAGAAGATGAAGCAGACACACACACACACACACCAGAAGAGAATGGAGTAGGTGCACACACACACTTGAAGAGAATGAAGCAGGTTGTATGTTCCTTATTTGTTGGTTCTGGAAAAAAATGATTCCAGTGTTTACCTCTTCAAAAGTGCAGATACAAGAAGAGAATGTAAAATGCTACAACCTGGAGTGCTAGATGCAGTGATTTCCAATAGCCAGCAGGGAGTGAAGTTGCTGGTGCAGAGCTGGTGTTCTTTGCTTCACTAGTCAGGGTAGTAAAATTACCGTGAATGGAGAGTAAAGAAGACAGACTGGAATATGTACGTTCCTTCTTTGGTGTTTAGGGTTTGAAGCAGAAGAGAATGAGGAGAAGATGTGTATGCTGTGTTGTTCGCTAGTACAGGTTACAATAGCAGAGAGTGGAGAGAATGAAGGGAGGCAGGACCTCATGTATTTTTTTTTCTCATTTACTAATTAAGGAGATAATATAATTATTAGTTTACAACATAAAAATACGTCTTAATTTATTTCCACTTTATTTGATTTTTTAAGTGCTTTTATTTTTATTTAATTCCTCCCCACTAACATATTAATCTTGTTATAATTTTGGGTAATTCGTATTTTACATGTTATATCCATTTTATTTTACTATCTAATTCATTCTTTACATATACTCTTAAATCTAAGGATATATTTTATTGTATAATCAAATCAATTAACTACTCCCTCCGTTAATTAATATCTGTCGTTTTAGGATTTGATTCTTATTCAAAAAATATCTGTCATTCTAGCTTTTTGACACACTTTTTTCCACTTTTACCCCTACTATTCAATATAAAAATAATTATTATCTAAATGGAAAAGTAAAAAGTAGGGGCACATGCGTCATTGTCCTACTTTTCTTAATAAGTGTGCAAGTTTCTAAAATGACAGTTATTGTTGAACGGAGAGAGTATTGTTTTTTTTAGTATTTTTAATATACTATATTCCATATAGTACACTTAAATCAATTAATCCTTATATTATTTCCTATTTTACTTTAGGATTATTTATATTTGTTTAGTGTTTAATACACCCCTTTTAAAACCTTATAATATTATACAAATACTCAATTAAAATTTAAATAAACTTCTTTAATCATAAGGAAATTTGTTTATATATATAATGAATTCTAGCAGACAATTTTAAATTATAAGGATAATTATTCCTATAATGGAATTTAGTAAACCTTATAAAATGATCATATATTTATACATGTCCATAATTAGACTTACTTAATAAATCTTTTTAAATTAATGATAACTATTTTCATACCATTTAAATAATGTCCTTGTTATTATTTTATGTACCTCCTTGTACATTATATATTATGTACATTATATAATATCATTGTTGATATTTAATTTCTCTATTTAAGGTGTTTAACGATTCCCTTTTTAACCCGTACATACGTTTATACAAAAATGTACAGTTTTTTTAAACCTCCTCAAGATCATTTATATTTTATTGTTCCTTTTTACATATTTAAGATATTCAACCTTTCATTAATCACCTTCATCTAATTAGTTTATTATTAATTAGGGTAATTAATATTTGGGATATTTCAATCCACCCTCCTTAAAAGGACTTCGTTCCAAATTCATATTTTCCGAATCAAATAGTCTTAGGGAATCAAGTTCCACTATGTATCCTCAAACTAATTCATCATAGGGATCAAGTCCCGATAGGTTCTATACTTATCTACATATATCAATCTGATATAGCATCACAATTCTTATTGTATCACAAGATGCATATATAGTAGGTAGCCAATATTCGTGGCATCACAATCACTAACAATATGCTATCAACAATTTATATTAATCACCATAACATTCACTTACACTATAATCAGTTCACACCAAACAATTATCGTATACGATATATCGTATAACAATAGTGCAACACAAGTGCACGCACAATCACACCATAACTTTTTAAATACTTTCTCGATAGAACCCAAGCTCATTATTTACTCATAACTGTGTCCGCTTGTAGAGAGTTTCGGGAATCATCCAACCCAGACGTGATCAGCGTCAGTGTTGAACTATCCTTCCACCCCAATTTGTGTTCAGTTTCTCTTGATCTGATCAGGATCAAGTTCCACCTCCCACGTCAATTTTACCCAAACATATAATTCACAAATTCCAATTATTATCTTCCCTTATCCTTGCCACTTTGTGATTGATTAATACACAAGTGATGCTACTAAAACAAATCTAGTCATAGACACAACAAATCAGTCACAATCTATGGAACTAAGTCCACTAGGTTCCACTTACCAAAATCCACCACACTCGGTTTTACAACAAGTCATAATCCACCTTCTTTGGCAATATGTCGTTGGACGATCAAAGTCAATCATTGACTCAATAAACTAATAGACAAATCAATAGAGTTTTTACTCCTCTTTACTTGTATTCTCACTCTGGAGCTAACAAGTTAGACGTATTCTATGTCTAGTATTCACGTTCATGATCGAAGATAGCCACAACCAAGGTAAGAACATTCTTTTATGTTCTTAATTCTCATTCGCGTTCATTAGTGCAAATTAAAATATTCATATGTTTTGTGAACATACATATCGAAACATTACAACAATTGTCATCATCGTATGACTTGTGTTATGCGCATGATAGTTTATCTACTAAATACGTAAAACATACGTTGAGCGATTTTATGCTCTACCCCCTTAAAATAGATTACGCCCACGTAATCTATAATCGTATCATTCTTGAACAAACAGGTTCAAGATGTACTTTAGCTCCTCTTGTGGTCTTTTCCATATTATGACTGATCTGAGGATCTTAATCACGTCGTGAGCTCTCGTTTGAGTTTACAATTATTTTTCACTTGGACATAGTTTAGCTTCTCCGGGCATAATATCCGTATTAGATAAGCTATGTTTATTCGATTAGGAGATGCAAGATACATCTATTCTTTTCCCAATTTGTTAGGTATTTCAAGCCTATGATGTATGGGTCCACACGCGCCAGTGAGCTGTATGACCCGACGAATTTTAGAGATTAATTTGCCTTCTTCTGTTCTCTGAATGTATTGTACATTATTTATTTGACCATGTGCTAGCAGCAGCTCTTGTTGACCTCATTCAATGTGGCATTATTTACACAGTCTTACGTGGCTCTGGAAGAGGAGGTATCTTAATCAAAGTGTTGTGTCTTTTAATATGCACATATTCGATTAGATCTAGACTATTGGTCCATGTTCTCTAGAATCTAGTGCGCATGCACTTAGTACACCTTTAAGTGGTTGTATCACTCTTCTTGACTAACTTTCATTTTGAGTGTTAAAATATGACAATGGGTTATATGCTTAGTGCTTGTTGCACTTGTTTCGTGAATCTTGAGATGATCTAGGTCAACTCATCCCGACATAGTTTTGTTAGTCTCAATACCTACTAGGTATCCCTTCCCTGATAGCAACCTTGCACTTTTGTGCGTTGGTCTGTCGGTAATGTTCGCATGGTTCACCCTGCTTTTAGCCAGGGGAATCCATTCGTAGTGCTTACAAATATGTTCTACATTTTTCCTGAATTAATATGGATCTGCTCTTTGATGAAATTCAGGATCCCCGGTCTCTGAAATCTTGAATTGCTTCCCCCAAAAGTTGAACAACTACATACATAAAGAAGCAAAACATTCACTGGAAAGTAGAAAGAGCCCTGAAATCGCCTAGATTTATAGGTCTACGAAACAGCTCTTGTTTGTATTTTGCATGACCTAGGTGATGAGTAAAACTGAAGGATCATGAAATGACATGCTCAAGCACAAATATTTCCGTAAATATTAGGGGAATTGCCTGTTCCTTAAGTACCTGACATGTTCCATATGATAGTATATCGCATCTGGGTATCGTGTGTAACAGTTATTACGTAATTTTGACATTGCGCATTGTTCTAACGATTAGGATTTGGCTTCTGTTCTGATCTTGCTTGGTGGCTTCTCTTCAGATATGAATGGTTAATCGTATTAGTTTTTTATGTTGATATTTGTTGATTTACTTCTAGATTGATGGTTAATTGTCTACAACCGGGTAGTTGTAAGAAATAATAAGCCATGTTATCATATTGCTGAGAATTGTCACTTTCTATCTGCCTAGGTGTTATTGGAAATGCCTCTACTATTCTTCTTAAGCCCCAAACGATTATGAATGCTAGTGGTGAGTCTGTAAGTAATCCCCAGAAACACTAATAATTTTTGAATTACTGAATTCTTGTTGCACCTTGTTTTTGTATGTTTTAGTCATCTTGGATGTTCTCTGTGTTGCAAGGTTGGCCCTCTCTTTATTCTCTTTATTGTGTTCGTGAAATACCCCTAACCTTTAAATAATTAAATAATGGTAAATAAATATTATCTGGGGGATTATTAAGCCCTGAGAAAAGTGTATAAACACTTGGGCGTTAAAACGCGCCTAAACTCCTTAAGGTCAAAAACGAGCGTTAAAGCCCGACCTTAAGCTAAACAAGTTATATAAGCTATAACACACATATGAAGTTAAACAAGGATCATTTTATGACCTTTAAAACACAAGTCCTCAGTTAAAACTGAGTAAAAATACAATATGCCCGGGAGTTCCCTTAAGGGCCCCTTAAGGCCCGAAAGTCCCGAAAATACTTTATTAAATAAAGTAAAGCATTACACTTCATTCTAAATGCACAATAACACTTTAATGAACATTTAAGATGAAGTTCTCAAGATAAATTCTCAGTTAAAGACAAAGTGCTCGGAGGTTCCCGATGAGGGCCCCATAAACCCCTGGGAGTGCCCCGGAGAGGTACCGAAGTGGCACAAACTCCAATATAAATTATTCTAAGAGTTCCTATCATTAATATTCACCATTCTAAAGAGAATGCTCGAGCTACTTTTTCAAAAATACACAAAGTGCTCGGGCGAATTTCTTAACGCTTCTTTTTACCCGGGAGTGTCCTGGTAGCCCGGAAATTGAGTTACGAGTTTATATAACCCCATATAACTCAATGTAACACCTTAACATATTATTATTGACTATAAACAATGTCAATAAACACTTGGAACTCATAGAGACTAATTATTTTCCACAAAATCCTTAAAGCACAAAAACGCACCTTCGGGTGTCACAAAAATGCGTTTTACGCAATTGCCTTGAAGTTTTTGAGGAGCCACGAGTTGATAATCTTAAAAGGAGATAAATTTACTATCTAAATCAATTAATGCCAGTGCTAAACTCATAGCACAAGTAGGGCCGATTTTTGGGTCAAAAAGGTACGTAAAATCAGCATTTTTACCTTAAAACTTTCATCTTTTACCATAGTATAAATGTACCAAATAAATGCTGGAACCTATTACACATATTAGTACGATCTTAGTAAAATATAGTGTAACAAAAATAAAATTAAAAATCAATCCCATTTGACCTCTATAGTTGGTTCCATTTAAGGTGTCAATTGACTATATTTTTGCAAGAATATTGTTTATAGATAATGACTCACCTTGCACATGCCATATTATATTGTGTCAAATAATCTCAGCCAAAAGAGGAGTCCCATTACCGTATGACCTGCAAGAAATAAGAGGAGATTAGCTTATACAAAAAAACAATGAAATTAAATATACAAAAGAATAAAATTAGAATCTACTTTATACATGTGCTAGAATACCAACAAAACAACCCATGTTCTCTAGCCATATGCAGCCGATTTCATATGGGAAAAGAAGAGGTTGATTGCCTCATTAATTAGTCAAAATAATACACTACCTAACTAAGCATAATTCATTGTCAAATATAGACAAAAATCAAGTGCATTCAAACAACACTACATTGCCGATTTATACAAGGAAAAGAAGGCTTAATTTGCCTTATAAAAATTAAACTAGGATATCTACCAACCTAGGCATGTGAGCATATCTCCAATTGTCAAATAAATCAGTCTCCAAACAGCCATATTACCGTGAGCGATCAAGAGGAAAACAAGGAACAAATCAACATTTAAATTGCAAAAGAAGTACCTACCTATCTTACTCTTTGTCTTCTAGTTTCCATTATCAAACAAGCCTCCATTATTTCCTTGACAACCAGCCGAAAGTCTAGCACCAATTAAGGACATTATTGAGCCAATAATCAAAGGAATAAACAAAGGAAAAGAATGCCTATTCAAATAAACAATAAACAAAGCCAATCAAATTTTGAATTCTCTTTCCTTGTCTTACCTTAAGTCCATACGTGAGTTTCATTCTTTCTTTGCCACTCCATGGCCGATTGGTAAGCTCTTCATTGCTCTCTCTTTTCTTCTTAATTTGCTAGTTAATTCCTTAGAGCTTCAAAGATCCATTAATGGTGTTCTAAGATCTAACATCATTTCTATGTAAATTCCTAGTTAAATCTCCTAAGTCTTGAAGCAAGAAATCATCCTAGCAACTCTTACAATTTTCACCAAGCACAAGTCTTCCAAGGAGGTTCCTAAATTCAACAACAACACAAGGAACAACAAGATCAAGTTAAGGTATATTTTCATGTTGAAAATCCTAGCAAAATACCTAAGGTTATTACCAAAAATTTATGAACTTCTAAACCTATATTCTCTTCTGTATTTCATGAAGGAAATTTAGATCTACAACCATCTCAAGGTCTACCGAAAATTCCTTGAAAAATTCCTAAGGTAAACTCTTGTAAAACTACTCAAAATCTTATTTATAAATCCTTGTTAAAAGTCTAACAAATGGATCTCCTAAATATATATAAGGAGGCTGAAAGTTCTTCATCAAGATAGCATTTGGAGAGCTTGGAATTCAAGGAGAAATCAAGTACAAGAATTGTCTTGATTTAAAGAGTAAGTTTCTATAAATAAGGGTTATTAAGTTTAAGTTTGATTTAAGCTTCAAACTTTGGTATAAAAATTATGTATAAGCCTTATTAATATCAAGGCCGGAAATATTGGGTTAAAATATCAAGGAAAATAATTTATAACATATAAGGTAAGATTATTACCTTAAGGTATGAATATGTGTCACAAAAATTAATTATGATACATATATAGTTAAACCGAATTACCTAAGGACTAAAGGTTCTATTTTAAGTTTTAATCATTCTAAGCCATTAGCATAATTTTTAGAAGTGTTATATGCAATATATACATTTATATGTATTTATTATAAAGTTTAAAGCAAGTTTTAAAACTATATGGTAAAAATATAGTAAGGTCGAGAATGAAATGTTTTATTTGGTGATTTTCGAAATATATAAGTATATTAACTTATATTATAAATTTTGAGAATATTAAAAATAGCTACAAGTATTTAAATGGTTAGTTTATAAAGTTATGTGGCTAAAATGTAAATTTTGAAAAGTTTAGTGTATTATATATGATTGTCGAGAACATAAGGGTTAATTTGGTATAATTATGTTATAATATAAGGTAGGAATTAATATTATGAATTTTGGTGAATTTAAATAAGTGGTTAAGTGTTAAAATAACATTTTATAAAGTTTTGGGACTATTTTGTAATTATTGGGAAGTTTGGAAGTATAACCGAATTTATATGATTTTATGGGTATATCAAAGTATTAATTATGAAATTAAGTCTTGGTCAAAGTGTTGACCAAAAACTTTGGGTTAAAAGGATTTATGACATAAAATATTAAGTTTATATAAGTTTTGGGGTGAATATGTAATTTATAAAAGATATATGCGAAATCAAATTTAAAAGATATAAGTGTCCACTTGGTTATCTTAAGAAAATTAAGTATTAACACTATAGTTTATAAGTTAATATGTAACTTATATAAAGTTTTGGGATTAAAATGTAAATATAAGGAAAGTATATGTGAAGACCGAAAATTAATGAGGTCATTTGGTAATTTATAAAGATTAGAATATTCATTTTGGAATTACCAAAATGTTAAGTGGTTAATTAGTAAATTATAACGGTTATATGGTTATTTGGTAATTTATAAAAATTAGATTGCAATTACCGAAAGTAATATGAATATTTAGTAATTTATAGAAGTTGGAGTATTTGAATTGTAATTACCGAAAAGATATATGTGGTTATTTGGTAAGTTACAAAAGTTAATGTGTCCGAAATATAAATACCGAAATTATAAGGTTAGTTTGGTAATTTAATAAAGAAAGGAATTAAAGTTAAGTAATATGATATATTATGGGGAATAATATAAGGTTTCTGAAATAATTATGGTTTATGATAAAAATAACCAAGAGAATATAATATAGAGTTTATGAAATAATTGTGGTTATAATAAAGATAACCAAATTATACTGGTATATGGAATAAGAGAAATAATTATGGATATGTAATTAAGGAGAAGAAGAAATATCATAATATGGGAATTCATTATCACCTGTGGATACTACATAAAATAATGAACTAGTGAACTATCTAGAACCACTGTTAAATAACAGGGGGAAATAAAGAACATACAGAGTTATTATACAACGAGAATGAACGCTACAGTAACAGTACTGTAATATTTAGTGAATAGTCATATTAATATTACCTGGTATTGCATGTTTATATAACAGCGTACGGGAGAGAACTACTGAACAGGAATTTGTCAAGCTAGCAGTTACTTGGTGAACGGTATGTTAATTGTGTGGTCTGAATGTCCTAAGGATTTTCCTAAGGTCCAGACGTGTGTGTTTAATTAAGAGTGATATCTGTGATTTTATGTATATTATTTTGTATATTGTGTTGCTCAACACTATTGCGTTTTAATTACACGCGAACGTGTTATGACTGGAAGTTTATACATCTAAACTGGAACAAGACTAACTGACCTTTAGGTATTACTAAACCTAACTGATGGTCAACTGTTATAGTCTTAACTCAAGGATTGGATATTGTATCATTGACTAAAGGGCTAACTTATAAAGAGAGGAATCCAAACTGTTTCGAATTTCTGGTTGCGCATCGTGATCACTACGAGAGACTTCAATGGGGAGTCACTCAAGGGAATCCATCAGTCACATTCGAGGATGGTGGAGGGCACTGCCGTTGGTGCACAGGTTCGACCGGATCGTTCTTATATTTATCCAGGGCCATAAGGTCAGCTGGTAACGGTTCCATTGGAACCTAGGGGACTATCGCCCATTAATAAGTTATTAAGGGTTGTCTTGACATGACGCCTGGGGTGGAATTTAATTGGAAAAGGTTAAGTGATTGGTTTAAAGGATAAGGGCGAGGTGGCCAACTAACAAGTACAGTTTAATATGCGTATCTTGTGGGTTATTATTATGGATTATTGAAGTGTGATTATTTGTTATATTATGGATTATTGATGTGTGATTATTGGTCATTATTATGGATTATTGATGTGTGGTTATTGGTGTTGTGTACTAATGTACATTGATGTTTACAGGTGAATTATTATGTGATTGTTTAATGTTTACAGTTATTACTATTATTGTAAACCGGTATTTCATGTAAAGAATCTAAAATCAAGATGGCTAAAAAGACTTAAGGAATCTAGATGATTTAAGACTACATTTAGCATACCAGCATTTCGATTGCTGAGCCCTTCAATGGGCCAAACATTCCAGGTTACTGAAGAAGACTCAAGCCGGAGTGCGGGACATGGGGGTAGCTGATGTGTTTTCAACAAACACCTTTGGTTTTATTTTGTATTGTATTAAGGAGGTTGTTGTATTCAGTTAGTTGCCCATTTAGTTGGATTTGATTTGTAATAATTAGAGTGCTTAGTATCTGTTCATCACAGCGTGAGGAGTTGAAATTGTTGGAAGGAGTAAGGATGCCTTGTTACTCACAAGGGTGAGTAACGGCGTGTAACACCAAGGTAGATAGTTTTATTTTCCGCTGCGACTTATTATTTATTATGCTACGACTTGCGACGTTATTACAGGTTTAGGATTAGGGGTGTTACAAAAAGTGGTATTAGAGCGAAGTACCGCTCTGATGAAAAGATACTGAGTCAAGAACAATGAGCATAGGATATTTGGGAATACCGGGAAACGTCTGTGAGGATTCGTGACCTAGAAAAATTCTAGGAGTATCTTTATTGCTAGTAGCTAACTTTCTTGCATGTTTGTGATTGTGTATGTAAAACGGTGTAACAACCGAGTAGAAATAATATACAATATTATTGATGTCGACAAGAGGAAGACCACGTGGAGGCAGCAGTGGACGCGGTGGCGAGACACCGGCGGATGTTCCAGAGGTACCAGGCCTAGCAGCAGCCATGGCGGCCTTTGCGCAGCAACTAGGAGCTCAACTTACGGGAGCCATACCCCACCCGCCGCAGCCCAGGGAAACCAACTGGTTGAAGAAGCGTTGCAGACGCGAGAGTACCGACTTATTCTGGGGAACCGGACCCCGCCACACTGGAGAAATTCATAGTGGAGCTCCAGAAGGCCTTCAAAGCTATTCGAGTTCCAGAAGATCAGAAGGTCGACATCGCAGCATATCACCTGAAGGACGCAACTGATATTTGGTGGCGGTCTGTGGAGGGCCACCCTACACCGGACTTTGGATGGACAGCGTTTGTAGAAGTGTTGCGGGAGAAGTACTACCCCGAACACCTAAAATAGAGGAAAAGGCAAGAGATCGAGACCTTAATCCAAGGGAGTCAAATAGTTGACCAGTACTACGCGCGGTTCACCAGTTGCTGGACTACATACCAGGAGTCGACTACTCCGACACTATGAAGATTCAAAAGTTTAGGGGAAGAGGCGCAGGAAGAAAGATGAGAAAGAGTACTGAAGGAGATGATGGTGGATCAACCTCTGGCGGTTACTACAAGAAGGAGAAGAAATTCTTGATGAAGGGGCGGAAGGACTTCCATGGTCAGAAGACGAAGGAGTAGGTCCCTCATCTGACCGGCCCAGCCATTAATGCACAACCAATAAGATCAGCACCACCTAGGAGCAATAAGCCAACCCAACGCCACTACTACTGTAAGCGCTGTGGAAATGATCACCCAGGCATAGATTGCACAGGAAGGAAGGTGGAGTGTCGCTATTGCGAGAAAGAAGGTCACAGGGAGTATGAATGCTTTTCCAACCCAGGGATCCGAGTATACTAGGGAGCTAGAGCTTCACAGAGAACACCAGCTATTGAGGCAGGCGGACCAAGAGGAGGTCAAGCGCCGCAGAACAATACCTATACTAGAGGACCGGTAGGACAGCCATCCTCATCCGGGAGTCGGAAGGGAAAGGAGATAACTCCAGGAAGAAACACCCTACACACAGTGGGAACTTCAGGCGCTGAGGCTAGCGCTCAGCGCGAAACCGGTAAGCCTAGAACTTAAACCAAATGCATAATGCATGAATGTGTGTTATAATTATCAGTCGATGAGACTTGTATGTGTTAGTAAGTATCAAAATTTTAGAGGGACCTAACTTAGGTAACCTCTCACCTAATAGGATACTTCGATATTTGTTTTTCCCTTACCTATGAGACCGAGGTCACCTGAGCCTATGTGCGAAGTTCGGGAATATCCTGAGGCAGAATGCCAAGTACTTCGACCCGGCATGATCTTACTTAAGCAATATTTAACTCTAGATGAGAAAATAACTATTGTAAATGAATGAAGAACATTGGGAATGGGCCTTGGAGGATTTTATAATCCAGGATATGGGAGTGGATCAAAACCTAAATTATATATGATGTGTATGGGTAAGGATTGGGATCCACAGGCTAGGTTATATAGTGACGTAAGAAAGGTAGATGGAGCACGAGTTCCTAGGATACCAGTTGTATCATTCCCCATAGGAGATGATGCTGAGTTTTTATACGATGATAAGAAGAGGATGGATAAGGCAAACAAGATTATTTTGAAGTCAGGAGACGCGTTGATATATAGTGGAGAATCTAGATTAATGTACCATAGGATTAAGAGTAATAAACCGAATACAAACCGAGATTAGCCTTGGGATACATGGTGTGGGATAGTACAGTGAGGAATAGTAAGTTAGTTTTGCTTGGACCGCCGAAGGGCGTTATCAACTGTCCAAACTTACAGTAACTAAGTATGACCTGCCTAAATGACGAACAAATGTCATGAGAAGGAATACACTAATTAATATAAAATACTTAAGACTACATGAATTGTCAAAAGGGTTTGATGAAGACCTGCACGTAAAAAGCAAACACTGAAATTTTATGGGATACCCAGGCCCGAGCTTACCGCTCAGTGCGGGACTATGAAATCTTACAATCCCTTATTAACTTCGCGAGAAGATAGTGCGAAACCTTGAAATATGACAATAGAGAAACAGAATCTCAAAAGATATAACTAAACATCCATAATGGAAAAGCACGGGTTTTAAAATACCTGAGCAAATACCAAGGGTCTCAACTAGTATCAATATAGTGACAGTGCTGGACTCCTAATTAATAAAGGGGAGAGAACAAACTTTGAACGTATATTTTCTGAAGTCGGGAGAACTACCTAATTAGCAATACCAAATGCTACATATATACACATAATTTGGAGGTTGTAAACCTAAAACATTGAGTAGTATTGATACATTTTAGAGGGCTAAGTATCATTAAATATATCTACCCTAATTTGAGGCTCACGTCCTATACTATCCTTATGGTTCTATACAAGCATATGTCTTCTATGACAGCTCAATTTATGAATGCGAATAAAGAGCGCAAGAAATCAAATGAGGTTAACCCCCTGTGTAATATAAATTTTAATATAAACATGGTAACGAATAACTCTCCTTGACACTTGCAAGGAAGGTAGTATAAGTTATATTAAGAGTTTGAATTAATATATACACTAAAAGTGAGTGGAAGTTAAATTTAAAAGTAGGAAAACATACCCCTAGCTTGTAACAATTGTTTTATACGTGAACCTTCCCAACGTTATATATTAATCCTTGTGATTCAAATCTTCTATTTGATACACCTAATCGACCTATTTTTGGAAGCCATTGAGCTTGTGGATTAACCACGTTTCTAAGTGATAGAAACAAACAATAAGCTTTGATTGTCCTGTTACCAAACCGTAGGATTCAAACTGGAAACCCTTAGTTTGAGATGGTACTAATATTAAGAGATACTTAACCTAGGCTGAACATATGGTTCACTTGATTCATGGAGTTTAGGTGAAATAAGAAAAAGCCAAGCTTTAAGGCGGAGGAAATAATGCCTTATGGAACAGTAATTGTTGATCGAGTTATGAAAACTTTCCTTTGGAGTCTAACTGTGATTGTCCTTGTTCCATGTAATGATAACCAAAGTGTAGGCAATAATCAAGCCCTGGTAAGTTAAATACTAGATGAGCCTTTTAAAGAGAAGAGAGTATTCTAAGGTATTCAAGTCCATAACTGAACTTATTACTTGTATGATTTTAAGAGTTAAAATGATTGATGGATATAATTAGTAGACAGTTTGTGCCTAGATGTTTTAATAAGAATTTACCTTTTATGCCAAGAGTAAAAACTGGCTTCCCCGCTTGATGATTTAACCAAAGAAATATGGTTCCGGGGATTAAGGAATACACTAGATCCAAGTATAGGTTATAACATTTATTGGAATAGTTGTATAACAATCAAGGGAAAAGGTACATGTAGTAATCACCACGTCACAAAGTTCGATAAGATAAAATTTGGAAAATGACAATTATGTGATTGTTTGATATTTGACGTGGGAGGTCGAACTTGATCCTGGTCATATCAGGGAAAACCAAACACAAAATGGAGTGGAGGGATAGTTCAACATTGACGCTGACCCCGTCAGAGTTGGATGATTCCTGAGACTCCCTACAAGTGGTCACAAATATCTCTGTGATGCGTACGTATTTATTCTTAAATCTACTATTTAGTTTGACTAATAAGTATATGAGATGTAGAAGGTGTAAATTAAGAGTTAAGTTGTCCAAGTTACCCTGAAGAAATTAAATAGCTAAAACAACTCCGCGTATGTCAGAAAAATAGTCAGTTGTGAGGGAAATAGTAACCATTATTATTCCATGAACCATGTTAATAAATAAAATAGGAGATCAAGAGACAATTGCCTATAATAAGAGTATTCTCAAGCTAGCTTCTAAGTGATGGCCATATTGCCATCTGAAGGGAAAGATCGACTTTAAGTCTTTCTTTATGAATTCAAACCCAATATATTAAATGGGAACCTACCTATAAACATGATAGAATATAAAGAGTAGAAACATTATACTAATACTCACATGAGTTGATTCAAACCGCAAGAGCATGTCCAATTGAGAGGAAACTATACCTTGTTAGAAACCTTAGCGGTAACCCTACTGTGGTATACCTGATGAACAGACGATAGTAATCGTGTATATACTACCGGCAAATGGTGAATCAATAATATCAATAAATCTTTCTATATTATACATAAGATGCACGGCTCGACCATAACTCATACTTTACATAGAAAATGAAAACCGAATATGGTGACAATAAACTCAAATACCAGAATCACAAGATGATGACCTGAAGATCAAAGAGAGAGATTTTTAATAAGCCCCAATATTAATACAAACCCGAGCGCCGACGATTACAACTACAAGAGGCGATTAATGGAAGTGTGTTATAAACAATAGTTTAAACAAGCAATGAGATAATATTTCCATCGTACAAGATAGTAGATCACCTTCACCCATACACACGGGATTCAAACAAAAAAGCATACTAATGCACTATGAAACATGTCAGTGAATACATAGATTCTTGGGGGCTATACCTCGTAGGACAGAAGTCATATGCTGATGTCCGTAGGAGAGACCTCGAGTTCGCAGTAGGCGATCGAGTCTTCCTTAGAGTTTCACCTATGAAGGGAGTTTTCAGATGTGGGCAGAAGGGCAAGCCTAGCCGAAGTATGTAGGACCGTACCTTATTACGGAGCGAGTGGGCCCATTAGCTTACACATTAGATTTACCTGTTGAGCTTGAGAGAGTGCACAATGTGTTCCACATTTCACAGCTAAAGCAGTTTGTGCCTCATCCATCATATATCTTAGAGTCCGAGACACTCGAGCTAGATCCTACACTTAGATATGAGGAAACCCCAGTTCGCATCTTAGACTCCAAGACTAGGGAGACCGGGAACAAGACCATTAGAATGGTCAAGGTTCTGTGGTCAAACCACGACATTGAAGAGGCGACATGAGAGTTAGAAGACTCCATGCGAGACAAGTATCCAGCACTTTTCTCTTAGTTTTGTGTATACTTGTGGGGGTACGTGGGCGTAACCCTTTTTAAGGGGGGTAGAGCACCACATGCGACTTGCATATCTACAGTCTATACTGGTTTTGTATTTGGCTGTTTGTGTTTGATTGTTGCACATGTGTGCAATTGGTTGGTTGGTTATTGATATGTCCTATGTGACACTTAGGTGGTTATTGTTGTGTCCTATGTGACACTTGAATGGTTATTGGTGTGTTCCATGTAACACTTGGTATTGATGTGTCCTATGTGATACTTGGATGGCTATTGACGTGTTCTATGTAACACTTGGATGGTTAATAAAAGTACACTTATTTACTTTGCGGTATGTTCATTCCTACAATCACACAAGAGATTTACTGCCAAGGGTTTACGCCTCTGCACTCTGTAGGACTGAGTGTTTTGGTATTGCACTTGTGCAGTGATGACCGAGTGGGATAGCTAGGAAGTTGGGACACTTATTTGCTTTACAGTATTGATCAAGTTACTTATGCTACGATTACATTGATTATCATGAGTAAGGTTATGTGTATGTACGAATTGCATACACTTGGATTACAGATGGAATATAGAAGTGTCAGTATAGTAATGACACCCAGGAATGATAAGTATACAGGGGATAGATATGATGAACTTGATTC
The DNA here is from genome assembly GCA_023374045.1 of Limonium bicolor. Lineage (NCBI taxonomy): Eukaryota > Viridiplantae > Streptophyta > Magnoliopsida > Caryophyllales > Plumbaginaceae > Limonium > Limonium bicolor. The sequence goes on along the minus strand of CM041780.1, from coordinate 82,826,593 downwards.
CATAGGATATGTAAGTATAAGTTATGACTTCGGGACGAAGTCCTTTTAAGGGGGGTAGACTGAAATACCCCTAACCTTTAAATAATTAAATAATGGTAAATATATATTATCTGGGGGATTATTAAGCCTTGAGAAAAGTATATAAACACTTGGGCGTTAAAATGCACCTAAACTCCTTAAGGTCAAAAACGAGCGTTAAAGCTTGACCTTAAGCTAAACAAGTTATATAAGCTATAACACACATATGAAGTTAAAAAAGGATCATTTTATGACCTTTAAAGCACAAGTCCTCAGTTAACTGAGTAAAAATACAATATGCCCGGGAGTTCCCTTAAGGGCCCCTTAAGGCCCGAAAGTCCCGGAAATACTTTATTAAATAAAGTAAAGCATTACACTTCATTCTAAATGCACAATAACACTTTAATGAACATTTAAGATGAAGTTATCAAGATAAATTCTCAGTTAAAGACAAAGTGCTCGGAGGTTCCCGATGAGGGCCCCAAAACCCCCGAGAGTGCCCCGGAGAGGTACCGAAGTGGCACAACTCCAATATAAATTACTCTAAGAGTTCCTATCATTAATATTCACCATTCTAAAGAGAATGCTCGAGCTAATTTTTCAGAAATACACAAAGTGCTCGGGCGAATTTCTTAACGCTCCTCTTTACCCCGGGAGTGTCCCGGTAGCCCGGAAATTGAGTTACGAGTTTATATAACCCCATATAACACAATGTAACACCTTAACATTTTATTATTGACTATAAAAAATGTCAATAAACACTTTGAACTCATAGCGACTAATTATTTTCCAGAAAATCCTTAAAGCACAAAAACGCACCTTCGGGTGTCACAAAAATGCGTTTTACGCAATTGCTTTGATGTTTTTGAGGAGCCACGAGTTGATAATATTAAAAGGGGATATATTGAACATCTAAATACATTAATTCCAGTGCTAAACTAATAGCACAAGTAGGGCCGATGTTTGGGACAAAAAGGTACGTAAAATCAGCATTTTTACCTTAAAACTTTCATCTTTTACCATAGTATAAATGTACCAAATAAATTCTGGAATCTATTACACATATTAGTATGATCTTAGTACATTATATTGTAACAAAAATCAAATTAAAATTCAATCCCATTTGACCTCTATAGTTGGCTCCATTTAAGGTGTCAATTGACTAGATTTTTGCAAGAATATTGTCTTATGGATAATGACTCACCTTGCACATGCCATATTATATTATGTCAAATAATCTCAGCCAAAAGAGGAGTCCCATTACCGTATGACCTGCAAGAAATAAGAGGAGATTAGCTTATACAAAAAAACAATGAAATTAAATATACAAAAGAATAAAATTAGAATCTACTTTATACATGTGCTAGAATACCAACAAAACAACCCATGTTCTCTAGCCATATGCAGCCGATTTCATATGGGAAAAGAAGAGGTTGATTGCCTCATTAATTAGTCAAAAGAATACACTACCTAACTAAGCATAATTCACTGTCAAATATAGACAAAAATCAAGTGCATCCAAACAGCACTACATTGCCGATTTATACAAGGAAAAGAAGGCTTAATTTGCCTTATAAAAATTAAACTAGGATATCTACCAACCTAGACATGTGAGCATATCTCCAATTGTCAAATAAATCAGTCTCCAAACAGCCATATTACCGTGAGCAATCAAGAGGAAAACAAGGAACAAATCAACATTTAAATTGCAAAATAAATACCTACATATCTTACTCTTTGTCTTCTAGTTTCCATTATCAAACAAGCCTCCATTATTTCCTTGACAATCTGCCGATAGTCTAGCACCAATTAAGGACATTATTGAGCCAATAATCAAAGGAATAAACAAAGGAAAAGAATGCCTATTCAAATAAACAATAAACAAAGCCAATCAAATTTTGAATTCTCTTTCCTTGTCTTACCTTAAGTCCATACGTGAGTTTCATTCTTTCTTTGCCACTCCATGGCCGATTGGTAAGCTCTTCATTGCTCTCTCTTTTCTTCTTAATTTGCTAGTTAATTCCTTAGAGCTTCAAAGCTCCATTAATGGTGTTCTAAGTTCTAACATCATTTCTATGTAAATTCCTAGTTAAATCTCCTAAGTCTTGAAGCAAGAAATCATCCTAGCAACTCTTACAATTTTCACCAAGCACAAGTCTTCCAAGGAGGTTCCTAAATTCAACAACAACACAAGGAACAACAAGATCAAGTTAAGGTATATTTTCATGTTGAAAATCCTAGCAAAATACCTAAGGTTATTACCGAAAATTTATGAACTTCTAAACCTATATTATCTTCAGTATTTCATGAAGGAAATTTAGATCTACAACCATCTCAAGGTCTACCGAAAATTCCTTGAAAAATTCATAAGGTAAACTCTTGTAAAACTACTCCAAATCTTATTTATAAATCCTTGTTAGAAGTCTAACAAATGGATCTCCTAAATATATAAGGAGGCCGAAAGTTCTTCATCAAGATAGCATTTGGAGAGCCTAGAATTCAAGGAGAAATCAAGTACAAGAATTGTCTTGATTTAAAGAGTAAGTTTCTATAAATAAGGGTTATTAAGTTTAAGTTTGATTTAAGCTTCAAACTTTGGTATAAAAATTATGTATAAGCCTTATTAATATTAAGGCCGAAAATATTGGGTTAAAATATCAAGGAAAATAATTTATAACATATAAGGTAAGATTATTACCTTAAGGTATGAATATGTGTCACAAAAATTAATTATGATACATATATAGTTAAACCGAATTACCTAAGGACTAAAGGTTCTATTTTAAGTTTATAATCATTCTAAGTCATTAGCATAATTTTTAGAAGTGTTATATGGCATATATACATTTATATGTATTTATTATAAAGTTTAAAGCAAGTTTTAAAACTATATGGTAAAAATATAGTAAGGCCGAGAATGAAATGTTTTATTTGGTGATTTTCGAAATATATAAGTAGATTAACTTATATTATAAATTTTGGGAATATTAAAAATAGCTACAAGTATTTAAATGGCTAGTTTATAAAGTTATGTGGCTAAAATGTAAATTTTGAAAAGTTTAGTGTATTATATATGATTGCCGAGAACATAAGGGTTAATTTGGTATAATTATGTCATAATATAAGGTAGGAATTAATATTATGAATTTTGGTGAATTTAAATAAATGGTTAAGTGTTAAAATAACATTTTATAAAGTTTTGGGACTATTTTGTAATTATTGGGAAGTTTGGAAGTATAACCGAATTATATATGATTTTATGGGTATATCAAAGTATTAATTATGAAATTAAGTCTTGGTCAAAGTGTTGACCAAAAACTTTGGGTTAAAAGGATTTATGACATAAAATATTAAATTTATATAAGTTTTGGTGTGAATATGTAATTTATAAAAGATATATGTGAAATCAAATTAAAAAAAAGGGGCGAAAAGGTAATTTACGAAAATATAAGTGTCCACTTGGTTATCTTAAGAAAATTAAGTATTAACACTATAGTTTATAAGTTAATATGTAACTTATATAAAGTTTTGGGATTAAAATGTAAATATAAGGAAAGTATATGTCAAGACCGAAAATTAATGAGGTCATTTGGTAATTTATAAAGATTAGAATATTCATTTTGGAATTACCAAAATGTTAAGTGGTTAATTAGTAAATTATAAAGGTTATATGGTTATTTGGTAATTTATAAAAATTAGATTGCAATTATCGAAAGTAATATGAATATTTAATAAATTATAAAGTTATATGGTCATAGAAGTTGGAGTATTTGAATTGTAATTACCGAAAAGATATATGTGGTTATTTGGTAAGTTACAAAAGTTAATGTGTCCGAAATATAAATACGAAATTATAAGGTTAGTTTGGTAATTTAATAAAGAAAGGAATTAAAGTTAAGTAATATGATATATTATGGGGAATAAATAAGGTTTATGAAAAAATTATGGTTATGATAATAATAACCAAGAGAATATAATATATAGTTTATGAAATAATTGTGGTTATAATAAAGATAACCAAATTATACTGGTATATGGAATAAGAGAAATAATTATGGATACGTAATTAAGGAGATGAAGAAATATCATAATATGGGAATTCATTATCACATGTGGATACTACATAAAATAATGAACTAGTGAACTATCTAGAACCGCTGTTAAATAACAGGGGGAAATAAAGAACATACAGAGTTATTATACAACGAGAATGAACGCTACAGTAACAGTACTGTAATATTTAGTGAATAGTCATATTAATATTACCTGGTATTGCATGTTTATATAACAGAGTACGGGAGAGAACTACTGAACAGGAATTTGTCAAGCTAGTAGTTACTTGGTGAATGGTATGTTAATTGTGTGGTCTGAATGTCCTAAGGATTTTCCTAAGGTCAAGACGTGTGTGTTTAATTAAGAGCGATATCTGTGATTTTATGTATATTATTTTGTATATTGTGTTGCTCAACACTATTGCGTTTTAATTACACGCGAACGTGTTATGACTGGAAGTTTATACATCTAAACTGGAACAAGACTAACTGACCTTTAGGTATTACTAAACCTAACTGATGGTTAACCGTTATAGTCTTAACTCAAGGATTGGATATTGTATCATTGACTAAAGGGCTAACTTATAAAGAGAGGAATCCAGACTGTTTCGACTTTCTGGTTGCGCATCGTGATCACTACGAGAGACTTCAATTGGGAGTCACTCAAGGGAATCCATCAGTCACATTCGAGGATGGCGGAGGGCACTGCCGTTGGTGCACAGGTTCGACCGGATCGGTCTTATATTTATCCAGGGCCATAAGGTCAGCTGGTAACGGTTCCATTGGAACCCAGGGACTATCGTCCATTAATAAGTTATTAAGGGTTGTCTTGACATGACGCCTGAGGTGGAATTTAATTGGAAAAGGTTAAGTGACTGGTTTAAAGGATAAGGGTCAGGTGACCAACTAACAAGTACAGTTTAATACGCGTATCTTGTGGGTTATTATTATGGATTATTGATGTGTGATTATTGGTTATTATTATGGATTATTGATGTGTGATTATTGGTTATTATTATGGATTATTGATGTGTGGTTATTGGTGTTGTGTACTATTGTACATTGATGTTTACAGGTGAATTATTATGTGATTGTTTAATGTTTACAGTTATTACTGTTATTATTGTAAACCGGTTTTCATGTAAAGAATCTAAAATCAAGATGGCTAAAACGACTTAAGGAATCTAGATGATTTAAGACTACATTTAGCATACCAGCATTTCGATTGCTGACCACTTCAATGGGCCAAACATTCCAGGTTATTGAAGAAGACTCAAGCCGGAGTGCGGGACACGGGGGTAGCTGATGTGTTTTCAATAAACACCTTTGGTTTTATTTTGTATTGTATTAAGGAGGTTGTAGTATTTAGTTAGTTGCTCATTTAGTTGGATTTGGTTTGTAATAATTAGAGTGTTCAGTATCTGTTCATCACAGCGTGAGGAGTTGAAATTGTTGGAAGGAGTAAGGATGCCTTGTTACTCACAAGGGTGAGTAACGGCGTGTAACACCAAGGTAGATAGTTTTATTTTCCGCTGCGAATTATTATTTATTATGCTACGACTTTTGACGTTATTACAGGTTTAGGATTAGGGGTGTTACAGTCTGCACCTCTCGACTGCCGATATTGATCATCGGAAATGCTCATCTCTCACACCAGATCGAAGCTAGAGTGGGTTGTAGCTGAATTCTGGAACCGGTAATATTCAAACTTATACTGTCTCTGGCGATTTTAGCAATTTTTGTAAGTTTTTTAAATATATTTACACTCAATTTTAATTAAACTTGAATATGTTTTAATGTAATTTATTAAGTATATTAATTTGTCAATATGTAGTGTGCAAAACAACTTGGAGGCTCAGAGTGCGGTTATTATGTCATTAGATATATGTATGATATAATATCAGCAATCGCATGTGTGGATGATTCTACATTAGAGGGGTTTGTGTTATGTCATTGTTTAATTAGATTTAATTCATTTGTAACCACTTGGGACAATTGACTACTTACAATTTTGTTTTCTTTTTGTCAATTTTGTAGGCATTCCATCTACTTCTTGGTGAAGGTTTGATGTACACAAAATCCAATATTGACTATGTGCTTGAGAAATGGGCAAAGTATATCTCCGGAGCTTTGTACTATTGAAGTTAATTTCTTTGGATATGTAACAGATATATCTTGTATTGTAAGTGGATATTAGTTTTGGTAGAAACGTTTTGGAAACGCGCTTGCAAGCGCTTATGTAGTGTAAGTGGAAATGGTTTTTGGTAAAAACGGATGGAAAGCCGTTTGTTTGATAATATCAGGTGTATCTGAATGCCTGGGTTGATGATTGTAATTACAGGTGTATCTGAATGTCTATGTAGGTTTGATAATTGAAAATATGGTGGAATGTGAAAAACAATTTTTTTTAAAAAAAAATAACTATTTCACCGGTTGTTTATACAAACCGCCAAACTAGATAAATGTAAAAATGTTGAAATACCTGTAACACCACTGCTGCTACTCCCGTCATTACTTCACAATTACTTACCTTCGCAGCAGATACTACATACTCAACGGTGGGTGTACAATGCCGTTAGTCATCCACGTGACTAACAAGGCCAGTTACAATACTACATACTATCGGTATGATGACTTGAATATACAGAGTATACTATACCAAACAATACATCCCAATTCCTTAATCCAATCTTAGTACAATTACAACTTCAACTGAATCCTTATACAATGCAACATCCATACAATACTATACCGAGTATCCAAGTTCCTCAAGTTCACTAATAACCATATTTTCTTACAATTCAACATCTACAAATCAATACAAATGTACTAAGTTTTCGACCCATGCTTTTGTAGCAACCCCGTCCTGCTCTCGAACGGTGTTAAGCTTCAAGTACCTGGAAAAATAAAAACGGTGCCCTCGGGGCTCAGCAAATTGCTGCATATGAAATTCGTATACCCCGCGTGCTAACCGGGGTACGCCGACTACTTTGGTCGAATACAGGAGTTCATTTCCATGCATACATACTACATACTACAACATCATACACAAGCAACAATACTTACATACATACACAAGATTTAATACCTACGAGGGAAGACAGTTCGTCAGTCAACCGTTCATATTAGTTCCTATTCATCCGATCTAATCAGATGCTCTCTTTCTCCTCGCTCGGGTTCATAAGGCTTACACCAACCATGTTCTTACTTATTGTTACTTTACTCATACTTCATCTGAAATACCCCTAACTAATTAAACATTTAATCAAATTAAGGCCTAAACATGCCATAAAATCAGTTTAAAAACAACAATGGTCAACAGAAAGTAATTATTGCACCCTTTGACCATTTAGGTAAATATATATCCAAATGAACTCCTTAGGACCTAAAATTTTATCCTAAGCATATTAACACATTAATGAACTTAATGAAGCTGTTGGACAGTACTCCAACATCAAGAACCAACATTAACATGCTTAAAAGTCATTTAGAGCAAAATGTGCTCTAAACAAGCTTTAAAGGTCATGTGACCTCCGTTTGATTCCAAATCAAGTTCCTAAGCTTAGTAATCAGTAATGAGTGTAATTAATTATCAAAGAAAACCAAGCTCAAAACAAGCTTTAACACAAAATGTGTTTTAAAACACTTTGAAGCACATTTTTTTGTACAACTTCAAAAGTATTGGTTTTATGTCATTTCAAGGACCATATTACATTCTTTATAACATTTATGTGTCATGGTAGACTATATTATAAAGTCTAAACCAAAGTTTTAAAATAAAATCAAAATGGATGATTTGGGTGAATAGTACCCAAAAAACATTTTAATTCTAAACTAAACTATGGTCATGATCATCCCTTGACTTGACCATGCATTACCGTTGATTAAGGGGGGGTTCACCATATATTGCCGGTCACACTTATGTATACAAGTGACTCATAAAGGTAACTTAATAAAGTAAAATAAGTACTCCCTCCGTCCCATTTGCAGGTTCTCATTTCCTTTTGCACGCATATTAAGGTGGGGAGGAAAAGTAGAGTAGAGGAAGAAACTTAATACCTATATGAGACATGATTTTGGGACAAGAAGAAAATGGAAAGTGGACACTGTCCATGGGACAGAGGGAGTATTAATTTATGACATTACCAAGGTTAAACCCACCGTTTCCCACCTCGTGTACTTACCACCACCGTTTGGTGAGTCATACCTATTCACTTGCAGACTCCAATATCTGCTAAAAAGTCATCGATACTGTACAAGCTTTTATACCATGCCTACACATGGCACAAGTTACCACATAAATCAACATGTTCCCACGTTTATACTGCAATTGCCGGCAGCCCATGAGCTTCCCTCTTCACTAAGGAAACCCTACAAAATATCTAGTATATTGGTGACTCATTCATACTAGTTCTTTTTCTGTATGACCGTATTCACATCAGAAGGAACTAACAGCTCCTTCCCTTCTTCATTCTCTTGTCACGGTAATCCGCAAACCTTGCTGGCGAACATACACACATACTCCCTCTTCCTCATTCTCTTCACATGCCAAACTGCTGAACGAGGAGCATACAGTTCTGCCCTCTCTTGTTTCTCTTCATTGACAATAACTGCGATCCAAACTGGCAAACAAATAGCATACAACTCCACCGCTCTCATTCTTCTCACCGACAGATATTTGCAAAACCCAACTGGCAAATGAGGAATGTCCTGCTCTGTGCCTCGCTCTGTTTTTCTTCTTCTTCACTCAGAAAAACAATGGCAACAGGAAACATATACCTCTCGTCATTCTATGCACGTTGCTAATTTTGCAACCCAGCTGACGAATATGGTCGGCACCTGCTTGTACCTTCTTCACTCTCCTCACGTTGCTAATTTTGCAACCCACCCAGCTAACGAACATGAACCACATGAGCCTTGCACCTATCTTCATTCCCTCCACTTCTGTTACCTTTGCAAGCCCATCCGGTGAACAAGCATACATGCCTACCGCTTCTTCTTCAATCTCTTCTAGGTAATTTTTGCAAACCTGGCTGGTGAAATGAACATACATACTTTGTAGCCGCTCTTCATTCCTTTTTATTCTTGATGGGAACCAAAACTAGCGAGCCAGAAACATATGATATGAGCCAATCTTCACTTCCATCTCATGCCTGCGCCTTGCAATGGAAGACTTGGAGAACAAGGAATATCCACATCTCTGTCCATTCTCTTCATTATTGGAAAATTTTAGCCAACGCACCAGAACATATGTGCTCTGTACATCTCTTCATTCAATCCTGGTAAGCTGAACATACAAGTGGCACTTCTCTTCATTTTCTGTTCTGTACGGTGGTGTTCTCTGACTCATTCTTCTCTTGTGTTTGGAATTTGTGTTAGTAGACCACTGGGACTGCAAAATCATGCTCGGTTAACAAAAATCCATTCCACCTCTTGTTGTGCCTGCAAAATGACGAACAAGAACACCCATCTGTACACCTGTATTGGCTCTCTACATTACCGGTAATATACTTGAATTTTCTCCATCCCTTCTTGCACGACTTGGTTTGTGTAGCAAAAAGATTTGCACACCAGGCAAAGTTCACACCTGACATTTCCCCCATCCCCTTCTTGTGATGCCAGAACTCTGTTCTTTTCCCCCTGGAAGTTGTAGCTACTAACAAGGAACAAATGCCTTGCGCCTGTCCTCATCTCTTCTTACGGTGATGTCCCTGCAGTGATAACTACTCATCGTACACCAGATTCAAATGAGATGAATCTGTCCAGTGTGACTTAAACACCGAGTCTGCTGAAACTGGGAGCTAATCACCCCATTATCTTCTTCACCAGTGCATCACTGGACTGCTGCAATTACACATCAGCTGCACACATAGTCCACTGGAATTGCACATCATAATTCAGTGGAACTGCTGCACCTCACGAACCAGATTTGAGGAAAAAAAACGCTGAGGATAGTTCTCTCCAAACCGGTAATATACTCCAACCTATATAGACAATTACAACAATAGTAGCTTGATTATTCTGTCACTCCAGTAAAATAAATGATAAGCATATAAACTACAAACTAGTCATCGCTGCCCATGATGACAATAGAAGTTTGATCCTTGTGGTGAAACAAACGATGAGAACCGTAAGTAGCAACAGATTCTCTGCTGGCCCTGAATCTCATAAACATGATAGTTAAACAGATATTTGTTGCTGGCTAGACAGCAGCTGCATATTGTGGTTTATCTGGAAAAAAATGGTTATTAGCTGAACTGATTGTAATTTAATTTGACAACTAGTAATGCTTGTTAATCAACTGAACAAAAAAAACATGCTAATACTGAAACTACTGCTGTATAACAACACAGGATTGAATTATGTATATGCGTATGGAAGCTCAATTAAAAATTAAACGGTGCTTTTGTTCTGCCATAGCAGCACATGTGCAAAAGAAATAAGTGCAAAAGACGGTTCAACCAAAATAAACTGATGCGGAATTAAGTTCTTAGTGTTGATTAAGAATTAGTACTAATCTGGAAATTGGTACTAATCTGTTAAGACTTATAGTTAAGGTCTGATTAGTTATATGTTAACATGGGACTAAGTTAACAAGTAGATTTAGTGGATTTTAGTAATTTGTTTGGTAAATCAATATTAACCCGATAAGAGTGAAGATTAAATGATTAAGTAATAAATTGGAAATTTATGTTGCTGGAGAAATATAGACCGAACAAACCTAAGGCCTGTTCGGTAAATATATATATATATATATAAAGACCACCATAGGTTATATCTCATTATAGATTTAAATGTTATAACATATGGTATATGTAACATACCATGAAGTATATGGTGAATATGTAACTATGAGAAGTTAGAATGTGCTAGAAAATAAATAAGTGCTGTTGAAATTTTGCAAACATATAACCATAGGTTATATTAATTATATGGTTAAGGTGTTATAATATAATGGTATGTTACATTGTATAACATGTGATGCAATATGTAATAATGGAGACATGAGGGGGAATTGAGGAAAATCAGAATATTAATGCTTATGCCTTACGGCAAATCAATGAGGTTTTATTAAAACCTTAGCTTATAATTAATGCAATATAAAATATCATACTATATGGTGTAAGGATATTATGTAACATTGAATAAGATTATGTGGTCAAACATAATTACTGGAAGTAAGGGGGCCTTGGCGCAAATAATAAGTATTGGAAATTTAATTTTAAACTATAGTTTACAATGACATAAGTACTATAGTACTATATAGTATTAATAGATTAAATGGGACAATTACCATTAATAATATACACATAAATAATGTGACAATTATTGGGATAATGGAATTTAAAAACTAAGGTTAGTACAAAATAAACCTTAGGAGTTATAGTATATGTCATGGAATGTTACAAAATATTAAGATAAGTTCTTAATATAAATTGCATGATATAATGCAATAAATCAAATAATCATCTTACATTAAGATGATGAAAATGTGACATATAATATGAGAGAATGAATCATGAAAATAAACATAAGTGTATATATGTGTTGCGCAGGCATATGTGAATAAATAATTAATGTGTATATGATATAGTTGGAAACTATATATATAAAGAGCGAATGTTACTACACTACCAAGTTTGTAAAGTGCAAGTTAATTAGTTGGAAATTAAATATAACTTGTTACAAGTCTTGAATATTATAAATACATTGTATTATAATAAATGGCAAAAAAAAAAGCCACATAAATATTAGTGCATGCATTCATGCAGCTATATATTAAATACCTTAGTTTAAAAGAGAAAAATATTAATTCATGGAATGAATTATAAACATTAGTGCATGAGCATAATATAAGATGCGAAGTAGCGTTGCATGTATACATGTAACTATACATTAAAATTTTATACTCATATACTTAACCGGATTGGTTAAAGTTAATACTTAAGTATAAACGTGAAATATATTTGTATACTCGTGAATAATACGGGATACAATGAAATAAATCCTAACGCTTAAGAACGCTATAACTAAAGTGTCTTTTAACCGACCCATTTAAATAAACCTGGACATCGATAAATGAAAACGTACCACGAGTAACGAATCTCGTATAACGTACTTTACAAATAACAGTGAAACCTGGAATGAAAACGTCGGGAAATACTAGTGTTATTCGGACGTACCGAGTTGAATTAAGTCATGTGGATTGACTTATAGTGTTATGTGATCTAGATCGTGCTACCGACGAAGGCGCTTGATGAGCTAGAGGTCTACTGCGCAACCTAGGTCTTTGGTGAACGGTACGTAAAGGGGTCTGATCTGAGATGTCCTGAGGACTTCCTCGGGCTCAGATATGTGTGCTATATAACGTGTGTGATGCATGTATGTATGTGAGTGGATGTGATTGTGATATGTGATGTTTGATTGTTTAAATTTCCCGCACCATTTAATTGTGCGCGAACGTTCTCCGGGACTAATACTACGTCGACTATAGATCGACTTATATAAAACTACATATACGGATTATGTGATTTGTGAATACCTATCTCTGGCATAATACACTAATCATTATAAGTATGTAGTTATATCCTAAGTAAAACACTTAGGAATGAGACACGACATTGTCGGTCCCTAGAGCCTTGACTCGAACATGAAACTACCTAGAACAATTCTAGGCATGCGTAAGTCCCACAGGCAGCCAACAAAATAAGTGATATTCTCCATAAATAAAAAAAACTGTAACTGACTATCTAACTAACAAAGTTAACAGTGGAGAGTGAGAGAATGTGATGATGTACCTTAATCCAGACAGTCACTGGCTGCTGGTCGCGCGTTAGAGATCTCTTGGGTTATCCGTATCGGGTTTACCCTAGTTAATCCTGAACGAACCTAGATAGATCGTCAGACGGAGTGTGCTACCGTTGGCACCAGGCCTTGGCCACCTAAATGGACGCCTTTACAAAGGCAAAGTGAATAGTCCGGAGTCTTCGGATCATCAGGGCAGTGAGCACCTTGTGTGTACGTGGGACTACTGTTCAAGTGAGATTGTTTCGGGTTGTCCTAACTTGACACCCACTAACGTTTGTGATGATGTAATGAGGACCCGGGGGGTCGTGTGACTAACTAAATAACCTGACCGTTACTAACGGCTGTACGTGTTAATGTTACTATTATTGTGTTGTGTGTTGTTGTGTGTGATTGCGTGAAATGTAGTGACTGTATTACTTGTTTAAATTACCGTCATCCATGTGTTTACTGCTTTAACCTGTACACCGGTAAAAGCATGTAACGAACGTAATAATGGCGACCATGACTATTAAGTGACCAATAGGGTACAGGCCTGGCGTACTCAACGTTTATCGCTGAGCCTTTATGGCATTACGTGCAGGTGATGACTACCGTCGAAGCCGAAGAGCGGGGCCCGGGTAGTTAGAATTTTAATTACAGTGCGAGATTTTGTAAGTATAGGATGGACATTAGTTTAGTGTATTTATAACGTTATACTTATATGAGGTTACCTAGACGCTCACTTGTTGTTAAGTTACTCTTGGGTTAGAATGATGTATAGGTTAGTATCTCGTTATCACTACGGTTGTATTTGTAATACCAGTGTATTTCTTAGTTTATTTATTTCTGCTTCTTTACTCGTATGGGCGAGTAATGCATGTGACACCCAAGTGAGTTTTATTAATGTGAGGCTTCCGTTGTGAGACGTTATTAATTAAATGCTACGTGAGTGATTATTACGTGATTACGAGTGGGGTGTTACAAAAGTGGTATCAGAGCGGAGTACCGCTCTGATGACGAGATAATAGGATTTAAGATAGTGAGCCTAGGATTAGGATATACGGGAAACGTTTGTGAGGTACGAAAAGTCTTCGTTTAAGTGAATTTATGTGTTAGCAAAGCCTTTGGCTTGCAAGAGTTAGCCCTTGAGGCGCACAAACGAGTGGATTATGCTGTGATGAGTTATCGAGTAACGAGAAGACGAACGGTGATACCGAACTCTAGTGGTGGTGTGAGCCAAGAAGCTGGCCAAGGGCATAACGGCCCGGGAATAGTATCTCCGTTACGGACCAGCTGGGAGCTCAGTCAGGAGGAGACATACGAACGTCGTGACGTCGTGAGTACATTGGCGACAGTCCACTTTCATGTGGAAGTCCAGTATGGACTACCGCTGACAGTACCCCTCCCGCCACAACCCAATGAGTATAATACAACAGAGGAATACAATCCCCGAATATAGGGAAGAGGGCTACCAAGCCCAACAAACCGTCTAAACGCTTTTGCACTGAATGAATAAATTCCTACTCCTGTAACATTAATAAAATTTCAATACCCTACCTTCTTTTAAAATGTAAAATGACCAAGCGTTAGTGATAGGCACCGGGGGGCGAGCGCCATTGCTACGGTAAACGTCATGGAAAGGATCACCCAAGATACAAGGGAAAGCGGATCGGGAGCATCCTGAGCTCCGCGAGACCGTCGCTAGTAATGGGCATCTCTAACTACCATGCAATTGAATTGTTACCCAACTGTAAATGAAATAATGTGATGTAGAACTGTAAAACTGTAAAAATATTGTGAGTGTGGAGAATTTTGTAAAGTTCACTCGTCTTGTCATATTCAAATTGTAGACCTAATCTTGAGTACACATATTACGGTAACACTAGAACCTTGTCGTAACGACACCTGTGGAGAAACAAAATTCCAAGCGTTTATGCTACCGTGAATCCAATGTGAGGTGAAACTTATACATTCTAATGACGAGGTGGAAAGGAAAATTTTCCAACCAGATTACCATCCTTTTTAGGAACAATCGTTCTAACCGTACTTGAACAACCAAAGCGGTAGTAAGACGGACAAGTCTGAAGCCGACAATTCAACCTGCCTGGCGCACTTGCTAAGGCAAGCACGAAGTTAGACATTCGTTAATAATTTCATCTACCTCGCGCACTTGCTGCTGCAAGTGCTGCAAACAACTACGACGTAGTTACAATTACTATTATCGTTACAAACGAATTCTATAAACTATGTAGACCAGTGGTACAACACCCTGGCTACCAATAACCGCCAAACATTCGTACGACTCGAATACAACGACTTAACCACAATGTATCACCTTGGAACTACGAAACCGCTAAGATACGAGGCTTATAACCTTGGAAGGACCGATGAGTCCGAGTAATCATAACAAAAGGGGCATACGTCAGCCCATAACCAACTACCTTCATCTAACAGTGATGAATCAATAATAACGGCTTACGAACCAAATACTATGACAAAATTGTAAATTATTTAATGGCGTGGTATGGACGTGGGAGGTGGAACTTGATCCGGTACAGGTAAAGGGAAGCTGAACACAAATTGGGGTGGAAGGATAGTCCAACGCTGGTGCTGATCACACCAGGGTCGGATGACTCCTGAGACTCTTCACTAGTTGCCACAATTATTTACAATCAGGATAAACCAAACTACAGTACTAATTACAAACAACTAGTGACAATTTAATATAAGGCATTAAATAAGAATACTTGTGACCAACAACTCACACTTGTATAATAAATCATACGGTAAAATTAAAACGAAAATTGCAAATTCTAGCTAAAAACAACTAGCAATAATTCAACCATACAATATTAAATGAAATTACCGGTGAGTAACAACTCACTCCCGTATGATATGTATAGAAAATTGTGACGAAAATACGAACACTTAACGAACAATACCAATATTAGCCGCAACGGATGACGCCAGCTTGTGACCAACACCAAAAAGGTTGTGATACAGATCAGTCCACAGTTGGACCAAAATTGAAAAGAACAACTATACCGTAATACGGTTACTACCAGCATCAGTAGCAACAATAAACGCGAATCTATATTGAACGCATGAATAACTACCACCCTGAGCACTACCTTCACCAAGGAGTGTCATGCACGCTCATGTACAAATATGAATGAATAAACGTCGAAATTAAATCTTATGTGTATCATCACGATCATAATGATCATGGAACAAGTTCCAAGTAAAAGAGTGGCTACCGCCATTGGCGTTCCACCATGTAAAAACCATGTGTTTATATAAAAGACATGTCGTCTACTACTAGTACGACTATCAGTAATGATGAATATGTGAAATAGACAACGGCAAATCGCCTAAACACTAATATAAATATCCAAGTGTAACCAAATATAAAATACCTAAACTAAACTCTAAATGGCGTAAGTTTGAGTAAGTACTTAATGTACTAGTAAACGGGCGTAAGCCCAGGAGAACAGGGACACCGCCTCCAACCACCTTTAAGTTTATGTTACCAAGAAAAACGATGTCTAAATTAATATGACAGATAACCAGAAGCAAACTACCATAAGGACTTCCATAAAGGAAGGATGCACACATCCTCGCCACGGAGTCCGGTACTACGTTAAACAACATGACCCAGGAAATAAATAATGTCAAGAGAGCTACGGTACATACCGTAAGCTATGTGAATAACATGTGAATTATCTAACAAGCGCCGAACCGCACACATGAAATTTAAATAACAACAGATGACCCAGTATACGAGTAACCCCAATAAAGAAATTACTAAACAACTTACAACACAAGAATTCAAAGATTCTCTTAAAGAAATTAACAAACCGTTATCAGTAATATACTTAACAACAAAGAAACGAGTAAAACCAGCTCCTATTATTACGGTGCGAGTCCTACCCTTAGAATAAATATAACAAACATCTACCAATAAATACACGAACCCATACAATTGGGCAGGAAACCCGGAGAACTGAACAGTCGCATGGGAGACCCCCAATACTAACAAGAAGGGATATTGACACAAGAATACTTCACAAACGTGTGACGGACACTGCGAGTCTATAAACGAGTTATGGGACGACCACACTCCATGGGAGCTTGTGGGCTCGACAGACTCATTCCCGGGTTAGTCGAGCAAGTAGCAATGTATCAGTACGGTACCCCATACATGTAGACATGTGGTGACAGAAACACTGGAAGTAGTCAACTCCACATGAAGGTCAGAAATGTAAACCCAGACCAGTGTAAATAACCACTTAGAATAAACTAATGAATAAACCCCAGTTTAATTAACAAAGTGAATGCAACCAACAACCCTGGATATAATATGATCAAACTATAACTTCTCAAAGGAGTGGATAAATACAGTAACCCTAAGAGGAAAACCTCCCAACAGTGGAGAAAAATTGATAGTAATTAATTGACAAGCTAGAAGACCCAATAAATGGGCGAATGAAAATATAATACCCAAGAAGGCTCAATAGCAGTTTAAATCAACAACATGCATTACTCAGAACCACTTAATGATTATAATCATTACCCGTAAAAGGGGGCGAAGAGAGAACTACTCTCCAAATATAAAATATATACAACAACACTAAAAATCAATGACAATGGTACATTCTTAACCGAAAAGAGGTTGTACACAAGTACATTATTATCCAGTATACAATAAAGGTAAAGCTAGTACACTAAACTTTAATCCGTCGAATCGACTAGAAAATGGTGCGCACGGAAGCGACCGCTACAAACAAATGTTAGAATGAGTACATTTCCAAACACAGACGAGCAAAGCTCGCACAAAAAAAAAAACAATGATGAGACATAAAATGGACGTCGGGCTACACAACAACCTAGACTATTAAGGGACACGTTCCTAAATAAATACAGAGTTCAAACTATAACTCGCATAGGAACGGATAAACATACAATTATATTCCTTGTGAATAATGTGAGAGTACAAGATACAAATATATGAGAGGAAAATACCTCAACTGCCAAACATACCCAATGGGATGTTACACAGTGCAGAAAATGAATGTGATTATAACAGTGGATTCCCTTAATAAATGAGATAAATATACAGTGAATGTTGTGAAACCGCCACACAGGAAGCACTATAGATACCTACATGAAATACATAACAAATATTTTCATTAAATACATCATTCCGGAACAAAACACCGGGAGACACGGGATTACAAAAGCATCCTCGTGCATTACTAACGACATGTCTTAAAGAAAATATTATGACTAGTGCGAACGACATTAAATATGAATGATTATTTACATCATACTTCATCTCAACATAACCCCGGCGAGTGAAGACAATAACGACTTGAATTATATGGCGCACTACCGATCTAAAATATCGATATACGATTTCCATCCTGTCATGTGCAGATACAACTAGTGTTATCGCACAGACTGAGATACTTCCATTCAAATTACAAAGACCGTGAACGACACTGTCATAATGAAACAACACCAGCAATAAACTGCTGCCAACAAACCATCTAAGATATCAATAGAATGAAGGGCGTATTAGCCCCATATCCATGGGTCTGCACCTCCATACAGAGCGAGTGAGCCCAATAGAACGTGGTTGAGACTGAAATACCCCTAATCTTTAAAATATAATTAAATGATCTATTAATGATCTAAGATGATTATTAAACATCTAAATATTATTGGGGAACAATCTAAAAGATCTCAACAAGGCAAAACACGCCTTAAGATCGGTAAAGCCAAAAATGTGCTTTAAGACCATAAAGATTGTATAACCTCAAATAGGATCCAGAGTGGACTCCTAAGTATTATAATGAATCAAGGAACACAATAAAACCATTCTCAAAGAGAACTAAGCTCAGGAACACCCTGTGACACAAAAATGTGCGCTAAAACTCCTTAAAGCACGTTTTTGTGAGATTGCCTTTTAAATTGATTTTTGATGGGCTTAAAAATTATAATTATCCTTAAATATGATATATAATCATTATATCATATTAGGAATTTAATTCCAGAAATTTACGAATTTTTACAAATTTAATATTAAAATATTAATAAAACCCTAAAGTGGGGCCCACATGAGTCAAATTGACCAAGTATGGTCAATGGTCAAATAATTGACCCACTTGGACCATGGCAGCCGGCTGGCAATAAGAGAGGAGGCTGCATAATTTCCTTGATTGACAATAATGCTACCTAATGCATTTACTTTTAGAAAATAATGTTACTTTTTACATTATTTCAAACTTTACTTACTTTTCCCACCTTCTCCTCCTTCCTTGTCCGATTCCACACTGCCCAGCCGAGTTCTCCTTCTTCCTTGGAGCTCTCAAGACTTGTTCTTGAGCTTGGAAGACAAACCTAGCTCCTAAGCTCCTAATGTAAGTGTTTTAATGTCATTTTTGGCTCTTTTTCTTCATCTCTTCACCACCAACACCTAAATTTCGTGGCTCATCTATTCCTATGGCTTATTCTCAGTGTTCTAAGGTTAGAACAAGAGATAAACTCGGTTGAGACCAGTATAGGGACCAAGGTTGTTCAAATCTACATTTTAAGGTAAAAATGTGCTTTAAGCTCATAACTTTTGATTCCCTTCGAGTTTGGCTGTGAAACTTTGGTCATAGCCTCATCTTCTTCTCCTTTTCATGTAGAATCTGTTGGTTAGTCATTTGGAGCAAGGGTGACGAGATCCAAGAGAAATACTCTCTTTTAAGGCATTTTTCCAAGGTAAAACCTAATAACAAGGTAGTATTTCGAGATCTAACTATTTCCTATGTCAATATGGTGGATCTAACACCTTGTGGTGTGTTTGGTTCAGGTCGAAAATGCCTAGAACTTCCCTCGCATTTTTAAGGTGATTTTTGCCTTAAATCTTACATCAATTATTCCTTATGGCTAAGCTCAAGCTTGGAGTGTAACCATATCTTGTTTTTGTGTATTAAACATGTCTAAATCAAGTGGTGAATTTTCCTACAAGTGACCGAGCCTATACAAGGATAAATCAAGGTAAAACACCTTAAACTTATGATTTTGTAATCTTTAAATATATATATATATATGGCCGAGAGTGAATATACATATATAGGTCATATTGACCTAAAAATGTAAAAAAAATGGCTAAGATAAATTAAGCTAGTCATTTAAGAGATTTAATTAACATAATGGTCAAATTATGACATTATGTGGAAAAATAATTAAACCATGGAGAGGCCGAATATATGCTATATTTTGAGACATTTATTGTGTAATTTATTTTGCAAGATCAAGGTTGTAATAAGGCCATGTCATTAGGCCATTTTAATTTAAGTTTATAAGCTTATTTAGTTTTATTTATGCTTATAATTAAAGTTGGGGCCAATTCGTAATTATTAAGGAATTAGAAAAGCCGTGGGTAATTTAGAGCAATTTAGGGTTTTTAAATGAATTTAATAAAAAGTATAACATTTTATTAAGTTTTGGGTAAAAATTGTAAAAATAGAAAAGTATGGGGTGTTGTTGGTAATTACCAAAGTTTGGGTCCCAATTGGATTAGTAGTCAAAGTTGACTATGTAGGAGACCTTGGACCAAGTTTGGAGAATTTAAGGAATTAAATACTACCTTATATTAAGATAGTAATTAAATTGAAAAATTTATAAGTCTTGGGGTGGTGGTATTGTGATTTCCGAAAACTAGGGTACTAAATGGAGCTTAGTACAAACCTTAGATTATTAGGGATTTTTAGAAGTTTGATTTGGGTAAATTTGGAGTTGATATGAATTATCTAGGTATACTATAAGATATTTCATAACATTGTTACACATGGGTAACATATGTGGTAAAACCGAGATTTAGAGAAAGTATAAGGTTAATAATGATATTTATAACCTTTTGGTATGGTTTGGTAATTTTTGGGATTATTATAAGGTTTTATGAAGATATATGTATAGTATATAGTTTTGGTGATATTAGAAACTATATGTTTAAAAATGGAGTAAATTGGTGAAAATAGAAAGTTAAGTGGTGGAAATTAAATTTAAAAAGACCATGGGGTCTGCTCGGTATTTTGGAGAAATTATAACTATGGGTTATAATTATATTAAGGTTTAAGGATTATAATATAAGGTATACATTATAAGTGTAACAATGGAATATATTTTTGGGATTGATTTGTAAATTATGGAAGTTGGTGGGAATTAATTAAAAACCGAGAGTTTAAGTGCTGTTTGGATTTCATAACAAAATATAACTATAGGTTATAATTGTTTTAATGACTTAAATGTCATAATATTATATAACTATAATATAACATTATATAAAATATAAATTATGTGGTGGATTTTGTAAATATTTGGGAATTATAGGTGCTGTTCGGAAATATTACTATTTTGGAATGAAATTTATAATATGGTTTTTATGTTATAAGAGCTATAACATTTATAATATAAGAGGTATTCATCAAAAGAATGAATATATATTATAATGACTTACCATATAATAAATAGCCCTATAATGCATATATATAAATAAATATATGTCATAGTGTGGAAAATATAGTATAGTTCAATAACTATGTGTTACCACAATTAAAATGATATGAGATGAAGGGAAAGGAATTATAAACATTGGATATGGAATTCTAATGTTAAGAGTGTACATGAAATAATAAGGATTTATATAATGCAAAGTATTTGTACATATGAATTATACAACATTACACTTGGAAAAACTAACCTTAGAAAAATAAATACTAAGGTGAGATGTATAGTGCATGTCGAAGAATCATACATGCAATAGAGAAACAAACTATACGATCTACAAATATATGTTTAAGTTACATGCGATAACAAGTCCAACAATAAGTATGTTAATATACGAGATAAGACTACGCATGTAATGTAACACTTTTCCAATCTCGAGTTAAACCGAAAGCCCGACCAACATTGACAGTTAATAACGGGGGGTTAACCGGGAGTTATTAGTGACGGTACGGGGTACCGTAGAATTTTGTGTTGTTATACAGTATGCTAATCAGTAGCATTATGTATTGTATAGACTGTTAGAGACGACACACGGAGCATAGGATCTTGCTGATTCATACTCCACCGTAATACACCAGGGTGAACGGTATGTTATTTATGTGGCTTGATTGTCTCTGAGGACTTCCTCAGTTCAGACATTGTGTGAAAATCTGTGATAAGATTGAATGTCTGCTTGTGTGAATTAATATGCTTGAGTTGTGTATAAATGCTGCTTTACTATTACTGTCATGCGATAACAGTACCGTTCGTATATATGAACATATTATAAAACGAACTAGCGGCAGTGATGCTATCTTGTATGTGTAACATAAGGAACGTAAGTAAACGTTGTAGCATCAGGATATATATATATATATATATTATCTGAGACTTATATACGGAGCATTGGCCTCTTTAACGCCGCTCTCGTATCTAACACTGGATCCCGAGTCGACATACTCAGGATTGGACTAACGACCTTAGTCTATTGTGTTAAGGAAAGTAATAAAACGATGCGATGGTATAGATAAGTTATCAAGAGGATGTGGCTCTTGCTGTGAAATGTGGTCCATTAACGATACTAGGATACCGTGTGGTAACCGTAAGTATCAGGATAGATTTCCAACGAACTACAGATTGTTCGTAGGACGGAGACTCTACCGCTGGAGTGGCTACTGCCGTGGGTGACCCGCCAAAGAGATGGGTAACTTAGAGACACGTCGTTCTAATGAGACGCTGTCATTAGACATGACTGAACAATTACGAACGATTTTATTAACTCGTACATTAGGCGAACATTATTTGGGCGTGCATGCCAAAGACGAGAGTTCATACTCGTTTATAATTCTCGTTGTTTCGCCTTGTTGTTCATTGGTTATGCTGTGTGGTTATGTGTGGTATGTTGGTGGTGTTGATTGTATAAGCCGTTGTACTCATAAGTGTGTGTTGTGAATTGGATTAATTAAATAAACTGTACTTATATCTGTGTGTGAACTGGATGAGTCGAGTCACTGTGCTCGTGTGTGGATTTTGTGGATTGTTCGAACGAGTCGACGTACTCAACTATGAACTTTCGGGTGTTGTTGGAGTGGAGTCTACATACTCATATAAGCGTTATAACGCTTTCAGTGGTCTATTACGATGCGATGTGTGGAGCCGGGGGCTTATTTGTTATTTGAGTTTACTGCAAAATATAATGTTGCTTTACAGTTCTAATATTAAACTATTTGCATGAAAATGGTGTGCATGCTCTCGACCAAATAACTGAATGGTCCGAGGGTGCATGACAGTCAGGTAATAACATACTCAGCGGGGGCTGATTCCATACCACAAACTACCATTTTTGCAGGTATGCAACTTCCGGTGCCGGCAAAGAGAGTGACGCGCGGGGTAGTATGATTACAGTTATTCGAACATGCACTGTTGCATTTTGATACGAATCTAGAAACGTGTATAGGTTTTGGACACTTAGAAAGCTCACTGTGAATGTATTATATTTTGGTTTGGGAAGTTTAGATCTATCTCTTGTTGTCACTGCGAGAAAATGTTTCGTATGTAAGAATATATCAGGAAGTACGTTATTACTCGTATGGGCGAGTAAGAACGGTGACACCAGTAGTTGACTTGTTGAGATTACCGCTGCGATTATATTGTTAAGTAAGATGATTAGGAGTCGATTAGAGTAGGGGTGTTACAGAGACAGCGCTCCAAGTACTCCATGCCTTGGGCTGGAAAAGTACGCGCCTCACCTTTTCTCATGACCACTTTTAGAATCAAATGTCTAAGACCGACCGGTCTCTGAATACAAGAATACCATAAGACTCAAGTATCCAGTGCTCCTTGGTAAGCGGTTGTTGTATACTTGTGGGGTACGGGGGCGTAACCCTTTTTAAGGGGGGTAGAGCCTCTTGGTTGTGCACAAGTGTGCACTAGTTTTGTGTTTCTGTATGCGGGGCATACGCTGTTTTGTCGGTTGTTTGTATGCGCATTGCGCACCTGTGTTCATTTGTGTACATGTATGTAAGTATCCTATGCGATACTCAGTTATGTTTGTATGTATGAACTTGTTGGATGATGTATATGTGTATATACTCTCTTATAAATTCAGTTCATGTTGTATCACTTAGATGCTGATTGAATCATAGAGATGGAACGGTGAATGTTGAATGTTCTGGACACCTCGGGGAGGTTGTCAAGATGGCTAGAACTGATAGGATACGATGGTGCTGATGGATCACCTATATCCATATATTTGAAGTAACGCCACACTTGAGGGCTATGTGCAATATGAGCACAATACATTATGCGTGAATGCTACATCACATAGATGTGCATTTTGGGAGTCATGGGTAGATATACATTATATACCTATTTAAGAAAGACGACTTCGGGACGAAGTCTTTTTAAGGGGGTAGACTGAAACACCCCTAACTAATTAAACATTTAATCAAATAAATTAAGGCCTAAACATGCCATAAAATCAGTTTAAAAACAACAATGGTCAACAGAAAGTAATTATTGCACCCTTTGACCATTTAGGTAAATATACCCAAATGAACTCATTAGGACCTAAAATTTTGTCCTAAGCATATTAACACATTAATGAACTTAATGAAGCTGTTGGACAGTATTTCAACATCAAGAACCAACATTAACATGCTTAAAAGTCATTTAGAGCAAAATGTGCTCTAAACAAACTTTAAAGGTCATGTGACCTCCGTTTGATTCCAAATCAAGTTCCTAAGCTTAGTAATCGTGTAATGAGTGTAATTAATTAATTACCAAAGAAAACCAAGCTCAAAAACAAGCTTAACACAAAATGTGTCTTAAAACACTTTAAAGCACGTTTTGTGTATAACTTCAAAGTATTGGTCTATGTCATTTCAAGGACCATATTACATTCTTTATAACATTTATGTGTCATGGGACTATATTATAAAGTCTAAACCAAAGTTTTAAAATAAAATCAAAATGGATGTTTTGGGTGAATAGTACCCAAAATAACATTTTAATTCCTAAACTAAACTATGGTCAATGATCATCCCTTGACCTTGACCATGCATTACCGTTGATTAAGGGGGTGTTCACCATATATTGCCGGTCACATTATGTATACAAGTGACTCATAAAGGTAACTTTAATAAAGTAAAATAAGTACTCCCTCCGTCCCATTTGCAGGTTCTCATTTCCTTTTGCACGCATATTAAGGGGGAGGAAAAGTAGAGTAGAGGAAGAAACTTAATACACTATATGAGACATGATTTTGGGACAAGAAGAAAATGGAAAGTGGACACTGTCCATGGGACAGAGGGAGTATTAATTTATGACATTACCAAGGTTAAACCCACCGTTTCCCACCTCGTGTACTTACCACCACCGTTTGGTGAGTCATACCTATTCACTTGCAGACTCCAATATCTGCTAAAAAGTCATCGATACTGTACAAGCTTTTATACCATGCCTACACATGGCACAAGTTACCACATAAATCAACATGTTCCCACGTTTATACTGCAATTGCCGGCAGCCCATGAGCTTCCCTCTTCACTAAGGAAACCCTACAAAATATCTAGTATATTGGTGACTCATTCATACTAGTTCTTTTTCTGTATGACCGTATTCACATCAGAAGGAACTAACAGCTCCTTCCCTTCTTCATTCTCTTGTCACGGTAATCCGCAAACCTTGCTGGCGAACATACACACATACTCCCTCTCATTCTCTTCACATGCCAAACTGCTGAACGAGGAGCATACAGTTCTGCCCTCTTGTTTCTCTTCATTGACAATAACTTGCGATCCAAACTGGCAAAAAATAGCATACAACTCCACCGCTCTCATTCTTCTCACCGACAGATATTTGCAAAACCCAACTGGCAAATGAGGAATGTCCTGCTCTGTGCCTCGCCTGTTTTTCTTCTTCTTCACTCAGAAAAACAATGGCAACGGAAACATATACCTCTCGTCATTCTATGCACGTTGTTAATTTTGCAACCCAGCTGACGAATATGGTCGGCACCTGCTTGTACCTTCTTCACTCCTCACGTAGCTAATTTGCAACCCACCCAGCTAACGAACATGAACCACATGAGCCTTGCACCTATCTTCATTCCCTCCACTTCTGTTACCTTTGCAAGCCCATCCGGTGAACAAGCATACATGCCTACCGCTTCTTCTTCAATCTCTTCTAGGTAATTTTTGCAAACCTGGCTGGGTGAAATGAACATACATACTTTGTAGCCGCTCTTCATTCCTTTTTATTCTTGATGGGAACCAAAACTAGCGAGCCAGAAACATATGATATGAGCCAATCTTCACTTCCATCTCATGCCTGCGCCTTGCAATGGAAGACTTGGAGAACAAGGAATATCCACATCTCTGTCCATTCTCTTCATTATTGGAAAATTTTAGCCAACGCACCAGAACATATGTGCTCTGTACATCTCTTCATTCAATCCTGGTAAGCTGAACATACAAGTGGCACTTCTCTTCATTTTCTGTTCTGTACGGTGGTGTTCTCTGACTCATTCTTCTCTTGTGTTTGGAATTTGTGTTAGTAGACCACTGGGACTGCAAAATCATGCTCGGTTAACAAAAATCCATTCCACCTCTTGTTGTGCCTGCAAAATGACGAACAAGAACACCCATCTGTACACCTGTATTGGCTCTCTACATTACCGGTAATATACTTGAATTTTCTCCATCCCTTCTTGCACGACTTGGTTTGTGTATAGCAAAAAGATTGCACACCAGGCAAAGTTCACACCTGACATTTCCCCCATCCCTTCTTGTGATGCCAGAACTCTGTTTTTCCCCTGGAAGTTGTAGCTAACAAGGAAAATGCCTTGCGCCTGTCCTCATTCTCTTCTTACGGTGATGTCCCTGCAGTGATAACTACTCATCGTACACCAGATTCAAATGAGATGAATCTGTCCAGTGTGACTTAAACACCGAGTCTGCTGAAACTGGGAGCTAATCACCCCATTATCTTCTTACCAGTGCATCACTGGACTGCGCAATTACAATCAGCTGCACAACATAGTCACTGGAATTGCACTCATAATCAGTGGAACTGCTGCACCTCACGAACCAGATTTGAGGAAAAAAAACGCTGAGGATAGTTCTCTCCAAAACCGGTAATATACTCCAACCTATATAGACAATTACAACAATAGTAGCTTGATTATTCTGTCACTCCAGTAAAATAAATGATAAGCATATAAACTACAAACTAGTCATCGCTGCCCATGATGACAATAGAAGTTTGATCCTTGTGGTGAAACAAACGATGAGAACCGTAAGTAGCAACAGATTCTCTGCTGGCCCTGAATCTCATAAACATGATTAGTTAAACAGATATTTTTGCTGGCTAGACAGCAGCTGCATATTGTGGTTTATCTGGAAAAAAATGGTGTATTAGCTGAACTGATTGTAATTTAATTTGACAACTAGTAATGCTTGTTAATCAACTGAACAAAAAAAACATGCTAATACTGAAACTACTGCTGTATAACACAGGATTGAATTATGTATATGCGTATGGAAGCTCAATTAAAAATTAAACGGTGCTTTTGTTCTGCCATAGCAGCACATGTGCAAAAGAAATAAGTGCAAAAGACGGTTCAACCAAAATAAACTGATGCGGAATTAAGTTCTTAGTGTTGATTAAGAATTAGTACTAATCTGGAAATTGGTACTAATCTGTTAAGACTTATAGTTAAGGTCTGATTAGTTATATGTTAACATGGGACTAAGTTAACAAGTAGATTTAGTGGATTTTAGTAATTGTTTGGTAAATCAATATTAACCCGATAAGAGTGAAGATTAAATGATTAAGTAATAAATTGGAAATTTATGTTGCTGGAGAAATATAGACCGAACAAACCTAAGGCCTGTTCGGTAAATATATATATATATATAAATAAAGACCATAGGTTATCTCATTATAAGATTTAAATGTTATAACATATGGTATATGTAACATACCATGAAGTATATGGTGAATATGTAACTATGAGAAGTTAGAATGTGCTAGAAAATAAATAGTGCTGTTGAAATTTTGCAAACATATAACCATAGGTTATATTAATTATATGGTTAAGGTGTTATAATATAAGGTGTATGTTACATTGTATAACATGTGATGCAATATTGTAATAATGGAGACATGAGGGGGAATTGAGGAAAATCAGAATATTAATGCTTATGCCTTACGGCAAATCAATGAGGTTTTATTAAAACCTTAGCTTATAATGTTAATGCAATATAAAATATCATACTATATGGTGTAAGGATATTATGTAACATTGAATAAGATTATGTGGTCAAACATAATTACTGGAAGTAAGGGGGCCTTGGCGCAAATAATAAGTATTGGAAATTTAATTTTAAACTATAGTTTACAATGACATAAGTACTATAGTACTATATAGTATTAATATGATTAAATGGGACAATTACCATTAATAATATACACATAAATAATGTGACAATTATTGGGATAATGGAATTTAAAAACTAAGGTTAGTACAAAATAAACCTTAGGAGTTATAAGTATATGTCATGGAATGTTACAAAATATTAAGATAAGTTCTTAATATAAATTGCATGATATAATGCAATAAATCAAATAATCATCTTACATTAAGATGATGAAAATGTGACATATAATATGAGAAATGAATCATGAATAAAACATAAGTGTATAATATGTGTTGCGCAGGCATATGTGAATAAATATAATTAATGTGTATATGATATAGTTGGAAACTATATAATATAAAGAGCGAATGTTACTACACTACCAAGTTTGTAAAGTGCAAGTTAATTAGTTGGAAATTAAATATAACTTGTTACAAGTCTTGAATATTATACATTGTATTATAATAAATGGCAAAAAAAAAATGCCACATAAATATAGTGCATGCATTCATGCAGCTATATTTAAATACCTTAGTTTAAAAGAGAAAAATATTAATTCATGGAATGAATTATAAACATTAGTGCATGAGCATAATATAAGATGCGAAGTAGCGTTGCATGTATACATGTAACTATACATTAAAATTTTATACTCATATACTTAACCGGATTGGTTAAAGTTAATACTTAAGTATAAACGTGAAATATATTTGTATACTCGTGAATAATACGGGATACAATGAAATAAATCCTAACGCTTAAGAACGCTATAACTAAAGTGTCTTTTAACCGACCCATTTAAATAAACCTGGACATCGATAAATGAAAACGTACCACGAGTAACGAATCTCGTATAACGGTACTTTAACAAATAACAGTGGAAACCTGGGAATGAAACGTCGGGAATACTAGTGTTATTCGGACGTACCGAGTTGAATTAAGTCATGTGGATTGACTTATAGTGTTGTGTATCTAGATCGTGCTACCGACGAAGGCGCTTGATGAGCTAGAGGTCTACGCGCAACCTAGGTCTTTGGTGACGGTACGTAAGGGGTCTGATCTGAGATGTCCTGAGGACTTCCTCGGGCTCAGATATGTGTGCTATATAACGTGTGTGATGCATGTATGTATGTGAGTGGATGTGATTGTGATATGTGATGTTTGATTGTTTAAATTTCCCGCACCATTTAATTGTGCGCGAACGTTCTCCGGGACTAATACTACGTCGACTATAGATCGACTTATATAAAACTACATATACGGATTATGTGATTGTGAATACCTATCTCTGGCATAATACACTAATCATTATAAGTATGTAGTTATATCCTAAGTAAAACACTTAGGAATGCGACACGACATTGTCGGTCCCTAGAGCCTTGACTCGAACATGAATACTACCTAGAACAATTCTAGGCATGCGTAAGTCCCACAGGGCAGCCAACAAAATAAGTGATATTCTCCATAAATAAAAAAAACTGTAACTGACTATCTAACTAACAAAGTTAACAGTGGAGAGTGAGAGAATGTGATGATGTACCTTAATCCAGACAGTCACTGGCTGCTGGTCGCGCGTAGAGATCTCTTGGGTTATCCCGTATCGGGTTTACCCTAGTTAATCCTGAACGAACCTAGATAGATCGTCAGGCGGAGTGTGCTACCGTTGGCACCAGGCCCTTGGCCACCTAAATGGACGCCTTTACAAAGGCAAAGTGAAATAGTCCCGGAGTCTTCGGATCATCAGGGCAGTGAGCACCTTGTGTGTACGTGGGACTACTGTCCAAGTGAGATTGTTTCGGGTTGTCCTAACCTGACACCCACTAACGTTTGTGATGTGATGTAATGAGAACCCGGGGGGTAGTGTGACTAACTAAATAACCTGACTGCTACTAACGGCTGCACGTGTCAATGTTATTACTATTGTGTTGTGTGTTGTTGTGTGTGATTGCGTGAAATGTAGTGACTGTATTACTTGTTTAAAATTACCGTCATCCATGTGTTTACTGCTTTAAATACCTGTACACCGGTAAAGCATGTAACGAACGTAATAATGGCGACCATGACTATTAAGTGACCAATAGGGTACAGGCCTGGCGTACTCAACGTTTATCGCTGAGCCTTTATGGCATTATGTGCAGGTGATGAGTACCGTCGAAGCCGAAGAGCGGGACCCGGGTAGTTAGGATTTTAATTACAGTGCGAGATTTTGTAAGTATAGGATGGATATTAGTTTAGTGTGTTTATAACGTTATACTTATATGAGGTTTACCTAGACGCTCACTTGTTGTTAAAGTTACTCTTGGGTTAGAATGATGTATAGGTTAGTATCTCGTTATCACTACGGTTGTATTTGTAATACCAGTGTTATTTCTTAGTTTATTTATTTCTGCTTCTTTACTCGTATGGGCGAGTAATGGCATGTGACACCCAAGTGAGTTTTATTAATGTGAGACTTCCGTTGTGAGACGTTATTAATTAAATGCTACGTGAGGGATTATTACGTGATTACGAGTGGGGTGTTACAAAAGTGGTATCAGAGCGGAGTACCGCTCTGATGACGAGATAATAGGATTTAAGATAGTGAGCCTAGGATTTAGGATATACGGGAAACGTTTGTGAGGTACGAAAAGTCTTCGTTTAAGTGAATTTATGTGTTAGCAAAGCCTTTGGCTTGCAAGAGTTAGCCCTTGAGGCGCACAAACGAGTGGATTATGCTGTGATGAGTTATCGAGTAACGAGAAGACGAACGGTGATACCGAACTCTAGTGGTGGTGTGAGCCAAGAAGCTGGCCAAGGGCATAAC
This sequence comes from Limonium bicolor, assembly GCA_023374045.1. Lineage (NCBI taxonomy): Eukaryota > Viridiplantae > Streptophyta > Magnoliopsida > Caryophyllales > Plumbaginaceae > Limonium > Limonium bicolor. The sequence continues at coordinate 82,795,475 of CM041780.1, read as the reverse complement.
GGCCCGGGAATAGTATCTCCGTTACGGACCAGCTGGGAGCTCAGTCAGGAGGAGACATACGAAGTCGTGACGTCGTGAGTACATTGGCGACAGTCCACTTTCATGTGGAAGTCCAGTATGGACTACCGCTGACAGTACCCCTCCCGCCACAACCCAATGAGTATAATACAACAGAGGAATACAATCCCCGAATATAGGGAAGAGGGCTACCAAGCCCAACAAACCGTCTAAACGCTTTTGCACTGAATGAATAAATTCCTACTCCTGTAACATTAATAAAATTTCAATACCCTACCTTCTTTTAAAATGTAAAATGACCAAGCGTTAGTGATAGGCACCGCCGGGGGCGAGCGCCATTGCTACGGTAAACGTCATGGAAAGGATCACCCAAGATACAAGGGAAAGCGGATCGGGAGCATCCTGAGCTCCGCGAGACCGTCGCTAGTAATGGGCATCTCTAACTACCATGCAATTGAATTGTAATACCCAACTGTAAACTGAAAATATATTGTGAGTGTGGAGAATTTTGTAAAGTTCACTCGTCTTGTCATATTCAAATTGTAGACCTAATCTTGAGTACACATATTACGGTAACACTAGAACCTTGTCGTAACGACACCTGTGGAGAAACAAAATTCCAAGCGTTTATGCTACCGTGAATCCAATGTGAGGTGAAACTTATACATTCTAATGACGAGGTGGAAAGGAAAATTTTCCAACCAGATTACCATCCTTTTTAGGAACAATCGTTCTAACCGTACTTGAACAACCAAAGCGGTAGTAAGACGGACAAGTCTGAAGCCGACAATTCAACCTGCCTGGCGCACTTGCTAAGGCAAGCACGAAGTTAGACATTCGTTAATAATTTCATCTACCTCGCGCACTTGCTGCTGCAAGTGCTGCAAACAACTACGACGTAGTTACAATTACTATTATCGTTACAAACGAATTCTATAAACTATGTAGACCAGTGGTACAACACCCTGGCTACCAATAACCGCCAAACATTCGTACGACTCGAATACAACGACTTAACCACAATGTATCACCTTGGAACTACGAAACCGCTAAGATACGAGGCTTATAACCTTGGAAGGACCGATGAGTCCGAGTAATCATAACAAAAGGGGCATACGTCAGCCCATAACCAACTACCTTCATCTAACAGTGATGAATCAATAATAACGGCTTACGAACCAAATACTATGACAAAATTGTAAATTATTTAATGGCGTGGTATGGACGTGGGAGGTGGAACTTGATCCGGTACAGGTAAAGGGAAGCTGAACACAAATTGGGGTGGAAGGATAGTCCAACGCTGGTGCTGATCACACCAGGGTCGGATGACTCCTGAGACTCTTCACTAGTTGCCACAATTATTTACAATCAGGATAAACCAAACTACAGTACTAATTACAAACAACTAGTGACAATTTAATATAAGGCATTAAATAAGAATACTTGTGACCAACAACTCACACTTGTATATAATAAATCATACGGTAAAATTAAAACGAAAATTGCAAATTCTAGCTAAAAACAACTAGCAATAATTCAACCATACAATATTAAATGAAATTACCGGTGAGTAACAACTCACTCCCGTATGATATGTATAGAAAATTGTGACGAAAATACGAACACTTAACGAACAATACCAATATTAGCCGCAACGGATGACGCCAGCTTGTGACCAACACCAAAAAGGTTGTGATACAGATCAGTCCACAGTTGGACCAAAATTGAAAAGAACAACTATACCGTAATACGGTTACTACCAGCATCAGTAGCAACAATAAACGCGAATCTATATTGAACGCATGAATAACTACCACCCTGAGCACTACCTTCACCAAGGAGTGTCATGCACGCTCATGTACAAATATGAATGAATAAACGTCGAAATTAAATCTTATGTGTATCATCACGATCATAATGATCATGGAACAAGTTCCAAGTAAAAGAGTGGCTACCGCCATTGGCGTTCCACCATGTAAAAACCATGTGTTTATATAAAAGACATGTCGTCTACTACTAGTACGACTATCAGTAATGATGAATATGTGAAATAGACAACCGCAAATCGCCTAAACACTAATATAAATATCCAAGTGTAACCAATGATATAAAATACTTAAACTAAACTCTAAATGGCGTAAGTTTAAGTACTTAATGTACTAGTAAACGGGCGTAAGCCCAGGAGAACAGGGACACCGCCTCCAACCACCTTTAAGTTTATGTTACCAAGAAAAACGATGTCTAAATTAATATGACAGATAACAAGAAGCAAACTACCATAAGGACTTCCATAAAGGAAGGATGCACACATCCTCGCCACGGAGTCCGGTACTACGTTAAACAACATGACCCAGGAAATATAATAATGTCAAGAGAGCTGCGGTACATACCGTAAGCTATGTGAATAACATGTGAATTATCTAACAAGCGCCGAACCGCACACATGAAATTTAAATAACAACAGATGACCCAGTATACGAGTAACCCCAATAAAGAAATTACTAAACAACTTACAACACAAGAATTCAAAGATTCTCTTAAAGAAATTAACAAACCGTTATCAGTAATATACTTAACAACAAAGAAACGAGTAAAACCAGCTCCTATTATTACGGTGCGAGTCCTACCCTTAGAATAAATATAACAAACATCTACCAATAAATACACGAACCCATACAATTGGGCAGGAAACCCGGAGAACTGAACAGTCGCATGGGAGACCCCCAATACTAACAAGAAGGGATATTGACACAAGAATACTTCACAAACGTGTGACGGACACTGCGAGTCTATAAACGAGTTATGGGACGACCACACTCCATGGGAGCTTGTGGGCTCGACAGACTCATTCCCGGGTTAGTCGAGCAAGTAGCAATGTATCAGTACGGTACCCCATACATGTAGACATGTGGTGACAGAAACACTGGAAGTAGTCAACTCCACATGAAGGTCAGAAATGTAAACCCAGACCAGTGTAAATAACCACTTAGAATAAACTAATGAATAAACCCCAGTTTAATTAACAAAGTGAATGCAACCAACAACCCTGGATATAATATGATCAAACTATAACTTCTCAAAGGAGTGGATAAATACAGTAACCCTAAGAGGAAAACCTCCCAACAGTGGAGAAAAATTGATAGTAATTAATTGACAAGCTAGAAGACCCAATAAATGGGCGAATGAAAATATAATACCCAAGAAGGCTCAATAGCAGTTTAAATCAACAACATGCATTACTCAGAACCACTTAATGATTATAATCATTACCCGTAAAAGGGGGCGAAGAGAGAACTACTCTCCAAATATAAAATATATACAACAACACTAAAAATCAATGACAATGGTACATTCTTAACCGAAAAGAGGTTGTACACAAGTACATTATTATCCAGTATACAATAAAGGTAAAGCTAGTACACTAAACTTTAATCCGTCGAATCGACTGGAAAATGGTGCGCACGGAAGCGACCGCTACAAACAACTGTTAGAATGCGTACATTTCCAAACACAGACGAGCAAAGCTCACAAAAAAAAAAAACAATGATGAGACATAAAATGGAAGTCGGGCTACACAACAACCTAGACTGTTAAGGGACACGTTCCTAAATAAATAGAGAGTTCAAACTATAACTCGCACAGGAACTCATAAACATACAATTATATTCCTTGTGAATAATGTGAGAGTACAAGATACAAATATACGAGAGGAAAATACCTCAACTGCCAAACATACCCAATGGGATGTTAGTGCAGAAAATGAATGTGATTATAACAGTGGATTCCCTTAATAAATGAGATAAATATACAGTGAATGTTGCGAAACCGCCACACAGGAAGCTCTATAGATACCTACATGAAATACATAACAAGTATTTTCATTAAATACATCACTCCGGAACAAACACCGGAAGACACGAGATTACAAAAGCATCCTCGTGCATTACTAACGACATGTCTTAAAGAAAATATTATGACTAGTGGGAACGACATTAAATATGAATGATTATTTACATCATACTTCATCTCAACATAACCCTGACGAGTGAAGACAATAACGACTTGAATTATGGCACACTAACGATCTAAAATATCGATATACGATTTCCATCCTGTCATGTGCAGATACAACTAGTGTTATCGCACGACTGAGATACTTCCATTCCAGTTACAAAGACCGTGAACGACACCGTCATAATGAAACAACACCAGCAATAAACTGCTGCCAACAAACCATCTAAGATATCAATAGAGAAGGGCGTATTAGCCCCATATCCGTGGGTCTGCACCTCCATACAGAGCGAGTGGGCCCAATAGAAGTGGTTGAGACTGAAATACCCCTAATCTTTAAAATATAATTAAATGATCTATTAATGATCTAAGATGATTATTAAACATCTAAATATTATTGGGGAACAATCTAAAAGATCTCAACAAGGCAAAACACGCCTTAAGATCGGTAAAGCCAAAAATGTGCTTTAAGACACCATAAAGATTGTATAACCTCAAATAGGATCCAGAGTGGACTCCTAAGTATTATAATGAATCAAGGAACACAATAAAACCATTCTCAAAGAGAACTAAGCTCAGGAACACCCTGTGACACAAAAATGTGCGCTAAAACTCCTTAAAGCACGTTTTTGTGAGATTGCCTTTTAAATTGATTTTTGATGGGCTTAAAAATTATTTATCCTTAAATATGATATATAATCATATTATATCATATTAGGAATTTAATTCCAGAAATTTACGAATTTTTACAAATTTAATATTAAAATATTAATAAAACCCTAAAGTGGGGCCCACATGAGTCAAATTGACCAAGTATGGTCAATGGTCAACTAATTGACCCACTTGGACCATGGCAGCCGGCTGGCAATAAGAGAGGAGGCTGCATAATTTCCTTGATTGACAATAATGCTACCTAATGCATTTACTTTTAGAAATAATGTTACTTTTTACATTATTTCAAACTTTACTTACTTTTCCCACCTTCTCCTCCTTCCTTGTCCGATTCCACACTGCCCAGCCGAGTTCTCCTTCTTCCTTGGAGCTCTCAAGACTTGTTCTTGAGCTTGGAAGACAAACCTAGCTCCTAAGCTCCTAATGTAAGTGTTTTAATGTCATTTTTGGCTCTTTTTCTTCATCTCTTCACCACCAACACCTAAATTTCGTGGCTCATCTATTCCTATGGCTTATTCTCAGTGTTCTAAGGTTAGAACAAGAGATAAACTCGGTTGAGACCAGTAGAGGGACCAAGGTTGTTCAAATCTACATTTTAAGGTAAAAATGTGCTTTAAGCTCATAACTTTTGATTCCCTTCGAGTTTGGCTGTGAAACTTTGGTCATAGCCTCATCTTCTTCTCCTTTTCATGTAGAATCTGTTGGTTAGTCATTTGGAGCAAGGGTGACCGAGATCCAAGAGAAATACTCTCTTTTAAGGCATTTTTCCAAGGTAAAACCTAATAACAAGGTAGTATTTCGAGATCTAACTATTTCCTATGTCAATATGGTGGATCTAACACCTTGTGGTGTGTTTGGTTCAGGTCTAAAATGCCTAGAACTTCCCTCGCATTTTTAAGGTGATTTTTGCCTTAAATCTTACATTAATTATTCCTTATGGCTAAGCTCAAGCTTGGAGTGTAACCATATCTTGTTTTTGTGTATTAAACATGTCTAAATCAAGTGGTGAATTTTCCTACAAGTGACCGAGCCTATACAAGGATAAATCAAGGTATAAACACCTTAAACTTATGATTTTTGTAATCTTTAAATATATATATATATGGCCGAGAGTGAATATACATATATAGGTCATATTGACCTAAAAATGTAAAAAAAATGGCTAAGATAAATTAAGCTAGTCATTTAAGAGATTTAATTAACATAATGGTCAAATTATGACATTATGTGGAAAAATAATTAAACCATGGAGAGGCCGAATATATATGCTATATTTTGAGACATTTATTGTGTAATTTATTTTGCAAGATCAAGGTTGTAATAAGGCCATGTCATTAGGCCATTTTAATTTAAGTTTATAAGCTTATTTAGTTTTATTTATGCTTATAATTAAAGTTGGGGCCAATTCGTAATTATTAAGGAATTAGAAAAGCCGTGGGTAATTTAGAGCAATTTAGGGTTTTTAAATGAATTTAATAAAAAGTATAACATTTTATTAAGTTTTGGGTAAAAATTGTAAAAATAGAAAAGTATGGGGTGTTGTTGGTAATTACCAAAAGTTTGGGTCCCAATTGGTATTAGTAGTCAAAGTTGACTATGTAGGAGACCTTGACCAAGTTTGGAGAATTTAAGGAATTAAAATACTACCTTATATTAAGATAGTAATTAAATTGTAAAAGATTTATAAGTCTTGGGGTATTGTGATTTCCGAAAACTAGGGGTACTAAATGGAGCTTAGTACAAACCTTAGATTATTAGGGATTTTTAGAAGTTGATTTGGGTAAATTTGGAGTTTATATGAATTATCTAGGTATACTATAAGATATTTCATAACATTGTTCACATGGGTAACATATGTGGTAAAACCGAGATTTAGAGAAAGTATAAGGTTAATAATGATATTTATAACCTTTTGGTATGGTTTGGTAATTTTTGGGATTATATATAAGGTTTTATGAAGATATATGTATAGTATTAGTTTTGGTGATATTAGAAACTATATGTTTAAAAATGGAGTAAATTGGTGAAAATAGAAAGTTAAGTGGTGGAAATTAAATTTAAAAAGACCATGGGGTCTGCTCGGTATTTTGGAGAAATTATAACTATGAGTTATAATTATATTAAGGTTTAAGGATTATAATATAGGTATACATTATAAGTGTAACAATGGAATATATTTTTGGGATTGATTTGTAAATTATGGAAGTTGGTGGGAATTAATTAAAAACCGAGAGTTTAAGTGCTGTTTGGATTTCATAACAAAATATAACTATAGGTTATAATTGTTTTAATGACTTAAATGTCATAATATATGTTATATAACTATAATATAACATTATATAAATTATATAAATTATGTGGTGGATTTTGTAAATATTTGGGAATTATAGGTGCTGTTCGGAAATATTACTATTTTGGAATGAAATTTATAATATGGTTTTTACGTTATAAGAGCTATAACATTTATAATATAAGGTATTCATCAAAAGAATGAATATATATTTAATGACTTACCATATAATAAATAGCCCTATAATGCATATATATAAATAAATATATGTCATAGTGTGGAAATATAGTATAGTTCAATAACTATGTGTTACCACAATTAAAATGATATGAGATGAAGGGAAAGGAATTATAAACATTGGATATGGAATTCTAATGTTAAGAGTGTACATGAAATAATAAGGATTTATATGATGCAAAGTATTTGTACATATGAATTATACAACATTACACTTGGAAAAACTAACCTTAGAAAAATAAATACTAAGGTGAGATGTATAGTGCATGTCGAAGAATCATACATGCAATAGAGAAACAAACTATACGATTTACAAATATATGTTTAAGTTACATGCGATAACAAGTCCAACAATAAGTATGTTAATATACGAGATAAGACTACGCATGTAATGTAACACTTTTCCAATCTCGAGTTAAACCGAAAGCCCGACCAACATTGACAGTTAATAACGGGGGGTTAACCGGGAGTTATTAGTGACGGTACGGGGTACCGTAGAATTTTGTGTTGTTATACAGTATGCTAATCAGTAGCATTATGTATGTATAGACTGTTAGAGACGACACACGGAGCATAGGATCTTGCTGATTCATACTCCACCGTAATACACCAGGGTGAACGGTATGTTTTTTATGTGGCTTGATTGTCTCTGAGGACTTCCTCAGTTCAGACATTGTGTGAAAATCTGTGATAAGATTGAATGTCTGCTTGTGTGAATTAATATGCTTGAGTTGTGTATAAATGCTGCTTTACTATTACTGTCATGCGATAACAGTACCGTTCGTATATATGAACATATTATAAAACGAACTAGCGACAGTGATGCTATCTTGTATGTGTAGCATAAGGAACGTAAGTAAACGTTGTAGCATCAGGATAATAAGATATATATATATATATATATATCTGAGACTTATATACGGAGCATTGGCCTCTTTAACGCCGCTCTCGTATCTAACACTGGATCCCGAGTCGACATACTCAGGATTGGACTAACGACCTTAGTCTATTGTGTTAAGGAAAGTAATAAAACGATGCGATGGTATAGATAAGTTTCAAAGGATGTGGCTCTTGCTGTGAAATGTGGTCCATTAACGATACTAGGATACCGTGTGGTAACCGTAAGTATCAGGATAGATTTCCAACGAACTACAGATTGTTCGTAGGACGGAGACTCTACCGCTGGAGTGGCTACTGCCGTGGGTGACCCGCCAAAGAGATGGGTAACTTAGAGACACGTCGTTCTAATGAGACGCTGTCATTAGACATGACTGAACAATTACGAACGATTTTATTAACTCGTACATTAGGCGAACATTATTTGGGCGTGCATGCCAAAGACGAGAGTTCATACTCGTTTATAATTCTCGTTGTTTCGCCTTGTTGTTCATTGGTTATGCTGTGTGGTTATGTGTGGTATGTTGGTGGTGTTGATTGTATAAGCCGTTGTACTCATAAGTGTGTGTTGTGAATTGGATTAATTAAATAAACTGTACTTATATCTGTGTGTGAACTGGATGAGTCGAGTCACTGTGCTCGTGTGTGGATTTTGTGGATTGTTCGAACGAGTCGACGTACTCAACTATGAACTTTCGGGTGTTGTTGGAGTGGAGTCTACATACTCATATAAGCGTTATAACGCTTTCAGTGGTCTATTACGATGCGATGTGTGGAGCCGGGGGCTTATTTGTTATTTGAGTTTACTGCAAAATATAATGTTGCTTTACAGTTCTAATATTAAACTATTTGCATGAAAATGGTGTGCATGCTCTCGACCAAATAACTGAATGGTCCGAGGGTGCATGACAGTCAGGTAATAACATACTCAGCGGGGGCTGATTCCATACCACAAACTACCATTTTTGCAGGTATGCAACTTCCGGTGCCGGCAAAGAGAGTGAGCGCGGGGTAGTATGATTACAGTTATTCGAACATGCACTGTTGCATTTTGATACGAATCTAGAAACGTGTATAGGTTTTGGACACTTAGAAAGCTCACTGTGAATGTATTATATTTTGGTTTGGGAAGTTTAGATCTATCTCTTGTTGTCACTGCGAGAAAATGTTTCGTATGTAAGAATATATCAGGAAGTACGTTATTACTCGTATGGGCGAGTAAGAACGGTGACACCAGTAGTTGACTTGTTGAGATTACCGCTGCGATTATATTGTTAAGTAAGATGATTAGGAGTCGATTAGAGTAGGGGTGTTACAGAGACAGCGCTCCAAGTACTCCATGCCTTGGGCTGGAAAAGTACGCGCCTCACCTTTTCTCATAACCACTTTTAGAATCAAATGTCTAAGACCGACCCGTCTGAATACAAGAATACTATGAGACCCAAGTATCCAGCGCTCTTTGGTGAGTGGCTGTTGTATACTTGTGGGGTACGGAGGCGTAACCCATTTTAAGGGGGGTAGAGCCTCTTGGTTGTGCACAAGTGTGCACTAGTTTTTGTATGCGGGGCATACGCTGTTTTTGTCGGTTGTTTGTACGCGCATTGCGCACCTGTGTTCTTTTGTGTACATGTATGTAAGTATCCTATGAGATACTCAGTTATGTTTGTATGTATGAACTTGTTGGATGATGTATATGTGTATATACTCTCTTATAAATTCAGTTCATGTTGTATCACTTAGATGCTGATTGAATCATAGAGATGGAACGGTGAATGTTGAATGTTATGGACACCTCGGGGAGGTTGTCAAGATGGCTAGAACTAATATGATACGATGGTGCTGATGGATCACCTATATCCATATATTTGAAGTAACGCCACACTTGAGGGCTATGTGCAATATGAGCACAATACACTATGCGTGAATGCTACATCACATAGATGTACATTTTGGGAGTCATGGGTAGATATACATTACATACCTATTTAAGAAAAACGACTTTGGGACGAAGTTTTTTTAAGGGGGGTAGACTGAAATACCCCTAACTAATTAAACATTTAATCAAATAAATTAAGGCCTAAACATGCCTTAAAATCAGTTTAAAAACAACAATGGTCAACATAAAGTAATTATTGCACCCTTTGACCATTTAGGTAAATATATACCCAAATGAACTTCTTAGGACCTAAAATTTTGTCCTAAGTATATTAACACATTAATGAACTTAATGAAGCTGTTGGACAGTACTTCAACATCAAGAACCAACATTAACATGCTTAAAAGTCATTTAGAGCAAAATGTGCTCTAAACAAACTTTAAAGGTCATGTGACCTCCGTTTGATTCCAAATCAAATTCCTAAGCATACTAATCATGTAACAAGTGTAATTAATTAATTACCAAAGAAAACCAAGCTCGAAAACAAGCTTTAACACAAAGTGTGTCTTAAAACACTTTGAAGCACATTTTTTTGTACAACTTCAAAAGTATTGGTTTTATGTCATTTCAAGGACCATATTACATTCTTTATAACATTTATGTGTCATGGTAGACTATATTATAAAGTCTAAACAAAAGTTTTAAAATAAAATCAAAATGGGTGATTTTGGGTGAATAGTAACCAAAATAACATTTTAATTCCTAAACTAAACTATGGTCAATGATCATCCCTTGACCTTGACCATGCATTACCGTTGATTAAAGGGGGTGTTCTCCATATATTTCCGGTCACACTTATGTATACAAATGACTCATAAAGGTAACTTTAATAAAGTGAAATAAGTACTCCCTCCGTCCCATTTGCAGGTTCTCATTTCCTTTTGCACGCATATTAAGGTGGGGAGGAAAAGTAGAGTAGAGGAAGAAACTTAATACACTATATGAGACATGATTTTGGGACAAGAAGAAAATGGAAAGTGGACACTGTCCATGGGACAGAGGGAGTATTAATTTATGACATTACCAAGTTAGACCCACCGTTTCCCACCTTGTGTACTTACCTCCACCGTTTGGTGAGTCATACCAACCCACTTGCAGACTCCAATACCTGCTAAAAATTCATCGATACTGTACACAGAATATAAGCTTTTATACCATGCCTACACATGGCACAAGTTACCACATAAATCAACATGTTCCCACATTTATATTGCAATTGCCGGCAGCCCATGAGCTTCCCTCTTCACTAAGGAAACCCTACAAACTATCTAGTATATTGGTGACTCATTCATACTAGTTTTTTTTCTGTATGACCGTATTCACATCAGAATGAACTAACAGCTCTTTCCCTTCTTCATTCTCTTGTCACGGTAATCCGCAAACCTTGCTGGCGAACATACACACATACTCCCTCTTCTTCATTCTCTTCACATGCCAAACTGCTGAACGAGGAGCATACAGTTCTGCGCTCACTTGTTTCTCTTCATTGACAATAATTTACGATCCAAACTGGCAAACAAATAGCATACAACTCCACCGCTCTCTCATTCTTCTCACCGACAGATATTTGCAAAACCCAACTGGTAAATGAGAAACGTCCTGCTCTGTGCCTCGCTCTGTTTTTCTTCTTCTTCACTCAGAAAAACACTGGCAACAGGAAACATATACCTCTCGTCATTCTATGCACGTTGCTAATTTTGCAACCCAGCTGACGAATATGGTCGACACCTTCTCGTGCCTTCTTCACTCTCCTCACGTTGTTAATTTTGCAACCCAGCTAACGAACATGAACCACATGAGCCTTGCACCTATCTTCATTCCCTCAACTTCTGTTACTTTTGCAAGCCCATCCGGTGAACAAGCATACATGCCTACCGCTTCTTCTTCAATCTCTTCTAGGTAATTTTTGCAAACCTGGCTGGTGAAATGAACATACATACTTTGTAGCCGCTCTTCATTCCTTTTTATTCTTGATGGGAACCAAAACTAGCGAGCCAGAAACATATGATATGAGCCAATCTTCACTTCCATCTCATGCCTGCGCCTTGCAATGGAAGACTTGGAGAACAAGGAATATCCACATCTCTGTCCATTCTCTTCATTATTGGAAAATTTTAGCCAACGCACCAGAACATATGTGCTCTGTACATCTCTTCATTCAATCCTGGTAAGCTGAACATACAAGTGGCACTTCTCTTCATTTTCTGTTCTGTACGGTGGTGTTCTCTGACTCATTCTTCTCTTGTGTTTGGAATTTGTGTTAGTAGACCACTGGGACTGCAAAATCATGCTCGGTTAACAAAAATCCATTCCACCTCTTGTTGTGCCTGCAAAATGACGAACAAGAACACCCATCTGTACACCTGTATTGGCTCTCTACATTACCGGTAATATACTTGAATTTTCTCCATCCCTTCTTGCACGACTTGGTTTGTGTATAGCAAAAAGATTTGCACACCAGGCAAAGTTCACACCTGACATTTCCCCCATCCCCTTCTTGTGATGCCAGAACTCTGTTCTTTTCCCCCTGGAAGTTGTAGCTACTAACAAGGAACAAATGCCTTGCGCCTGTCCTCATTCTCTTCTTACGGTGATGTCCCTGCAGTGATAACTACTCATCGTACACCAGATTCAAATGAGATGAATCTGTCCAGTGTGACTTAAACACCGAGTCTGCTGAAACTGGGAGCTAATCACCCCATTATCTTCTTCACCAGTGCATCACTGGACTGCTGCAATTACACATCAGCTGCACACATAGTCCACTGGAATTGCACATCATAATTCAGTGGAACTGCTGCACCTCACGAACCAGATTTGAGGAAAAAAAACGCTGAGGATAGTTCTCTCCAAAACCGGTAATATACTCCAACCTATATAGACAATTACAACAATAGTAGCTTGATTATTCTGTCACTCCAGTAAAATAAATGATAAGCATATAAACTACAAACTAGTCATCGCTGCCCATGATGACAATAGAAGTTTGATCCTTGTGGTGAAACAAACGATGAGAACCGTAAGTAGCAACAGATTCTCTGCTGGCCCTGAATCTCATAAACATGATTAGTTAAACAGATATTTGTTGCTGGCTAGACAGCAGCTGCATATTGTGGTTTATCTGGAAAAAAATGGTGTATTAGCTGAACTGATTGTAATTTAATTTGACAACTAGTAATGCTTGTTAATCAACTGAACAAAAAAAACATGCTAATACTGAAACTACTGCTGTATAACAACACAGGATTGAATTATGTATATGCGTATGGAAGCTCAATTAAAAATTAAACGGTGCTTTTGTTCTGCCATAGCAGCACATGTGCAAAAGAAATAAGTGCAAAAGACGGTTCAACCAAAATAAACTGATGCGGAATTAAGTTCTTAGTGTTGATTAAGAATTAGTACTAATCTGGAAATTGGTACTAATCTGTTAAGACTTATAGTTAAGGTCTGATTAGTTATATGTTAACATGGGACTAAGTTAACAAGTAGATTTAGTGGATTTTAGTAATTTGTTTGGTAAATCAATATTAACCCGATAAGAGTGAAGATTAAATGATTAAGTAATAAATTGGAAATTTATGTTGCTGGAGAAATATAGACCGAACAAACCTAAGGCCTGTTCGGTAAATATATATATATATATATAAATAAAGACCATAGGTTATATCCCATTGTAAGATTTAAATGTTATAACATGTGGTATATGTAACATACTATGAAGTATGTGGTGAATATGTAACTACGAGAAGTTAGAATGTGTTGGAAAATAAATAAGTGTTGTTTGAAATTTTGCAAACATATAACCATAGGTTATATTAATTATATGGTTAAGATGATATAATATAAGGTGTATGTTACATTGTATAATATGTGAGGCAATATTGTAATAATGGAGACATGAGGGGAATTGAAGAAAATTAGAATATTAATGCTTATGCCTTACGGCAAATCAATGAGGTTTTATTAAAAACCTTAGCTTATAATGTTAATGCAATATAAAATATCATACTATATGGTGTAATGATATTATGTAACATTGAATAAGATTATGTGGTCAAAACATAATTACTGGAAGTAAGGGGGCCTTGGCGCAAATAATAAGTATTGGAAATTTAATTTTAAACTATAGTTTACAATGACATAAGTACTATAGTACTATATAGTATTAATGTGATTAAATGGGACAATTACCATTAATAATATACACATAAATAATGTGACAATTATTGGGATAATGGAATTTAAAAAAAACTAAGGTTAGTACAAAATAAACCTTAGGAGTTATAAGTATATGTCATGGAATATTACAAAATATTAAGATAAGTTCTTAATATAAATTGCATGAAATAATGCAACAAGTCAAATAATCATCTTACATTAAGATGATGAAAATGTGACATATAATATGAGAGAATGAATCATGAAATATAAATATAAGTGTATATATATGTGGTGCGCAGGCATACGTGAATAAATATAATTAATGAGTATATGATATAGTTGGAAACTATATAATATAAAGAGTGAATGTTAGTACACTACCAAGTTTGTAAAGTGCAAGTTAATTAGTTGGAAATTAAATATAACTTGTTACAAGTCTTGAATATTATAAATACATTGTGAATAAATGGCAAAAAAAGAATGCCACATAAATATTAGTGCATGCATTCATGCAGCTATATATTAAATACCTAAGTTCAAAAGAGAAAAATATTAATTCATGGAACGAATTATAAACATTAGTGCATGAGCATAATATAAGATGCGAAGTAGCGTTGCATGTATACATGTAACTATACATTAAAATTTTATACTCATATACTTAACCGGATTGGTTAAAGTTAATACTTAAGTATAAACGTGAAGTATATTTGTATACTCGTGAATAATATGGGATACAATGAAATAAATCCTAACGCTTAAGTACGCTATAACTAAAGCGTCTTTTAACCGACCCATTTAAATAAACCTGGACATCGATAAATGAAAACGTACCACGAGTAACGAATCTCGTATAACGGTACTTTAACAAATAACAGTGGAAACCTGGGAATGAAACGTCGGGAATACTAGTGTTTTCGGACGTACCGAGTTGAATTAAGTCATGTGGATTGACTTATAGTGTTATGTGTATCTAGATCGTGCTACCGACGAAGGCGCTTGATGAGCTAGAGGTCTACTGCGCAACCTAGGTCTTTGGTGAACGGTACGTAAAGGGGTCTGATCTGAGATGTCCTGAGGACTTCCTCGGGCTCAGATATGTGTGCTATATAACGTGTGTGATGCATGTATGTATGTGAGTGGATGTGATTGTGATATGTGATGTTTGATTGTTTAAATTTCCCGCACCATTTAATTGTGCGCGAACATTCTCCGGGACTAATACTACGTCGACTATAGATCGACTTATATAAAACTGCATATACGGATTATGTGATTGTGAATACCTATCTCTGGCATAATACACTAATCATTATAAGTATGTAGTTATATCCTAAGTAAAACACTTAGGAATGAGACACGACATTGTCGGTCCCTAGAGCCTTGACTCGAACATGAATACTACCTAGAACAATTCTAGGCATGCGTAAGTCCCACAGGGCAGCCAACAAATAAGTGATATTCTCCATAAATAAAAAAAACTGTAACTGACTATCTAACTAACAAAGTTAACAGTGGAGAGTGAGAGAATGTGATGATGTACCTTAATCCAGACAGTCACTGGCTGCTGGTCGCGCGTAGAGATCTCTTGGGTTATCCCGTATCGGGTTTACCCTAGTTAATCCTGAACGAACCTAGATAGATCGTCAGACGGAGTGTGCTACCGTTGGCACCAGGCCCTTGGCCACCTAAATGGACGCCTTTACAAAGGCAAAGTGAAATAGTCCAGGAGTTTCGGATCATCAGGGCAGTGAGCACCTTGTGTGTACGTGGGACTACTGTCCAAGTGAGATTGTTTCGGGTTGTCCTAACTTGACACCCACTAACGTTTGTGATGTGATGTAATGAGGACCCGGGGGGTCGTGTGACTAACTAAATAACCTGACCGTTACTAACGGCTGTACGTGTTAATGTTACTATTATTGTGTGTGTGTTGTTGTGTGTGATTGCGTGAAATGTAGTGACTGTATTACTTGTTTAAATTACCGTCATCCATGTGTTTACTGCTTTAAATACCTGTACACTGGTAAAGCATGTAACGGACGTAATAATGGCGACCATGACTATTAAGTGACCAATAGGGTCCAGGCCTGGCGTACTCAGTTTATCGCTGAGCCTTTATGGCATTACGTGCAGGTGATGACTACCGTCGAAGCCGAAGAGCGGGACCCGGGTAGTTAGAATTTTAATTACAGTGCGAGATTTTGTATGTAGGATGGATATTAGTTTAGTGTATTTATAACGTTATACTTATATGGGTTTACCTAGACGCTCACTTGTTGTTAATGTTACTCTTGGGTTAGAATGATGTATAGGTTAGTATCTCGTTATCATTGCGGTTGTATTTGTAATACCAGTGTTATTTCTTAGTTTATTTATTTCTGCTTCTTTACTCGTATGGGCGAGTAATGACATGTGACACCCAAGTGAGTTTTATTAATGTGAGGCTTTCGTTGTGAGACGTTATTAATTAAATGCTAAGTGAGTGATTATTACGTGATTACGAGTGGGGTGTTACATCATCCATTACTTTACTCGTTACCTTACTCATTACTTTACTCATGCTTTGCTCAATACTCATTACTCTAGTCGTACTTACTCCTTACTCAATACTCATTACTTTACTCGTACATACTCATTACTCAATACTCCTTACTTTACTCGTACATACTCATTACTCAATACTCATTACTTTACCCGTACATGCTCATTACTCAATACTCATTACTGTACTCATACTTACTCATTACTAGGGGTGATCATCTGGGCGGGCGGGCTGGGTCAGGGAGATTTTTGGGCCCTTCGGCCTACTCATGGAGACCGGCCGGGCCGGGCTAGGCCCGGTTTTTTTCATCTCTGTCGGTGCCCGGCCCGCCCGGCCTGGTTATTTACTTATTTTATTCTTTAAATTAAAAATATATATTTTAATTTCAAATCATTATTATAATAAATTTGAGTAAAATTTTATATTATATGTATAGTATAATTTTGATATATGTATATCAATAATATAAGATATACATTATTTTTATATATATATTTTTAAAATAATAAATATATTGAAAACGGGCCGGGCCGGCGGGCTTGAAAATTTGCCACGGCCCGGCCTGGTTTTTTATTCGGGCTCATTTTTTGTCCAAGCCCGCCCGACAGCCGTCGGGTTCGGGCTTATCGGCTTATTTCCGGGCCGGGCCGGGTCGGGCACGGGCCTGACAGGTTTTGAGCAGCTACTCATTACTCAATAATAATTACTCATAACCTCTGGGCAGAGTCATACACAAGACTCGCCACCGGGCTTACAAATACAAGCGGAGCTATACACTTAGCTCTTCAAATACTCATATGTCGTTTCTACCGGACTACTCAAATTCCCCAACACTCCTCTCTCGGAGTTATTTTACAATCTCATGGATTAGCCTAGAAGTATCTCTTCGATAACCTCTACTAGCTTAGGGGAAATTACCAATGCCTAGTATTCTCAGATTTAAGGTTCCCCCAACGTATCGAATACTCTCATGTTCGGGACATGTTTACATTAGCCGGGTCCACTCAGTGTGGGTCGACTAATTTTCTAAGGGGTTTGGAGATCCCTTATCATTCTTTACTACTCTCATGGTTCATGTCTTGCACCATCATCATTCCTCTAATAGAGGTTACTTATATACTTCCACTATTTATTGTTTAGTGGATTGAATCGATTCGGTTCTCTAACCGTTATCGGAGTTTACTAATCCCGTACGCTCTCTCACAATCTAGTGAGTTCTAGGTTTGCGTTATCGTTTCTTGGTTCGTTAGTTTTAGTGTGTGGCCACGTTTTCATTAATTCGCACATGACTCTTTCTACGAGTCACTAATCAACAAGACTCCCTATGAGTCGGTCTACACACTAAGTTAGACCACACAATCATTCAAGAAGGGTTAGATACATCATACCGCAGACATGCAATCAAATGCAATAAACCATTTTCATGCTTTTATCTTGATTAGCCGGCACACAAGCACCCAAATCAACGTATCACGGTTAGCATAGGGGGCATGAGAAATCATACCTTACACCTTGGTTTAACTTTTACCGTGTCACCTCACCTTGCTCGGCTCACATTCGATCCCTGATAATGTTTCAACATTGCTATTAATACCATGTTCATACGGTACGAAATATTACTACTCCCATACTTACCCTGTTGTCCGTTATACTTAGTTTTACTCGTGTCAAATTATGTCCTTACTTCTACTCATTTCCTACACTTGTTTATACTACTTAGGACCTTTACATATCACCAAAAGGCCTTAACAACATCTAAAACCATTACCAATCAATCCCCATGTTTTAGACACTTAAAAACACTCTCGTTAAATTTTGGGGGTGGTCCGGACTTGATCCTGACCTAAGTCCCGGACCAACATTTAACTTAACTTTCGGCCTATTTTACACCTGGTCCTGGACTTGGTCCTGGACTTAAGTCCCGACAACCTACTAGCTTACTCTCGAGGCATTTTAAGGGCGGTCCGGGACCTTATACAAGGGCTAGGTCCCGGGACCCTGCTAAAACCTGCTACTAAGGTAATTTTTCAACCCTAAATCAACCCTTAATTCACCCCTAATAATTCTCATAATCTTTCCACTTTTTCTACAGGTTTTAAACACCTTAAAACCCTTAAAAACCACCTTAAATCGTTGGTCAATCCTTGCTCAATTCTTGCTTAAGTTCTACATTTCATTCTTGCATTTTTACACTTTACACACTGTGCATTTCTAACTTCCTCTTGGTGGTAATCCTTCTACCAACTTCACCAAACACTTATTGACCATTACAATCCATCCTAGACAAATGCACTACCTACCCAAGTCAAATCTCCATTTCCAAGATTTTGCACACTAGTTCTTTTCTAGCATTTCCAAGATCTCTCACATGCTATTGCTACAGATTTTTACACACTCTATTCCCATCCTCCAACTACCATTCCATGGTTACTAATCAACTCAACTCAACCAATACACAACCTAGATTCTCCAATTCACTAAGTCACCTTAAAACACTTACTTTTACCGAATTCTGCCAAACTCCGTTGCTTTTCTAGCATTGTCCAAAACTCATCTCATCACACAAATTCCATTCAATACTAACCAAACCCTTAGTGGGTTCTAACAGCACAAATACTCATTCAATTCACATAAATTCTCCAAATACAATCATAATACATAATTCCATACACTATTGGCTCATAGGCCCTCAATTCAAAGCAACAATGGCATAAATTCCTCATCTAACTACTCAACACATTCCATACAGTTTTGGTTTTATTCTTTTGGTTTCCCCCATCCCAAAATTCTAAAACATCAAGATAGTAGTTAAGGTAGATTTTCACCTTGGAATTCAAATCCTCTTTTAATTCTCTTATTCTCTTCTCCCATCCATTTTCGGTCAAGTGGCAATGCTACCAATGCTCTAGCCCAACTTCAAGTAAAGGAAATGAGATTAAGCAAGACCCTTACTAATTAATTAACTCAAGATTACTAGGAAATGCTTAAAACACTAAGATTGGCATTACCTTTGAAACCCTAGAAATGGTTATTGCCATGAATCAAAGGATGAGCTCTAATCCCATGAAAGGCTTGGAGGGTAGCTCAAAACAAAAAAGGAAAAGACATAAGAGGGCAAAATCGGCCACAATACTAAGATGAAGAAAATATGAGTTTTTCTTGGAATTTTACCTAGGAGAAAGAGGGAGACTCCAAGCTTTGAGTTGATGTGGTTTTTCCCTCAAATGGCCAAAAACCCATGGAGATGAAGTTCATCATTTTGAAGTTTTGAAAAGAGGAATGTTGAGCCTTGAGAGGGAGTTCAAATATGTGATTATTTTTTAGTTTGGAGCATGAATGGGAGCTTGGGCAAGAGGAGAAAGGGAAGAAGCCATGGGAGAGGAGCTCAAAATCGCCCAGCCAGAGGAAGAAGAAGAGAGGAATCAGGAGGGGGAGGAGGAAAGCAACGTGAGAAAGAGGGGGAATAGAGGAGAGAGAAGACTAAAAGCTACTTTTGTACTTTTCTTTCACTTTTTGCTTTTGTTTTTGTTTCTTCTTTAATTAGTAAGGTCAATTGAGTCAACATGGAGGGATGAGTTATATAAAGAAACCGGCCCAATATAATTAATCAAGCTAGGGGCATTTTCATCTTTTGCAGAAAATGCTCACTAATTTACCCGGTTTAGCACTATTCACTAACCGGGCCCGTTTTCTGGATTTTTCTCATTCCTAAAATTTTAATGGCTATTAAGCTTCCATTAATGGTTAATTATAGTTATTTAATGAACTATAATTTTTATGGGTTCATTTGACCACTTGAATTCACGTTCTCGGGTTTTCTCGAAAAATGTGCGTTAAAGCTTAATTAGCGTTTTAACTCATTATTTGGATCCGTTTTCTTCGGGAATTGTTCCCATATATTATTTAGGTATTATTAGGACTTTTAAATCCATCCAATACCCTTTTCGAGGTTGTATTCTTCCTATGGTTATGTAACGCTCATTTTAGCGTTTTTTACTTGTTAAGTGTTTTCTCATTTCTTTTGGATTTATTTTTCATACCAAAATTATTTAGGCACTAATAGGCATTTAAATACCATATTAGAATAATTAATCACCATAATTAAGTTTGGGGTATTCCAATCTACCCCCCCCCCTTAAAGAACTTTGCCCTGGTGAATCTAATATTTTTACTCACATAGATACTCTAGGCTAAGGTTATAACCTCCACATAACCCGACAGACTCCAAATGTCTGTCTTGATGTATACCGCACATCCAAACAACATGTCACTACATGCATAACAATCAAAAATATCCGTTTTCAAACTCTCTATGGGGTCCATCCGCTGATAAAGAAGGTACCATCCTCTCCCATGTCGAGTGATCCCTCAAGTACCGGTCACATTTGAACACTTATGGTTTCTGGTTCACGGCCGTCATGACATTGGGCACTTACGCTTTCTAGCCCTACGGTCCTTTGGTTCTGATCAAATTCATTTGCATATATAGAGATCTCAGACACTTTTACTCATACTTACTTACTCATACATACTCATACTTACTTTGGGACTACGCTGTCCTAGTGCCCTTAGAAAAATAAAAAACCGACACTGTCACCGCACCCAACCGACCACTTAGGACCGCCGCACGAACTGTGTAGTATTTCAAAACTAATCATCACTTCCACCAGCTCACAACTAGCCTCACCTCCACGGTTTCGACCCGATACCGGCGCCTAGCCATGGGAAGATCCACTAGCGCCCATGGGAGCGGTTTCAAAACCGATCCTCATACCCAAGTTTGAAGAAAATCATTGTACCAAATTAGTTTTGGAAATTCATTTTGAAAAATTTATACAACTCCAAATTCCAATTTATGATAATTATACCTATTACTAGCGTTATTACTCGTGACCACTTATGGGGAGCTTCAAGAGTCCTTCAACCCTGATGTGATCAGCATCGGTGTTGAACTATCCATCCACCCCAATTTGTGTTCGGTTTCCCTTGATCGCTAGCAAATCAAGTTCCACCTCCCACCTCAATTCACACAATCAAGTAGTCAATCAATATTTCATTCTATCTTCTTAATCTTCATAGTCATAATCACCAAGATATACATTTTCCGATTTCCAGAATTCTTTTACTCACTTACTTTTTCATCTCATCAATTATTACCCATTTTACCTTCAAGTGCTTTACCTAAGAAATTCAATACGTATTATAATTCCAATTAGTTTCCTATCATCCAATTTTTTACCAATAAAATCAAGTCACCTAGGGGACTCAATTCCCACTAGGTTCAACATCGGTTTCATACCGATTTATACTCGTCACATACATCTGTTTCATACCGATTTATACTCATCGAATCTCCCAAATGTACTCATTTCTCATACTATTACCAAAATTTACACAATGAATGGATACAAATGTTTATGTAACATAAGTACCAATCATTAAAACAAATTCCTTTGCGCTATGCACATTGTAGTTTACGCACCTATCACGTAAAACATACACTTTGTGGTTTTGCTCTACCCCCTTAAAAGGGATTACGCCCCTGACTCCATTGGACTTTAATTTCAACTGTGTTGAAATTTGGAGTCGAACCGAACTTTTTTTACTCCCGAATTAGCATTTTTTTTGTTTCTGTTTAATAACTTGTGCATTAAGTTTCGTATTAAATTCGGATTCAAATTAAAATCTTTCAATCACTAAGTGTAGAGAATATTTCAGGCTATCTACCCATAAAACTTGAGCCAAAAACACCACCAGAAAAAGCACGAACGCCACCGTCCATGGCTAGTCCGTGCCCTCCGACCGCTTGTCCGGGACCCCGACGGCCGGTCCGTGGCCACGGAGAGCCTCAAACGGTGGCGGGAATTAGTTTTTTGAACATTTAGGTTTTTCAAAACATGTCCAGGCCCACGGTCGCCCCGTCCGTGGCCCCGGACTTTTCAAAATTTTGTTTTCATGTAAATTCGACTTGTCTGCATAACTAGGTTTACTAGGGTCCGTGGGTACGGACATTAGGTCCATAGAATTTCCTCGAATTCGACTTCTGAAACCCTACTTTAGCTAGGTTTAATTTCCACTTTTATTTTTTGTCAAAAAATGTAAAAAAATACCAAAAAATTAGAAACATACGCACCTAGGTAAAACGACATCGTAATAAGCCATAAATAATCTAAGTAGAGGAAAAATGACCTAGGAGGGGTAATGAAAGTAATTTGAACCGTGAATAAGTCAAATACCAAGCCCCCAAACCCGAACTCTCCTTTCCTAATTTACCCTAGGTTAAAATTAGGTGGCGACTCTTGTTAAGTTCCAGTGAGCTAACTTAGGACTTAGTAATTAATGTTTTATAACATAGTTATTAAGCGTTGGTTATAAGTGGACCTAGAACCCGAGCAGATCCTAATCAACCAAAAATCAACATAGGTAGTGGTTCAAAAACCGAGGCCCACTCTGATTCATGTACTGATATTTCATTTGGTTATTTTAGCTTCTAATAATTAATTGATATAGTTGGTTGGTTTATCTCTATATTACCTGTTGTTACATACGAGAATATCTCATCTGTTTTGATTTCTTATTCTGTTCTGGATATATATAGGGTATATTGACTCCGAAGGATGATCCCATTAGCCTAGAGGCGGCGTCTGGCTCAGCGTCGCGTTATAAAAAAGATTCACCTGATAAAAAAGAGAGTACGGGTGAAAAGTAATGCATGAGTCCTTGTTGTTCTTGATGTTTTTTTCTTAATCTTTATGATTTGCTTATGTATCTTTATCATAACATTTTCTCTCAGTTCGATTTATGTAACAAGAATGGTGGGAAGATAGCACACCGGTCTTGAATTTTATACCCTGCATGACCTCACCACATCTTCACCAACAGAGACGTTGTGCATGGTAATGACGGATGTGGTGGACCTTGAAGAGTCAAGGTCCCACCCATATTTTATACTAGGTGGGTAGGATTGTAGAACCTACCATTGAGGGTTGTAGCCACAAACTCTTGAAACACACAAAGAAGGATCTTCAAGAGTCTCCCTTTCCACCGGATGTGTTCCCGTTGAACCCCTACGAGAACCTGAGAAAGATCAAGCTGGAAGAAGAAAGGAAACTGTGGGAGAGAGTACTAGCTGATGCTGATGTTGATTATGATGTTGATTCTGATTCTGATGTTGATTTTGGAAAAAGTTTGGACAAAGCTTCATCAGTTGGATTGTTTAAAAGTTTTTGTAAAGATATTTAGACTTTGTTGTTTAAGTTGTTAGTGTCTGTGTTTCAGTTGCTGGAGATTTTATTATGTTTTAAGACTTCATGATTTATGTTGCTGGGATTTGGAATTATCTGAATATTTTGTGTTATTAAAATCGAACTTGTAATAGTACTTTAATTTTCCATCAAAAATATATCTTTTGGAGCTTCTTTTGTTATGTTGTTATGCAATTTAGTTTGTTATTGCAATAGGTTTGTACTTTATTTTGAAAAAAAAAGAAAAGAAAAAACTTTAGATTACGGTTTTGGTCGAAACTGCAATTTAAATTTCACTAGGCTTGCGCCTGCCTAAGGATTTTGATTAAGGTTTTAACCTTAATTAAAATGTTTAGGGAATAGATGACATGCGCGTTAATTACGGTTAAAACTGTAATTAACAGTCATATTTACCTTCTGTTCCACTAGTGAGTGTAGTAGGCCTCGTTTTTGTCGGCTGGTAAAGAGAATTTTCCTTTAATCATGACCATCCATAATTGCTGGTTAAGGGATTACATAAGAGCTTCCATTTAAATCTTTCACATATTGTCGATGGTGGAAGTCAATTTTAGAATCTCGAACTCCATCTTATTGTTGTTATAGGTATTTTTGATTTCTGTCATCTTTGACTGATTGTCAGCCAACTTGGGCTATGATACCACGTGTTGGATGAAGGTGCTGACCGAGTCAATCTAAGTTGTTAAGCTTAGAAGGACTCACCTTGGATTGAATAAACAAATGTGGAAGCTTTAGACAAGAGATAGAGGAATAGAAAACTTGTATTAATAATTCAGGTAAATTATAGACTAGTCTTTTACGCTTGGGGTTAGACATAATGACTCTGTCTAACACCTACACTCAAACTTCTAAACTTAGATCATTGCAAAATATGGAGTATTTGGGGTGCACTTGCTCCTTTCACTACAAGAAAATTCAGATTTAGCTACCACTGTATATTAGTAGCTAAATCATCAGTTTTGGTAGCTAAACACAACGGGCTACCGCATTTCATGATTTAGCTACTGATATACAGTGGTACAGAAACTAATCTTCAAAGCAATCTCTCATAGTGATCTTCTCTCTCTAGAATGTTGTGAATGGAAAGCATATTTTTTTAAAATGATTTCTCGCCTTTTAAATAGTAATCAAACTACGGTATCCGCTCCAATATTAAGACTGAATGTTCTAGAAGATGCTCTACATCTTCTTCATGAAGCATAAGGCTGGAATATCTCAACTGCCATGTGGTTGACTCACTTTGACTCTCTCCAACCCTAATCTCCTTGTATAACAGTGCTTGTCAAGAGTGAACATGGATACCAGTTATCTCCATAGATTTATCCATGTGTGAGCCTCGATTTTTAAACCCTACCCTTTGTTGATTAAGTTGATTAGGATCTAGTCGGGTTTTAGGTCCACCTATAACCTAAGTTTAATAACTATGTCATATAACAATAATTATTAAAACCTAAGCTAGCTCACTGGAACCTATTATGAGTCGCCACCTAATTTTAACCTAGAGTAAATTAGGAAAGGTAGAGTTTGGGTTCGGGGGCTTGGTATTCGACTTATTTAGGGTTCAATTACTTTCATTACCCCTAGAGGTCGTTTTTCCTCTACTTAGTTTAATTACTGCTTATTACGAGTTGTTTTAACCTAAGTGCGCGAGCTTCTGTTTTTTTTTTTTGTTTTTTAGCATTTTTTGACAGAAAATGAAAGTGAAAGTTGAAATTACCTAAACTAGGGTTTCGGCGGCAGAATTAGGTCAAATTTTGTTTTCGTCCGTGACTACGGACCTAATGTCCGTACCCACGGACCCTAGTTAATCTATGTGGTCGTAAAAGTCGAATTAAATAGAAAACGAAAATTTGAAAAGTCCGGGGCCACGGACAGGATGTCCGTGGGCCCGGACATTGTTTAGAAAAAAACCTAAAATTTGAAAATTTTAAAATCCCTCCGCTGTCCTTGGGTGTCCGTGGTCCCGGACCACCCACGGACAGGGGTTTTATGGTGGTTCCCGACGGTGTTTTCGGCTAAAAAATAATGCACGTGTAGCCTGAAAGGTACACAATACGTTAGTAATTGAAAGATTGCAATTTGAAGTCGAATTATGCACGAAACTTGACAAACAAGTAACAAGGCAGAAGCAAAAGCAATTAGCAATACAGAACCCGAAAAGGGTTGGTTTGAGCCCAAAATTAAACAGAGAGTTAATAAGGTCGTGGGGAGTTAGAAAAGTAGAATTATAACCTGTTTTACCTTCGAATTCAAGATGATTCTTCACGTTGGGATTCTTCGAAGGCTCCGATAATGCCGGTTCTGGATTGAGTTCGACCCGAGCTTCTGGTTGTTAATTGTTGATGATGTTCTTCACGTTTTGGAGGTGGTTTGGTTGATGTTTGATGATTGTTGATGTGTTGGGAGTTGAAAATTTTGTTTAGATGGTGATTTCAGGGGATTTATGATGTGATTTTGGTGCTTGGATGTGTAAACACGTGAAGAGAATGAGACGGCTGCCTTCCTTGAGAGTCTAGGGTTCTTGAGGTTCTGATTTGATCATGGGATAAGGTTCCTTATATAGGCCTTCTTAAAGATAGAAAAATCCGATAAAAACCGAGATTTACCGACGTTTTAGCTCATGGGCTTCCAAAAGAAATTTGATTATGAAATTTTACACATGGGTAAAGGATGATATTTTTGATTTTTCTAAAGTGCAATCGAATGTTTTTGGATATTGGAATATTTTTAAATTCAATTTCTCTTCAGATTCAATCAGAAATTGCTAGAATATTATTGGAAATTCGAAAAATCAAAATTCTAACGCCATTACGCTTCTAATGTCATCCTCTATCATGGGGTTAAAATTTCAAAGCATTTTGAACTGATTTAACCCTTATTTGGAGGAGAGAGAAAGCCCATAGGGGGCTTAGGAGCCTTAAAAAATTATGAAAATGCCCCGGGAGATGCCTAAGCTGTCCCTAGTACTCTGAAATGTGTCGATCGAACTGGGAACCCTCGCTACTAGCCTATTAGTAGAGACCCTCTTCCGGGGGGGGTTGAAATTATGGGTATAACTGAAATACCCCAAATCTAAATAATATTATTAAATCATTATTTATTGGAATATAATCCAAATATGAATCATTTCACGTACGCATGCAAACCCATGCATGAAAACGTTACGTAAAAATAGTCGTTTCTCTATAAACGCTAAAACGCCTTAGAAGCATATGGTCAAACATGACCTTGTATGACCCTCTAATATTCAAACCAAATGGTCATACAATTATTATATGAATCTACAAATATATTCCCTAAGCTAAATTCAGTCAAAAACGCAAAACGCTCGGGAGTGCTCACGCCCGCTCCTTAAAGCACGAAAAGTCCGGAGGAGTGCCGAGGTGGCACGAACTCCTATAAAATTAATTCCTTGAGTTCCTAACATCATTATTAACCATTATAAAGAGAACCCACGAAGTGGTTTCTCAAAATTCAGCAAAAACCACAGGAGGATTTCTTAGCGCTCCTTTTTGCCCGGGTGTGTCCCGATGGCCCGTAAATTATGTCACGGGTGGATATAACCTCATATAACCCAATGTAACATCTTAATATATGTTTAATTACTATAATAAGTGTTTAAAAACACTTGGAACTCATAAAAACAATTTGTTTCCCAAAATTTCCTTAGAGCACAAAAACACACCTTCGGGTGTCACGGAAACGCGTTTTACGCAATTGCCTTGTAGTTTTTGACATACCACGAATTGGTAATATTAAAAAGGGTTAAAATGACCTTCTAAATCAGTTGGTGTGACTAGTCAACAAGACTCTCTATAGGGGCCGATTTTGAGAGCAAAAACTAGTATAAAAATTGCATTAAAAGTTTATAAAAAGCATAGAACATGGTGACTCACCTTCCCATGTGTTATATTACTTAATGTCTAAGTATGTAGGTCTCATTTGACCAGCAAGCTGTCGAAATTAGGCCATGGAATAAGGCCATGTGAGCTAGAACAAAAACAAATGAGAAAAAGTAAAAGTGGATC
Source organism: Limonium bicolor (assembly GCA_023374045.1). Lineage (NCBI taxonomy): Eukaryota > Viridiplantae > Streptophyta > Magnoliopsida > Caryophyllales > Plumbaginaceae > Limonium > Limonium bicolor. Next base: position 82,767,415 of record CM041780.1, on the reverse strand, counting down.
TAGAATTCACTTTTCTAGATTCCTTCTTTTCCATGTGACCTAACATGCTTGTCCTTGGCTCTTCAATGTCAATTAAGACACCCCATTTGACCCTTGAATTCGTGACTCTACAAGGGAGGAAGAAGACAAGCCTAACTTAGAAAAATCAAAAGAATAACTTACCTAAATTACCTTGTCTTCTAGCTTACAATCATCTTCTTTCCAACTCTTGCCTTGTCACACACCACATGTCCGAAATTATGCAGAGAACATGGGCATTTATTGAGCCAATAAACCATATAATAAACTAAGGAAAAAGTATAGTCATTTGACATTAAAAATTAACAAAACAAAAATCAAATTCTAAGGCACTCTCTTACCTTATACGTAAGTTTAGTGTCATTTCCCCTCTTGCACTCCACACCTACGAATTTGGTAAGCTCTCTCCTCTCTCTTCTAAGCTTCATCTTCTTCTTTGAAGCTCTTAAGTCCATTAATGGAGATGTAACTTCTATCTTCATCTTTAAGGTAATTTCTTAGCAATTCTTGTCAAGCCTTGAAGCAAAACTCTTCCTAGCTTAACAACAAGTGTTCGACATCAATTAGTTCTCCAAGGAGATTGTCCAAACCAACATTAAACCAAGGAGCATCTCAAGGTTTCTTAAGGTAGTTTTAATGCTTGAAAATCCTTAAAACACATTTTTATGTGTAACCAAGTTCTACTTCTTCTAAGGTTCTTTCCTTCTTCATTTTCATGAAGGAAACCTTGTTCTTCATCTACCTTAGGAGTGCCGAATTCATAAGGAGAAAAGTCTAAGTGGAGCATCTATATTACCTTGGAGAAAGCTTGGAGATTCAAGAAGAGTTCAAGCACTTAACCACCTTTGTTAAGAAGACTTTGTTTGACCAGACGTTGACCGGGAATTTACAAGTACAGTCTACGGTGAACGGTATGGGATTCTTGCAACCTGTTTTCTAACGGATTACACCGGCTTGTGTGCTATCTGTTGTTTGAAATAACGACCAAGATAATTAATGTAAACTGTTGTTTTACTCTTGCACACTGTGGTATTATTTTATGTGCGTGAATGTTGCTGACTACAACGTGTATGTCCCACGCATACAAACACTACTATACCAGTGGATTAAATACCTGCGTTTCAGTATACCGAGGACTTGTACTCAAGTCTCTCACTAACTTCACTTTATAACAAACGTCATTATCCTAAACGTGATAATTGACAATACACATTGTGTTCTTGTTTAACGTCTTTATATGACACTTAACAATTATATACTTCGAGAATGAGGAGCCCAGTTGGATCTGGCCATGCATGCTACGGAGTTGTACCTGTCTCAGGTCGTCTCCTACTACGTCGCGACGGAACATTCAGTTGGGAGGAAGACTCTATTCCTTCCGGGATTCAATGCCCTTCAGTTTGAGGAAGACTTTATTCCTCTAGTGGGTTCTATTTCCCACGCCTCTCAGTTCAGGGTTTAACTACGTTATCTCCTGGGGTTTTTATACCCAACCTTTCTCTTATAACGAGGTCACTATACCTCCACTATTTAATATTCAGTTATACGTCAGTCCCATTGTGTGGACCGACTATCATAAAGAATTTCAGTTCAGCTAACTCGACCTTCTGTGTCTTGTTCTATGTGACATTATTGTCCTTGTATGGATACTTGTTATTATCAGACTATGCTTGTTTACAGCTTTATAAAAATGAACTGCATGTGTTCGACAAAGTAGTTGGTGTGGCCCGGTAGACGATGGGCTGCACGTTTTCCATACCAGCATTGTTTGCTGAGCCCCTTTGGGGGCACCCCCATTTTTCAGGTACCTGAAGTTTAAGAAGATCACCACACTGAGTGTAGGTGGGGTAGACCAAGCTTTGGGAGTCTTCTATAGTTAGTTTTTATTTCAGTATTTTACTTTGAGTTTGATTCCTAGTATCTCGGGTTGTATCGTATTCCAGACCGTGACATTTGAGGATTGTATTTGGACTTAGCCTTGTTGGTCACAAGGGTGGCCAACGGCATTGTAATACCGCCCGGTTGTTATTTATTTCCGCTGCAGTTGTATTTTATTTGGGAGTGATCGCCGTTCAGTTTATTGGATTTCGGGTTGGGGTATTACAAAAATGGTATCAGAGCGTAGTTACGCTCTGGATACAAGGATACACCGAGATTAGGATATCTAAGACTTTAGGTTAAGGGTTGAGTGATAGTATTGAAAGGAGTTTAAGTTAGTTTTACTTAGACTACTATCCAAGACCAAGATTTTGACCACAGTGCCTAATATACCTCAACATCCTGCAGATGTCAGGAAGAGGAGGACGACGTGGACAGGCTGATGAGGAGCCAAACATCAGGCTGGCAGACATTGCTACCTTAATTGCTCAGGCATTTGCACAGGCGGGGGTTGCACAGCAGCAGCAGTACCTCCACCACCACCACCCAGGGAGAGAGACTGGGTGAAGAGTTTGGCTGATCTGAGGCCGACTGCATTCAAGGGGCAGACTGACCCTGCTCACTTGAGACCTACATCATGGAGATGGAGACAGCGTTCGAGACGCTTGCAGTCCCAGCTAGGGAAAAAGTAAGACTTGCTGCCTTTTATCTGAAGGATGCAGCTAGAGATTGGTGGAACATGGTGAAAGCCGACCACCTGGATGACCCAGCTTTTACTTGGGGACACTACACTGCACTACTTAGGGGCAAATACTACCCGGCCCACACCAGGATGGTGAAGACTAGGGAGTTTGACGCCTGGAGCAGACGGGGAAGATGTCAGTGGATGAGTACTATGCGAAGTTCACTTCGCTACTCCGACTACTACCCGGCATAGGATACTCGGACCAGGTTTGGTCGACCGGTTCTACGGGGGACTGAGCCCTCGACTTCAGTTTGGGATGGGACCAATCATCCCTACCAGTTTACAGGTAAAACAGGAGACATAAACCAGTTGAAAATTTTATTACATATACCCCATCATGGGAGATTTGGAGATTTACCTTGAGATTTCAGGAATGCTATCATGCTGCCTCCGTGTGGAGATCACTTGTAAGAGAAGGGATGCTTTGAGCTCCCAAAAGAGGAAGGACGGACCTGGTGGCGAAGATGCCAAGCAGGGGAACTCCAACAAAGGAACAAACCCTATCAGAAAGGCAGGGGTCCTATCAAGGGAAGGGGAACCAAACTACTGGGAACCCCCAGTCAGGAACCTACGGAGCGCAACTCACAGAAAACCTACCCACTAAGGGTAGGCACTCTAATCACAGTTAGATTTGAAACTTTTGTGATTACTTCAGTACCGTTGGAATGTATATTACCTTGATTGTATTAGGTTCTGGATCTGGTTCAAACACGGGCCAGAAGTATGTCCGCCGTTTCAACTGTAAACAGTGTGGAAAGGATCACCCCGGCGTGGACTGCCAAGGGGAGAAAGTCATGTGCCGCTACTGTCAGATACTCGGGCATCGTGCCTTCGAGTGTATCCGAAACCCGGAGAGCAGGAACTACCGCCCGGGAGCAAAGCCAACACCGGCCCTAAGAATGGAGCTAGCGATACTCGCCCTCCACCAACAAACCAGGCTCAGGGGTATAAGGGCAAAGGCCCAGCATCGGGACCCGCCCTGCATGTCATGGACCGCTCAGATGAGGCTGGTCCTTCTACCAACCCAGGTATTTCTAAACCATGTGAACCTGTTATTGAGCAATGGATGATGTGAATGAGTGCTTGCATGCCTTGATTGCCTAATTGAGTAGGAAAGAATTAGTAAGACTCACTAGTAAAATTTAAACCACGTAGGAAGCTATAAGATATGCTTTCCTATCCCCTCACCGCCCTCCCTGGAGAAAACATTATCAAAGTACAAGAACCAGGAACAATGTAAGGTTATCCAACCAGGTTTGATATTACTCAAAGGATACCTAACACCGGAGACACAAATTGCAATCATTAGAAAATGTCAAGAATTGGGAGCAGGACCAGGAGGGTTCTACACTCCAGAATTTCCAGGAGGATCAAAATGAAGCTGAAAATGATGTGCTTAGGAAAGGATTGGAATCCTTACTCAAAATACCAATACAAGAAATGGAGATGGAGCACAAGTGCCAAAAATCCCAGAAGAATTTTTACAATTGTGGAACAAGCAGTTAATACAGCTCACAGCTAGAAGAAGATCCAGTTCCCAACTTAAGGGCTGATCTATGTATCATCAACTTCTATGAAGAAGGAGGCCGTTAGGACTACACAGGACAATGGAAACAAAAGGGTCCCTTGAACAGGGGATACCAGTATTCTTTGTCAATTGGAGATGACGCAGAGTTCCTTTATGGCGAGCAGAAGCGTGTGGACCTTGCAAAGAAAATCATATTGAGTTCAGGAGATGTTTTAATAATGGGTGGAAAGTCAAGGTTGCTATACCATGGAATTAAAGGATTAAATAAACACAGCACCTTCGACAGTGATAAACACCACTCACATGAAACCAGGAAGATTAAGTTTGACTTTAGAAAGTATAGTGTTGTAATTGTTTTGGACTTCAGAAAGGAGATCATCTCATCAATGAAGCATTATTGTTTGAAAGTGAATGTCTTTAGACCCCATCATATATCAAAGTACTTACTCAGATTCTGTTATTAGGTTGTGCTAAGGAGACGGAAGGTGCCTTAAGTATACTTACTGAGGAGGAGGCCAGCAAGGGCGGCGCGATCCTCACTGGTACCTTTCCGGTTAATGGAGTGGATGCATTAGTACTGTTCGACTCCGGAGCCTCACATACTTTCGTTTCGCCTACGCTTGCGGGGAAGTTGGGGCTAGACGCTGTAGAGTTACCTGATTTTAAGGTGGCACTCCCGTCTAAGGAGAAGATCACTTGCACTCGACTTTATAGAGGAGCCACTATCAGCATTAAGGAGGAGGAATTTCCTATTGACCTTATTGAGTTCAGAGGTCTAGGATTCGATGTTATAGCCGGGATGGACTGGCTGGGGCGGCACAGAGGCCGCATTCTTTGTGCAGAGCGCAGACTGTTGCTTAAGAGCCCATCAGGAGTGACAGTATCTTACCGTCAGAGCCCTAGGGCACCATCGATAAAAGTTATATCTGCTATGTCCATGTATAAGCATGTCAGGAAGCAGAAGGAAGTATACTTATGCTATGTTCAGGATGTAGAGCATGACCCTGATTTTGATCCAGCTATGCCAGTGGTGTCGGATTTTCCAGATATTTTTCCAAAGGAACTTCCAGGCTTACCGCCATCCAGAGAGGTAGAGTTCTCCATCGAATTACTACCAGGTACCGGTCCCATAGCTAAGGCACCGTACCGTATGGCACCAGCAGAGATGGCTGAGCTGAAGGAGCAGCTGAAAGATTTATTGGACAAGGGATACATACGACCTAGCGTATCTCCTTGGGGAGCACCAGTCTTTTTGAAAAAGAAGGATGGAAGCCTTCGTTTGTATTGATTACAGGAGCTTAATGCAGTATCTGAAGAATAAATATCCACTACCACGGATTGATGATTTTTGATCAGTTGAGAGGAGCAAAAGTGTTTTCGAAGATCGATTTGAGATCAGGCTACCATCAGATACCCATCAGGGAGCAAGACATAGAAAAGACAGCATTCAGAACACGGTATGGCCACTATGAGTTTACAGTTATGCCTTTTGGCTTGTCAAATGCACCTGCAGTCTTCATGGATTTGATGAACAGATTATTCAGAGAGCAGTTGGATAAGACCGTGGTTGTATTCATCGATGACATCCTCATCTATTCAAAGTCTAAGGAAGAGCATGAGAGTCACCTCCGACATGTACTTGAGATCTTAAGGGAGAACCAGCTTTATGCTAAGTTCTCCAAATGTGAGTTTTGGTTGACAGAGTTTCCTTTTAGGACATGTTATCTCAGATGCTGGGATCGCAGTGGATCCAGCAAAGATAGAAGCAGTTCGCACTTGGCCTAGGCCAAAGACAGTTACGGACATCAGGAGTTTCCTTGGTTTAGCAGGATACTACAGAAGGTTTGTCAGAGACTTCTCCAAAATAGCCAAACCTATGACCAGCTTAATGAAGAAGGACGCACCTTTCACATGGACTACTGAATGTGAGACCTCATTCGAGCTTTGAAGAATGCTTTGACATCAGCACCAGTTTTGACTATACCTGAAGGCACAGAGGGTTATGAAGTTTACTGTGATGCATCAGGCAGGGGATTAGGGTGTGTACTCATGCAGAATGGGAAGGTAGTCGCCTACGCTTCCCGACAGTTGAAGAAACATGAGGAAAACTATCCCACACATGACTTGGAGCTTGGAGCTATTGTTTTTGCATTGAAGATCTGGCGCCACTACCTGTATGGTGTCCAGATGACCGTATATTCGGATCACAAGAGTTTGAAGTATGTATTCACCCAGAAGGAGTTAAACATGAGACAAAGAAGATGGGTTGAATTTCTTAAGGACTATGACATTGATTTGCAGTACAAGAAGGGAAAGCTAATGTTGTAGCAGACGCCTTGAGTCGACGAGCACATTCCTAAATGCCATTGTGGCTAGCTCGAGTCTTATGGACGACATACGCAGAGCACAGCAGAGTGATCAGCGAATGATGGAGATCAGTCAGAAGTTGTCTGACGGTACATTTGAGGGTGGAAAGTATGAGTTCCAGTTACATGATGATGGACTCATCAGATTGAAGGGAAGATTGTGTATTCCCAGAGACAGCACAGATATAAAGGAGCATATTCTTCGAGAGTCCCACACTTCTTCCACATCTGTCCATCCAGGAGCTTCTAAGATGTACAAAGATCTAAAGAGGTATTTCTGGTGGAGTGGTATGAAGGGCGACGTGACAGAGTATGTGATTCGATGTCTCACTTGTCAGAAAGTGAAATTCGAACATAGACGACCAGGAGGTATGGTACAGTCTATGCCAGTTCCAGAGTGGAAGTTTTATGATATCTCCATGGACTTCGTGGTGGGACTACCACCTACGAGAGGAGGCCTTAATATGATTTGGGTTGTTGTTGATCGACTGACTAAGGTTGCTAGGTTTATTCCGATGAAAGACACTTGGAAAGTGCCAAAGTTGCAGAACTATTTGAGCAGGAGATTATCAGACATCATGGAGTACCTAAGACTATTGTTTCAGATCGAGACACTAGATTTCTCTCACGATACTGGCGAGCTACTCGCGAGGCACTTGGCACTGAGTTGAAGCTTAGCACAGCATTTCATCCTCAGACAGATGGTCAGTCAGAGAGGACTATTCAGACCTTAGAGGACATGCTACGAGCATGTGCCTTGGATTTCCAGGGCAGCTGGATAGATAGACTACATCTCATCGAGTTTGCATACAATAACAGCTATCACGCCTCTATACAGATGTCACCTTTCCAAGCCTTATATGGCAGACCATGTCGCACACCATTGTGCTGGGACGAGTCTAGTGAGACCGTCATCATTGGGCCTGAGTACTTAGAGCAAGTCCAGGCAGAAGTACAACAAATCAGAAGTAACATGAAAGCAGCACAAGACAGACAGAAATCATATGCTGATGAGAGGCGACGAGACCTTGAGTTCGCAGTTGGCGACCAGGTATTTCTACGAGTATCACCCATGAAGGGTGTATTCAGATTTGGGCAAAAGGGCAAGCTAAGCCCGAAATTTGTAGGACCCTACGCTATCATAGAGCGGGTGGGCCTTGTGGCATATCGACTTGATTTGCCAGCCGAGTTGGGCAAAGTACACAATGTTTTTCATGTGTCTCAGCTTAAGAAGTACATGCCTCATCCTTCTCATGTTCTACAACCAGAGACACTCTCATTAGAACCAACAATGCGGTATGTGGAAACACCGCAAAGAATCTTAGACAGAAAGACACGAGACTCGAAACAAATCTGTGAGCCTAGTAAAGGTTCTTTGGTCGAACCACGATGTGGAAGAGGCCACATGGGAACTAGAAGCTGATATGCGAGCGAAGTTTCCCTCACTATTTACCGATTAGACACTTTAGTCTAGGGTACGTGGGCGTACCCCTCTTTTTTGGGGGGTAGAGCCTTTTTCGTTTGTGAATTTAGTATGCATTTTGTTGCACTTTCGTGCATTTCAGTGACACTTTGTCTTATATGTTTCTTGTGTAACACTGTTCAGTATATTTCAGTGACACTTGTCTTGTATGTGTTCTTGTGTAACACTGTTCAGTATATCTCAGTGACACTTTGTCTTGTATGTGTTCTTGTGTAACACTGTATTTGAATGTACTTTATGCACTATTAGATATGAAAAGTGACTGTGTTATTACATCACACTATATTGTTCCAAAGTATTCCTGTTGTGTTTGATGTACACTGTGAACTTAGGAATATAGAGACTTGGGACTTGATCCCTAAAAACTAGATTGAGTTGTGGATACTTAGTGGAACTTGATTCCCCACAACCTTATAATTTAGATATGAGACTTCGGGGCGAAGTCCTTTTTTAAGGGGGGTAGATTGAAATACCCCAAATCTAAATAATATTATTAAATCATTATTTATTGGAATATAATCCAAATATGAATCATTTCACGTACGCATGCAAACCCATGCATGAAAACGTTACGTAAAAATAGTCGTTTCTCCATAAACGCTAAAACGCCTTAGAAGCATATGGTCAAACATGACCTTGTATGACCCTCTAATATTCAAACCAAATGGTCATACAATTATTATATGAATATACAAATATATTCCCTAAGCTAAATTCAGTCAAAAACGCAAAACGCTCGGGAGTGCTCACGCCCGCTCCTTAAAGCACGAAAAGTCCGGAGGAGTGCCGAGGTGGCACGAACTCCTATAAAATTAATTCCTTGAGTTCCTAACATCATTATTAACCATTATAAAGAGAACCCACGAAGTGGTTTCTCAAAATTCAGCAAAAACCACAGGAGGATTTCTTAGCGCTCCTTTTTGCCCGGGTGTGTCCCGATGGCCCGTAAATTATGTCACGGGTTGATATAACCCATATAACCCAATGTAACATCTTAGTATATGTTTATTTACTATAATAAGTGTTTACAAACACTTGGAACTCATAAAAACAATTGTTTCCCAAAATTTCCTTAGAGCACAAAAACACCTTCGGGTGTCACGAAAACGCGTTTTACGCAATTGCCTTGTAGTTTTTGACATGCCACGAATTGGTAATCTTAAAAGGGTTAAAATGACCTTCTAAATCAGTTGGTGTGACTAGTCAACAAGACTCTCTATAGGGGCCGATTTTGAGAGCAAAAACTAGTATAAAATTGCATTAAAAGTTTATAAAAGGCATAGAACATGGTGACTCACCTTCCCATGTGTTATATTACTTAATGTCAAAGTATGTAGGTCTCATATGACCAGCAAGCTGTCGAAATTAGGCCATGGAATAAGGCCATGTGAGCTAGAACAAAAAAAATGAGAAAAAGCAAAAAGTAGATCTAGAATTCACTTTTCTAGATTCCTTCTTTTCCATGTGACCTAACATGCTTGTCCTTGGCTCTTCAATGTCAATTAAGACACCCCATTTGACCCTTGAATTCGTGACTCTACAAGGGAGGAAGAAGACAAGCCTAACTTAGAAAAATCAAAAGAATAACTTACCTAAATTACCTTGTCTTCTAGCTCACAATCATTTCTTTCCAACTCTTGCCTTGTCACACACCACATGCCGAAATTATGCAAAACATGGGCATTTATTGAGCCAATAAACCATGTAATAAACTAAGGAAAAGTAGTCATTTGACATTAAAAATTACAAAACAAAAATCAAATCAAGCATTCTTACCTTATACAATTTAGTGTCATTTCCCTCTGCCCTCCATCCACGAATTGGTAAGCTCTCTCCTCTCTCTTCTAGCTTCATCTTCTTCCTTTGAAGCTCTTAAGTCCATTAATGGAGTTAACTTCTATCTTCATCTTTAAGGTAATTTCCTAGCATTTCTTGTCAAGCCTTGAAGCAAAACTCTTCCTAGCTTAACAACAAGTGTTCGGCATCAATTAGTTCTCCAAGGATTGTCCAAACCAACATTAAACCAAGGAGCATCTCAAGGTTATCTTAAGGTAGTTTTAATGCTTGAAAATCCTTAAAGCACATTTTTATGTGTAACCAAGTTCTACTTCTTCTAAGGTTCTTTCTTCTTCATTTTCATGAAGGAAACCTTGTTCTTCATCTACCTTAGGAGTGCCGAATTCATAAGGAGAAAAGTCTAAGTGGAGCATCTATATTACCTTGGAGAAAGCTTGGAGATTCAAGAAGAGTTCAAGCACTTAACCACCTTTGTTAAGAAGACTTTGTTTGACCAGACGTTGACCGGGAATTTACAAGTACAGTCTACGGTGAACGGTATGGGATTCTTGCAACCTGTTTTCTAACGGATTACACCGGCTTGTGTGCTATCTGTTGTTTGAAATAACGACCAAGATAATTAATGTAAACTGTTGTTTTACTCTTGCACACTGTGGTATTATTTTATGTGCGTGAATGTTGCTGACTACATCGTGTATGTCCCACGCATACAAACACTACTATACCAGTGGATTAAATACCTGCGTTTCAGTATACCGAGGACTTGTACTCAAGTCTCTCACTAACTTCAGTTTATAACAAACGTCATTATCCTAAACGTGATAATTGACAATACACATTGTGTTCTTGTTTAACGTCTTTATATGACACTTAACAATTATATACTTCGAGATTGAGGAGCCCAGTTGGATCTGGCCATGCATGCTATGGGAGTTGTACCTGTCTCAGGTCGTCTCCTACTACGTCGCGACGGAACATTCAGTTGGGAGGAAGACTTTATTCCTTCCGGGATTCAAATGCCCTTCAGTTCGAGGAAGACTTTATTCCTCTAGTGGGTTCTTATTTCCCACGCCATTCAGTTCAGGGTTTAACTACGTTATCTCCTGGGGTTTTTATACCCAACCTTTCTTTATAACGAGGTCACTATACCTCCACTATTTCAGATATTCAGTTATAACGGTCAGTCCCATTGTGTGGACCGACTATCAGTAAAGAATTTCAGTTCAGCTAACTCGACCTTCTGTGTCTTGTTCTATGTGACATTATTGTCCTTGTATCGATACTTGTTATTATCAGACTATGCTTGTTTACAGCTTTATAAAAATGAACTGCATGTGTTCGACAAAGTAGTTGGTGTGGCCCGGTAGACGATGGGCTGCACGTTTTCCATACCAGCATTGTTTGCTGAGCCCCTTTGGGGGCACCCCCATTTTTCAGGTACCTGAAGTTTAAGAAGATCACCACACTGAGTGTAGGTGGGGTAGACCAAGCTTTGGGAGTCTGCTATTAGTTAGTTATTATATTTCAGTATTTTACCTTGAGTTTGATTCCTAGTATCTCGGGTTGTATCTGTATTCCAGACCGTGACATTTGAGGACTGTATTTGGACATAGCCTTGTTGGTCACAAGGGTGGCCAACGGCATTGTAATACCGCCCGGTTGTTATATTTATTTCCGCTGCAGTTGTATTTTATTTGGGAGTGATCGCCGTTCAGTTTATTGGATTTCGGGTTGGGGTATTACAATAACAGATTGCCCCCGTCAACTAGACTTTGTAATGGAAATGAAAAGGTTGGTTGATGCTTGAGTGATACCCCAAAATTTTGGATCTTAAAATACCCCACATGCAATTGAAATCCGACAAGTTGCGTCGAGCTGTTCTAAGGCGCTGACTACCTATGAGTAAAGTGGGAGGATGTTGAGCGATTTTAAGGCGTCGACCACCTAAGGATAAAAATGAAGTAATGTTGGACTATTCTAAGGCACCAACTACCTATAATGAGAAGATGTCAAGCTATTCTAAGGCGTTGACTACCTATGATGGATGAAATGATGTCAAGCTATTCTAAGGCGTTGACTACCTGTAATGAATGAAATGATGTCAAGCTATTCTAAGGCGTTGACTACCTATAAGTGGTCGAAAATTGGTGTGGGGTCGAGTTCTTCCACTCAGGTGAGTTCGTCTACTTGGGTGAGTTCTTCTGCTCGGGTGAGTTCTTTTACTCGGGTGAGTTCTTCTACTCTGGTGAGTTCTTCTACTCGGGTGAGTTCTTCTACTCTGGTGAGTTCTTCTACTCTGGTGAGTTCTTCTACTCCGGTGCTGGAAGGTGCAAGACTATAGAAGTGATGGTCTTATGCAAATGATGAAAACTGATTACTGGAGTGCCAAACATGGCAATGATGATAAGATGTATGCAATCAAAATATATGAAAGATACTCGTTCAAAGCAAGAAACTGTTGGAAAAGATGCCAAACATTGCAATGTTGAGTTGTTATGCAAAAGCTGTAAAATGCACTAAAGTGTTTGTTGGAAGCTTGTCCAAAACAAGTAACTGTTGAAAAGTGTGCCAAACATGGCAATGCTTGAGAAAAACTCTTCTGAAAAAGGAAAGTGAAAAGATCATTTCCTGACTAAGAATTTCATATCTGTAATTTGTTTCTTAGAAAATGAACATGTCGTCGGTGGAAGTGTGTGGTGTTTGTTGTGGTACTAAAGGCTCTTACTGGTGGTCAGGATTTGTGATTGACCTGGGATTGGGTTATGATTTTGGATGGTGATCAGGGTTATGACGGGCCTGATATTTTTGTGGAGGTAAGGCTAATGACGGGCTTGAGAGTGTGTGTGTGGCGGTAAGGGCTTATGTGTGCCTGTGGTGGGATGGTGGTGCTCAAGCTTTGAGTTTCAATTGGTGTTGTCATGGCAATTATTGGAACCAACAATTGTCCCCAGTATTTTTCCTTAGGACAATCTGAGCTAGAGTTCATGGCAATCGATCGGAATGATCGATTGCCTCCAGTATTTTCTTTGATTAAACGTGCGAACGAGTCTCGTCCTCACAGGGTCAAGGCTTATGTTTTGATGTGGTGCTTCCTAACCTACACTCAGCGTGTTTGATGTTTGCACTCATTTCTCGCTTATGGTCATAACTTCTAGACCATTGCATTCGATATTTGATGGATTTACGCATTTGATCTGTTACTTTCACGTGATTGGACACACAACTATCAAGTTAGAAGTCTTTAAAGCTTATAACGTGGCCATCGGGTGTGATGAAAGACAACGGGACCTTCGAGGGATATTTTAGGAATGTGAAGCTGAAGTGGTGACCAAAGCTGTACCCTGCGTCTTCTCTTAGAATCATCTTCCTTGTCTTGAAGTCGTCTAGCTGCTTCGTGTTGACGTTGTCTTCGAGCTTCCGGACTCGGACTTTTGAAGTTGTCCTTTACACCATTTCTCTTTTTTTCATTCGGATTTCTTCGAGGCACTTCGGGTTTGCCTTGTTGTTTTATCCTTTCTTGACTTTGCCTTCGGGGTTCTTGTGTTTCCCGGTTTTGAGTTTTGAGAGTTGTTTTGATGTGAGCTCTCTGGATCCTGTGTCACTTTGGGACCATTTGTGGATCGCTTCATCATGCTGATAGCGACATCACTTCTTTGGACTGATTAGATTGTTATCTGAGAGCCGGACTCCTCGCTTCCTTTGGTCACCGGGTCGGACATTCGTCATTGGCTGAGTTATTTTGTGGAGTTCATAATATCGAAAAGGGATATATGAAAGGCTCAGCGGGGGTGCCTAGGGTTTAATGTCAGGGTTCACAAGCTTGTGGCTATGTGGTGCTGTACCTAGGTGCTTTGTCATCCCTGATTGTTGTTTATCCGCTCTTTGTTACTTTTCGCAAATCTAAGAGTAAATTTACAAATTATCTCCTTCGGTCGGAGTTATGCCATTTACCTTACCTTTGAATGTGATCTCACCGGAGTCGTGTAAAAATGACACGCTCATTCACTCTTGGTTTTTCCACTCAAGACACTCTCGCGAGATTTCACTCGGAAACTCGTTCGCACATTTAAACAAAAGATAAAAGACGACGAACTTAAACTTAGATTGCCCCTAGTGTTGACCTAGGGTTTATGACAACACTTAAACAGATGTGGATTTTGGAATGCTTTGTGGATATTATGGGATAGTCTATGGTGTGAGGACGGGCATGTTCACCTTTTAGAAGCAAAAGACAAGTCGTTTTATTCAATTGCCGGAAAATGACCGTTTCAAGAACATTAGTTTTGAAAGATGATTTGGTTGAAGGTGCAAAACGAACAAACATTTTTTTTTATTTTCTTAAGATTGTAAATTGAAAAGACAAGAGACTGAAATTCAAACTTCTAAACCTCATTCAAATGGAAATATCATAAACTCCTTACAAAGTTGAAAAGAAAAATTAAGAAAGCAACATGCAACTAGACTCTAGCCTACTCAACAAACTGGAGCCCTTGTTCGATGAGATCTTCAATCTTATGCTTCAGCGTCCTACAATCGTAAGTACTGTGCCCTGGTAGTTGATGGAACTGGTAAAACTGATTGAGGTACTCCCCGGACTGGGTAACCCCGGGACAAGGCGTGAGAGGCTGTACTAGGTCCAACTCCTGTAGCTTCACGAGTGCTTGACTAAGGGGTCGACCGATGTCGGTAAACTACCTCGGTGCGGGGAACCGCCTAGGTCGAGATGTGGCCTTGGTGCTCTGCTTTGAAACACTGAGCTGGCACACATTGTTCTCATGTCGTGAAGTTAAGACTATTTTGGCTGACCCAGACTTAAAGGTCCCGACACCCATACACTGAGCTCTGGGTTCTCCTAGCTTCAGCTCGCCTTTGTGAATCTTTTCTTCCATGACTCTTACCTTCCCCATCAGCATGTCAAAATTAGGGAAATATGTGGAACTCAGCTCGTTGTTATATTGCTTCTGCATATTGTCCACAATCATTCGAATCTGTTCTTGCTCATCCATTTTCGTAGGCATAGCGGCGGCCTTCATTCTCCACCTTCTGATGAAGTCAGACATTGATTCACTGTTTCCCTACAGGGTGCTGGCAAGGTCGGACCTGGTGATTTCAAGATTCTTAGCATACTCGAAATGGTGCAGGAAAGCCTCACAAACCTCTTCATAGGTTTTGGTGTTCATCCTCTGAGTCAAGTACCAACGTTGAGGTATTTCATCGAGATAACGGGCGAAAACCTTGGCCTTCTGCATGTCATTCAACCTGAGGATGGACATTTCCCTATCGAACATCGCTAGATGGACATGCGGGTCTGAGGAAACCTTGTATAGAGCAAGTGTGGGCAGCTTCAACTTTAGAGGGAGATTAACCTCGGGGTACGATTCCATAGAAAAGTAATCGAAACCAGCTGGCTTGCTAGCTTTTTCCATGCGCTCGATCCTTTTCAAGGCCTTCCTTAATTCTGCAATTAGTTGGCGGTCCGGGACGACTTGCCCTACAAATCTTTGTGCATCATGGGCCTCAACAGAGTTAACTTCGATGTAGTCACGCTCGTTCCCAGAGTCAGCAATCTTTCCTGAAATATTTTCCTGATGACCAACCTCAAGGGAATTGATTTTGCTTTTCAGCTCTTCGATGATGGCGACGTACTTAGCCTCCATGTCATTAGTGGTGGACCTATGTTTCTGTTCCATGGCATCAAAGGCAGCCATGTACCTTTGCTCTAAGGCTACAAACTGGGCTCATGCTGATTGAGTTTCCTCCTCTGCCATACTTAGGATTCGGGCTTATCTGTTGGAAAAACAAAAGTGGATTGAGCTAAAATTCTGGACCGTGACGAAGTTTTAGGTAAAAACTTGTTTGGACTGCAAGAAAAGCACTTGAGCTTGAGTGTTTTGAAGATTGTGGGTAGGCATTGAGGCCCGAAATGATTTGGAAGGGAGGCGCCTAGAAATGTTTGAAGAATGTGGCTCTTGGGCCAGAATATTTTGAGAATTGGGCGCTTGGGCCAGAATGTGTTTGGGCTAGAGGTAAAGCACATGAGCCAAAATGATTTCTAAACCATGTTCTTGATGTGAATTGGAATTTGGGCCAAGTAATTCTGATTGGGCCTAAAAGATGACGCCTGTGTCTAGGATCTTGGGCCGAAGCCCAAGTGAAAAGTCTTCCTAGACTAGAATGAGCCTTGAAACGGAGAGGCCTGCTGGATTTTTATGAACTGTTTTAGGTGGATTTGTTTTTCCTGGGCCCAGAACTAAATTGATAATTAAAATTGGGCCGAAGGAGAGAAATCACCTAAGTCTAAACTTCTGGGCCGAAGCCCAAATGATTCACATATCAAACCAAACAGGGCCTCTGGGCCGCAAACAATAAAGCCGAAAACTCGGGTTGGGATGAGTTAGTGTAGGAAAAGTTCATATCAATTCCTAGGCTGGGTAGTGGGCCGATCACACAAGCAAACAAGGCCCACACAAATTCTACTTGTCCTCACTCGACGCTTATCCAATTCGGGTATGGATCGATCCAGAGAGGTGCCTGGGGCATGGGCCCAGGTCACCACAAAGGAATAGGGCTTGCACGCTATTCTCTTTGGGCTTCCCTACTTTTTTCACATCACCTGAAGGTGTGCGTCTACGGTCGGGTCTTTGACTGACCAAACAATGGGCTAGGTAAGGACACTGCCAGGAAAACGCTTGGGGCTAAAGCCCAGGTATTAAGGGGATGTGGTAAGATGACATCCTCCTCTTTTCCCCCGCTTATTCACATCACCTAAAAGGTGTGAGTCCTTGACAGGGAACCCTCAAACGGGTCCCGGGGTGGAATTGGTTCGCGTGGACCCTCACTCTCATATGATGCAAGGGTGCGGAAAATTAAAGTGCGCACAAAAGTAAACAAACAAAGTGATAAAGCCATAAATAAACATTTTTTGGAGTTAAGCCCTCTTTCTTAAAATTAAACAAGTTAAAATTAAGAATTTTCCTCCCCAGCAGAGTCGCCAGTCTGTGAGCCTCGATTTTTAAACCCTACCCTATGTTGATTGAGTTGATTAGGATCTAGTCGGGTTTTAGATCCACCTATAACCTAAGTTTAATAAATATGTCATATAACAATAATTATTAAAACCTAAGCTAGCTCACTGGAACCTATTATGAGTCTCCACCTAATTTTAACCTAGAGTAAATTATGAAAGGTAGAGTTCGGGTTCGGGGGCTTGGTATTCGACTTATTTAGGGTTCAATTACTTTCATTACCCCTAGAAGTCGTTTTTCCTCTACTTAGTTTAATTACGGCTTATTACGAGTCGTTTTAACCTAAGTCCGTGAGCTTCTATTTTTTTGTGTTTTTTAGCATTTTTTGACAGAAAATGAAAGTTGAAATTACCTAAACTAGGGTTTCGGAGGCAGAATTAGGTCAAAATTTGTTTCCGTCCGTGACTACGGACCTAATGTCCGTACCCACGGACCCTAGTTAATCTATGTAGAAGTAGAAGTCGAATTGAACAGAAAACGAAAATTTGAAAAGTCCGGGCCACGGACATCTTGTCCGTGGGCCCGGACATTGTTTAGAAAAAACCTAAAATTTGAAAAATTTAAAATCCCGCCGCCGTCCGTGGCTGTCCATGGCCACGGACAACCCGTCCGTGGTCCCGGACCACCCATGGACAGGGGTTTTATGGTGGTTCCCGACGGTGTTTTCGGCTAAAAGATTATGCACGTGTAGCCTCAAAGGTATACAATACGTTAGTAATTGAAAGATTGCAATTTGAAGTCGAATTATGCACGAAACTTGACGAACAAGTAACAAGGCAGAAGCAAAAGCAATTAGCAATACAGAACCCGAAAAGGGTTGGTTTGAGCTTAAAATTTAATAGAGAGTTAATAAGGTCGTGGGGAGTTAGAAAAATAGAATTATAACCTGTTTTACCTTCGAATTCAAGATGATTCTTCACATTGGGATTCTTCAGAGGCTCCGATGATGCCAGTTCCTGATTGAGTTCGACCCGAGCTTCTGGTTGTTGATTGTTGATGATGATCTTCACGTTTTGGAGGTGGTTTGGTTGATGTTTGATGATTGTTGATGTGTTGGGAGTTGAAAAATTTGTTTAGATGGTGATTTTGGGGGATTTTTGATGTGATTTTGGTGCTTGGATGTGTAAAAACGTGAAGAGAATGAGACGGCTGCCTTCTTTGAGAGTCTAGGGTTCTTGAGGTTCTGATTTGATCATGGGATAAGGTTCCTTATATAGGCCTTCTTAAAGATAGAAAAATCCGATAAAAACCGAGATTTACCGACGTTTTAGCTCAAGGGCTTCCCAAAAGAATTTGTTTATGAAATTTTACACATGGATTAAGGATGATATTTCTGATTTTTCTAAAGTGGAATCGAATTTTTTGGATATTGGAATATTTTTAAATTCAATTTCTCGTCAGATTCAATCAGAAATTGCTAGAAAATTATTGGAAATTTGAAAAATCAAAATTCCAACGCCATTACGCTTCTAATGTCATCCTCTATCATGGGTTAAAATTTCAAAGCATTTTGAACTGATTTGACCCTTGAAAAATTATGAAAATGCCCTTGAAGATGACTAAACTGTCCCTAGTACTCTGGAATGTGTCAATCGAACTGTGAACCCTCGCTACTAGCCTATTAGTAGAGACCCTCTTCCGGGGGGTTGAAATTTTGGGTATAACACCATGTTTTATCCTCGGATGTGCGTACCTTATCTTCTGGAACTTTTAGAGGAATTCATTGACACAACACAACTCCTTCACACGTCAAGACTCTGTCTTTGATCTGGTCTAACATTGAGAAGGTCATAATTTGCAAAAATAGGGTTCTAAAAGTTTACGAGGTAGACTGACGTTTACTCAATTTCCCAGATTGGTGACCTTTGTGATTTCTTCACAACGGGTACAATTTTGCGTCACTCACGCAGCAATATTATATCTCAAGGCAACAACACTATCATTTCTACATAACATTACTATATAGGCACCATAAGAAGGGTTCCAATAACAATGGCAACCCGAACCACTACCATATCATTGTACCAAGATAACCCAGCTAAAAGAAATAGCCATGAGATCCTCATTAAAAATCCCACACCAAACATTAGCAAAAGTAACACATTCACATGATAATCCATAGTGAAAACACAATCATGAACATTCTCCTCGTGCATACACTTTTCTTTTCACATTTTAATCATATTAATCTAGTTTTACATTTCTCAAGTACTGATAAGCTTTGATACCACATTCTAAAACCCTTAAATCTAACTACTTATTAATCTGAACAATTTATATTGTAGAAATTGAAGAAACACAACAACAACAAAACTTCCCTTGTTCATTTTTGCCTATTGGCAACCTAGCACTAAGTGTTATTGGGGAGCCACAATGTTCAACGGGATTGTTGAAGTTGGTTGAGTCTTATACATTTTCCTTGGAAATATTAGATGGAAAAAAAAATAACAAGACTAAGAGCTCTAAGCTTTCTAACATAATTTTTGGCAAGGAACTCTTGACCTACTCCCTTATTTTTAGTGTTGAGGCTTGTTGGAACTCATGGCTTCGAATAGGAAGATGGTAATAATGTCTCCAAGAAGATTTTGGGAACAAAAATGGCTTACTTGTAGGGCTTCCCATAGCAGGTTAGCCACCTTATTCAGTTAACTAGATCTTCGGTTTTGAAAAATTCAATTCCATTGTCATTCCATTTAGACTGGTTAACCAAATATGGATAACTGTTTTAACTTGATTGTCTAAATCAAATTCCATTACTATTATGTTTCAACTGGTTAACCTTTAGTTCGGCTAGGTTTTATCGTTTAACCTTGTAACCATATTATTTTTTCTATCAATTAGACTCATATCATTATTATTATTATAGTACAAAATTGATTATTCATCTAAATCATAAATAATAAATCAAAACTGTGTGACATAAATATAATAAAATTTACACTCCTGCAATAGCTAACATTAATTGTTATATGTGGTGAATATTTCTAATTTAAGGTTTTTCTGTGTTATATAATCGATTAACCATGGTTAACCATGGAGTTAACCAGTGTACAAAATGCAATATCGTTACTGAAACCGATACCGGTGATTTTTTACGATTGAGTAAATCAACAAAAAAAACCGCTACAGTTAACCGATAAACACGTAAGATTTAATGCACGGTTGGTTGATACCGAAAAGGAAGAACCAATTTAACTTGAAAGCTGGCTGTGAAAGATGGACAAGATTTTACTTTATCTTTCGAACAAGAAGGTTGATGGCTTGATAAGTGGTTTATGTGTTAAGATTCTAGCATCTTGTTAATTCTGTTCTATTTTCATCATTTCTTTTTTTCTCACCTCCATTATGTATTGGTTTCATGCATAAAAGGAAAAAAAAAAGAAGCTTAGGAATAAGACGGAAAGATCCAAGACAAAACTGAGCCTCAACTCAGCTTGACTAGCTAGTAGTGGGGTGATTTACATGTCAATAAAAATGGAGAGCACCAAAACCTAAAATCAATGAGTTTACACCTTGCCCAACTTAGATGGAAGCGACCATAGACCAAGCTGGAACAAAAGTTAGTCGTTGCCGAGAATGTATCCAGACAACCCCATGACACTTAGGGATTGAAGACAACACGTTGCAATCTATGTATACAAGAGCCTCATTCTCACTAGCTTCCTAGATGCACCATCCCTTCTTGATTATCACTCTCCTCCCTCCCTTCCTCCCTTCATATAGATGTAAGACATTCTCTCCTTAAATTTAGGGTAGTTTTATGCACTTTTGTACGTATGAGTTGTGTGTTGTAATGGGAGAATGACGAAACAGACTTAGTCTACATAATCTGGGGATGAAATCTTAATAACCTAGCAAAATATGTCATCCTTAAAATATTATGTTTCATTGGTTATTATTGATTTAATACCTATAAGAAAGAAGTTATGAAACGAATCTACTAAAAGAAACACATCATATCAAGAACAAGAGAACCGGAATAGCAGGAGAAATGAAAAGTGGAAAGAACATGTACGTTGTAACTGAACCGGATTGATAAAACAGAGCATAGCAAGCTATCCAACTGTACAGAGGAACACTTGGGCCCTACTTAAGATCTCCTGCTACCCGGTGTTTTTATTGTGGAATATATACATGTTTTAGGGTGAGGAAAGATTGTGGTTTTCGGGGCAATTGATTGAAAAAGTGCACGCATAATAAAGTTGCCAAGGAAAAGAGATGTCCTTCACTCCTCTTCTACCCGTTTCGTGGGTGTGATGATGAATTGTCCTGCCCTTTTTAGCGTGTTTGTGAAGGGATGGATAGATGGATTGATGTATTATTACAGCTAGCTGGTATGCAGTCATGCAATAACGTAAGGCGAAATTGAAGGGGCTGCTGGGCTCGATCGTCTTTTTTTATAAGCTGCGTTGCATGCAAAATATTCCTCATGAAAAAGTGACAAAATCATAACATTTATAATTACTCGTCTTTCTTTTTTTAAACAGAGAAATGTGTGTGCCTGCGTCTGCGTGGACATATATCATGGCACTCACTCACTACTAACTACTAGTACGTACTACTATATATGCATATGCTCATATGCTCTGCTCCTGTTCCTCTATATTTCCTCCAATTGATACTTTTCAGCATAAAACACAAAAAATAAGGAAGATATTTTTAGACTATTTTGTTCCTATTTTTTGTGGGAAATAATAGCATCCACAAATTTGTAAGTGATTGACTCAAAGTGATCGGCAAGTATATGAAAATTGGGAGATAAAAGTGCAGAACATTTTATATTTTTCAAAAAAGAAAGAACACCTCGACATTACTTATTCAAAACTGGAGAGATATCGACAACTTGTAAATGAGGTTCATATGAAGTTAACAAACTAATATAGAGTACCAGTCCCTTCGGTGACATCCGATAAAAACAAAAACTAATATAGAGTACCTAGTAAGGAGTTACAATATTTGTTGCTAAATGAGAGTCACTGCATCAATTAATACCAGCTACTAATCATGAACACGTTATCTTATCTCGCAGCACTGTATACGCATTCTACTGTTGTGCAGTGTATAAATAAAAATAGTTAGAAAGTTGAGAGTACTCGATTTGGGACGCCATAGATACTGTTTCTCCCAATAATTCTGGTTTGTCCACAGGATTGCTAATTGCTAATTGCAAGCATAATGAATATCTTAACTTCTACTCGACGCAAATAAAAAAACAGCAGCGTAAAACTAGTATTATGGGTGTGGATTAAGTTCCGGACTCACAATGAGTCCTTGAAGGTTCTGGCTGTTATGTGATTGGTGGAAGATATTTATATTTTTATAATGTATATTTGGTGGTAGTTATACTATTATTAGTAATAAGTACTCCCTCCGTTTATATCTGTCGTTTTAGGATGTGATTCTTGTTTAAAAAATCTGTCATTCTAGCTTTTTGACACACTTCTTTCCCACTTTTACCCCTACTATTCAATATAAAAGTAATTATTATCTAAATGGAAAAGTAAAAAGTAGCGGCACATGCGTCATTGTCCTACTTTTCTTAAAGTGTGCAAGTTTCTAAAATGACATTATTGTTGAACGGAGGGAGTATAGTTAAGTTTAATTTTTTTAACTTCAATCAGTTTTAATTTTAAAATAACACATTACCACCATGATATCTTGCTTATATATTTACTTTTCAGTAATTAATTACTATAATTATATAATGTGTATATTTATTTAAATTTTTCCATACTTTATACTTTACTCCCAGAATTTTTCAATTCCAAATAAAGTTACTAAATCTATGGATTGTACAAATAAGATTTTTATTTAAAAAGAAGTACCAGTCATATGTAGAAAGAAGTACCAATTATACTCAAAAGAAGTATCAATCAAATGCAGGAAGAAGTACCAGTCATATGTAGAAAGAAGTACCAATTATACTCAAAAGAAGTATCAACCAAATGCAGGAAGAAGTACCAGTCATATGTAGAAAGAAGTGCCAACTATACACAAAAGAAGTACCAGTCAAATGCAGGAAGAAGTATCAGTCATATGTAGAAAGAAGGCCCGGTCATGTGCAGAAAGAAGTACCAGTCATATACAAAAGAAGCACTAGTCATATGTAAAAAGAAGTACCAATCATATGTAGAATTAAGTATCATTCATAAGTTGAAAGAAGTACTAGTCACATGTAGTAAGTAGTACTTCTCATATGCAGAGCAGTAAGTAGTACTAGTCATATTCAAAAGAAGTACCAGCTATATCCCAAAAGAAGTACCAGTCACATGTAGTAAGTAGTACCAGTCATATGCAGAAAGACATACCAGTCGTCGTATGCAGAGCACTAAGTAGTACTAGTCATATTCAAAAGAAGTACCAGATATTTGCAGAAAGAAGTAGCAGTCACATGTAGTAAGTAGTACCATTCATATGCAGAAAAAAAATACCAGTCGTCATATGCAGAGCAGTAAGTAGTACTAGTCATATTCAAAAGAAGTACCAGCTATATGCAGAAGGAAGTACCAGTCACATGTAGTAAGGAATACCAGTCATATGTACAAAGAAATACCAGTCATCATATGCAAAAAGAAATACCAGTCGTCATATGCAGAGCACTAAGTAGTACTAGTCATATTCAAAAGAAGTACCAGCTATATGAAGAAAGAAGTACAAGTCACATGTAGTAAGTAGTACCAGACATATGCAGAAAGAAATACCAGTCGTCATATGCAGAGCACTAAGTAGTACTAGTCATATTCAAAAGAAGTACCAGCTATACGAAGAAAGAAGTATAAGTCACATGTGGTAAGTAGTACCAGACATATGCAGAAAGAAATACCAGTCGTCATATGCAGAGCACTAAGTAGTACTAGTCATATTCAAAAGTAGTGCCAGCTATATGCAAAAGAAGTACCAGTCACATGTAGTAAGTAGTACCAGTCATATGCAAAAGGAAATTGATAAGTGTCCAAATGAGCATGTTTTATAGGTGTATTTCATATATTATATTAGCACTTTTCTTGCTCATTTCTCCATTTCGGTTAGTTTTCCTCTTGTTTATGTTTTATTGTTTATCTCACAAAATTATTGGTTTAACATGAGGAAAACCAAGCCGGGAGTGAAGTAGACAAAGAGACGAACGCATAGACGCAAACGGCTCAGAAAACGGAGTCCAAACGAAGAAGCTAGAGCCGGTCGAAGTTAGAAGAAATTAAGTCACGACCACAAGCTACAACCGCATAAGGAGGCGGACGTGTATGCCTTGCAAACCGCCCAAGAAGAGGCGGACCTGAGAGGCTGCAACCGCCCAAGAAGTGGCGGACGTGACAGTGGTGCAACCGCCCCAATAGTGGCGGACGTTACAGTGACGCAACCGCCCCAAAAGTGGCGGACGTATGTGTGGGCAACCGCCCAAATAGTGGCGGACGTGAGACAATAGGCTACCGCCTGTTATGGGGCGGACACCAGCATTTGCAACCACCTGTTATCAGGCGGACATGGAGGCGGACAGCAGCAGTCAGCGCGCCAGTTTTCTTCCTCGCATCGACTACGTCCGTCGACTTGTCTTCGCCGACTTCCACTGTCTGCAATTATCCATCTACTCTGCACACGTTCTGTCCCCTGCAATAAATGATCAATCAGTCTGCAAATCTTATCCAGCTTCTTCCACCGCCTCAATCCATCACGCGTCTGTTATCTTCATTTTCCTCTGCTGCCTCTTCCTTTCCCTATATAAACACACGACCTCCACCCATAAATAAAAGGCACCACCCATACAGATCCACGACCCAACATCCACTTCACCTCACACCATCTCATTTCTCTTCTCCCGCCTTCTCCATTTTATTTATTTTACAGTCCACCATATCCACCTCTAGCCCTACGTATACAAAATAGCAGAGCGAGCCGGAGTGATTACAGATGATTTCTATTACTCTTGTTTTGTTTATCTATTTAATATGTTAGGCTAGTTTACGTATACTCTGGGAATGGTTATTATGTGTTTGTATTAATTATGCATTATTTTTACTGGTTTTAATTATATACAGTTTGTTACGTTTTAAAGGTTATCTCGCACCTTTTTAATAAATGTCATGAGTTTATTAAATTGCTTTCCTAAGTCTATTTTGATCAGACTGGTGATAAATAGATAGGTTAATTAAAACGTAAAACTGGAGGAAACTTGTTATGATTTAATAAGTTAGTATTCAGTTGCAAATGTAATTCCTCAATACTCCTCTGCCGTTTACAGGCATTTTGCTTGAACCTTGATTAGAACCTTGCATTTTCAGGTAAACGAGTTCTTTTGAGTCTATGACTTAGACCTTAAGAAAATAACAGGAACCTTGCCAAATTATTAAACCAGTAGAGATAGCTTAATTATGCAGATTATAATAACCTGACCCAGAGTTCCATTTAATTTATCTGTTAACTTAGTTTATTTTATCTTTTTTTTATTCATATTACAAGTCAATTAATCCCCCCTCCTGTGACACGCTTAGGTACTATTATATGTACATTAGTCCCACGGTTCGACACCGGTCGCTTACATTTCACTATACTACCACGACCGGGATTTGTTTGCAGCCCGACGTTTATTTTGAGTTTTTAATTTCTTTTCTTTTAATTTTACACCAGTTTAACCACTCACTTTATAACGTCTGCAGAAATACCAGTCGTCATATGCAGAGCAGTAAGTAGTACTAGTCATATTCAAAAGAAGTACCAAAAGAAGTACCAGTCACATGTAGTAAGTAGTACCAGTCATATGCAGAAAGAAATACTAGTAATATGCAAAAAGAAGTACCAAATCATATTTAATTTGATAAATTCACAACTTTGTAAAACATATAATCTGAACCCTTCATTAGTATTTTCTCTTATCTAATGGATATAAATGTGTCATAATACTTTTTGGACTTTTAGTAGTCTAGATCAGTATCTATATTCTAATATTATGCATATTATTGAACTGCTAGTAACACTGTTGTGGAAATCTATGCAAAAAAATAGCTCCACATGAAAAGTCCTTTGAAGTTGTTACTCCAAATGTTTTTTATTGATCAAACTCACTTACATACTGAGATTGAGTCGCAGACACAGAATTCCGAGTCTTGAACTGACCAAGGTACGTATTTGGAGTGTCAAGCAAAGTTCTCTTGGTATTAAACTGACTTCGAATGTATGGTCAGGCCCAATTTTTCTGTGGTAGATGCTTAGAGAAAATCTCGCTCCTTTAGTATCTTAACTGTTTGTTACAGTTTCATCTTTAGAGAATATTTATCGCTAAAGACAATATCTCAGACGTGCAATTATAAAGCGTTGCTTATAAATAGCGGACAATAGGTTAAAGTTTTTGGTGAGAGAAAGAGAGGATCACCTCGTGTGATTTAGAGAAGAATTTCTAGAACTGTAATTCGATTAGGGTTTGGAGAAACTTTGTTAAATTACGTGTTTACTCAATAGGGAGACTGTTCTCTATAAGTGTGAGGGTGTATTGAGTTCCATACTTGTTAGTGAAAAGTGTGACTTCATGTGAAATTATCTAAACATTGTTCACTCCTCTATCTAGTTCTTAGTGAGTTTGTGACTCTGCTTCTAAGTTATTCGTGAGTAACTAACTCAAGAAGAACGGTCTAGGAACTTTCAATTAGTATCAGAGCGAGGTTCCCCATACTCCATTATAAGAGAAATCTTTTGGGGTGATCTAGATGAGTTCCTACAAAATCAAGGCACCAAACTCACGAAGTTCAACTATGCATGTTGGTGCGAACAAATAGGAGATCAACTGATGTCTATAGACTATGATCTATGGACAGTAGTCACCGAAGAAGATTTTGTTCCACAGAATGTTGAAGGAGCAGAGTCGAGACCAAACCGAGCAAGGATTGGAATGATAGCGATAAGAAGTTGCTGAGCAAAAATAAGCAAGCATTGTGGGTTATTATATCTTCACTTTCTGAATGTGATCAACAGAAAGTCATGGTATTCGCTCTGCTAAAGAGTTATGGAATTTCCTCAAGATAGCCAATGAACAACTGAATGAATCAAGAAGGCTAAGGGAAAGCAGTACCAGAAGCAATTTTGATAACTTTAACCTGCAGGATGGTGAGTCTGACATTGGAGAAGTTTGACAAAATACTCAGTGACATGAAGGTTGTCAAAGTCACTCTGGACAATATCATAGTTTGTAACACCCCTACCGCTAATTCCGTCATTATCGTCCGATCTCCTTATATATCCAGATACACGCAGCGGATACTTGCATACACACGGTGGGTGATACAGTGCTGTTAGTCACCCACGTGACTAACAAGGCTACTACTACTACTTACAGCATCAGTCTGATGGACCGGAATCCCGAGTACTACACATCTACGAAACATACTCCATTTATCAATCAAATACTACAATGCTCCATTCAACACTTTACTCCTTCACATTCCATACAATACAATATACATAACCGAGTTTACTAAGTTCCAAATACAAATACAACGCTTCCTTCAATTTCATACTTTCATTACGAGTCTATCCACTACCCATTCCTCACAAACTACTTACTTTCTAAGTACAAGGGTGTGCCACTTAGTACACCTCTACATTCTACTTCTACTATCCAAGTGTAGCCGCCGGTCTCTTACCTTGACCATATCCGCTTCGCGTACCTGCACACTAAAAACGTTCCCCCTAGGGGTCAGCTTTCGCTGCATATAATAAACCGCATACCCCGCGTACTAGTGAGGGAACACCGACCACTTGGTCGAATACATGCAATTCATTTTACAATACATACATGCATACATGCTTTCATACATAATACTACAATACTTTACGCAAGGAATACATACATATAATTCAATACATACAAGGTAAACCATACAAGCCAACCGATACTCACTTACCTTTCCCGAAATATACAATACACATTACATATATAATCATACACAATACATACACATGCACCATACTTGTTAGCTCCTTTGTCCACCGGGTAATCGGGGGAGATTACTCTTTTACTCGTTACACAATACTTAGCATACATACTCATAATTTACTTACTACTTACTCTTATCATGTTAAGTCGTCAGGACCTCGGCCAGGGGACTACTCTGTCCACCACGGATTACTTGGTTCACCAATCCAGATGCTACCCATTTAAGGGGTTTGGGCCGTGGACCAGTTTTTTCTATTTTTTTTCTTTTTTTTTCAAGAACCAGGAATAGATCCAACTCTTGTGTATCCTATCCTCACGCGTGGCCGAAGCTATATACGGCCATTCTACTCATTCCAATTTATTCGTACGTACGTAGGAGTTAGGTAGTTAGGAATAGTAGGAAGTCACACATCCAAGGCCACTATAATACCATACAACATCCACTACATACAAGGTGAGCAAGATCACATCCTAAAACGACAGATATTAATGAACGGAGGAGTACTTATTACTAATAATAGTATAACTACCACCAATATACATTATAAAAATATAAATATCTTCCACCAATCACATAACAGCCAGACCTTCAAGGACTCATTGTGAGTCCGGACTTAATCCCCCCATAATACTAGTTTTTACGCTGCTGTTTTTTTTATTTGCGTCGAGTAGAAGTTAAGATATTCATTATGCTTGCAATTAGCAATTAGCAATCCTGTGGACAAACCAGAATTATTGGGAGAAACAGTATCTATGGCGTCCCAAATCGAGTACTCTCAACTTTCTAACTATTTTTATTTATACACTGCACAACAGTAGAATGCGTATACAGTGCTGCAAGATAAGATAACGTGTTCATGATTAGTAGCTGGTATTATTGATGCAGTGACTCACATTTAGCAACAAATATTGTAACTCCTTACTAGGTACTCTATATTAGTTTTTGGTTTTATCGGATGTCACCGAAGGGTCTGGTACTCTATATTAGTTTGTTAACTTCATATGAACCTCATTTACAAGTTGTCGATATCTCTCCAGTTTTGAATAAGTAATGTCGAGGTGTTCTTTCTTTTTTGAAAAATAAAATGTTCTGCACTTTATCTCCCAATTTTCATATACTTGCCGATCCACTTTGAGTCAATCACTTACAAATTTGTGGATGCTATTATTTCCCACAAAAAATAGGAACAAAATAGTCTAAAATATCTTCCTTATTTTTTGTGTTTTATGCTGAAAAGTATCTATTGGAGGAAATATAGAGGAACAGGAGCAGAGCATATGAGCATATGCATATATTAGTACGTACTACTAGTTAGTAGTGAGTGAGTGCCATGATATATGTCCTCGCAGACGCAGGCACACACATTTCTCTGTTTAAAAAAGAAAGACGAGTAATTATAAATGTTATGATTTTGTCACTTTTTCATGAGGAATATTTTGCATGCAACGCAGCTTATAAAAAAAGACGATCGAGCCCAGCAGCCCCTTCAATTTCGCCTTACGTTATTGCATGACTGCATACCAGCTAGCTGTAATAATACATCAATCCATCTATCCATCCCTTCACAACACGCTAAAAAGGGCAGGACAATTCATCATCACACCCACGAAACGGGTAGAAGAGGAGTGAAGGACATCTCTTTTCCTTGGCAACTTTATTATGCGTGCACTTTTCAATCAATTGCCCCGAAAACCACAATCTTTCCTCACCCTAAAACATGTATATATTCCACAATAAAAACACCGGGTAGCAGGAGATCTTAAGTAGGGCCCAAGTGTTCCTCTGTACAGTTGGATAGCTTGCTATGCTCTGTTTTATCAATCCGGTTCAGTTACAACGTACATGTTCTTTCCACTTTCATTTCTCCTGCTATTCCGGTTCTCTTGTTCTTGATATGATGTGTTTCTTTTAGTAGATTCGTTTTCATAACTTCTTTCTTATAGGTATTAAATCAATAATAACCAATGAAACATAATATTTTAAGGATGACATATTTTGCTAGGTTATTAAGATTTCATCCCCAGATTGTAGACTAAGTCTGTTTCGTCATTCTCCCCATTACAACACACCAACTCATACGTACAAAAGTGCATAAAACTACCCTAAATTAAGGAGAGAATGTCTTACATCTATATGAAGGGAAAGGGAGAGAGAGTGATAATCAAGAAGGGATGGTGCATCTAGGAAGCTAGTGAGAATGAGGCTCTTGTATACATAGATTGCAACGTGTTGTCTTCAATCCCTAAGTGTCATGGGGTTGTCTGGATACATTCTCGGCAACGACTAACTTTTGTTCCAGCTTGGTCTATGGTCGCTTCCATCTAAGTTGGGCAAGGTGTAAACTCATTGATTTTAGGTTTCGGTGCTCTCCATTTTTATTGACATGTAAATCACCCCACTCCTAGCTAGTCAAGCTGAGTTGAGGCTCAGTTTTGTCTTGGATCTTTCCGTCTTATTCCTAAGCTTCTTTTTTTTTTTCCTTTTATGCATGAAACCAATACATAATGGTGGTGAGAAAAAAAAAAAGAAATGATGAAAATACAACAGAATTAACAAGATGCTAGAATCTTAACACATAAACCACTTATCAAGCCATCAACCTTCTTGTTCGAAAGATAAAGTAAAATCTTGTCCATCTTTCACAGCCAGCTTTCAAGTTAAATTGGTTCTTCCTTTTCGGTATATCAACCAACCGTGCATTAAATCTTACGTGTTTATCGGTTAACTGTAGCGGTTTTTTTTGTTGATTTACTCAATCGTAAAAAATCACCGGTATCAGTTTCAGTAACGATATTGCATTTTGTACACTGGTTAACTCCATGGTTAACCATGGTTAATCGATTATATAACACAGAAAAACCTTAAATTAGAAATATTCACCACATATAACAATTAATGTTAGCTATTGTAGGAGTGTAAATTTTTATTATATTTATGTCACACAGTTTTGATTTATTATTTATGATTTAGATGAATAATCAATTTTGTACTATAATAATAATAATGATATGAGTCTAATTGATAGAAAAATAATATGGTTACAAGGTTAAACGATAAAACCTAGTCGAACTAAAGGTTAACCAGTTGAAACATAATAGTAATGGAATTTGATTTAGACAATCAAGTTAAAACAGTTATCCATATTTGGTTAACCAGTCTAAATGGAATGACAATGGAATTGAATTTTTCAAAACCGAAGATCTAGTTAACTGAATAAGGTGGCTAACCTGCTATGGGAAGCCCTACAAGTAAGCCATTTTTGTTCCCAAAATCTTCTTGGAGACATTATTACCATCTTCCTATTCGAAGCCATGAGTTCCAACAAGCCTCAAACACTAAAAATAAGGGAGTTGGTCAAGAGTTCCTTGCCAAAAATTATGTTAGAAAGCTTAGAGCTCTTAGTCTTGTTATTTTTTTTCCATCTAATATTTCCAAGGAAATGTATAAGACTCAACCAACTTCAACAATCCCGTTGAACATTGTGGCTCCCCAATAACACTTAGTGCTAGGTTGCCAATAGGCAAAAATGACAAGGGAAGTTTTGTTGTTGTTGTGTTTCTTCTTCAATTTCTACAATATAAATTGTTCAGATTAATAAGTAGTTAGATTTAAGGGTTTTAGAATGTGGTATCAAGCTTATCAGTACTTGAGAAATAAAACTAGATTAATATGATTAAAATGTGAAAAGAAAAGTGTATGCACGAGGAGAATGTTCATGATTGTGTTTTCACTATGGATTATCATGTTGTGTTACTTTTGCTAATGTTTGGTGTGGGATTTTTAATGAGGATCTCATGGCTATTTCTTTTAGCTGGGTTATCTTGGTACAATGATATGGTAGTGGTTCGGGTTGCCATTGTTATTGGAACCCTTCTTATGGTGCCTATATAGTAATGTTATGTAGAAATGATAGTGTTGTTGCCTTGAGATATAATATTGCTGCCGTGAGTGACGCAAAATTGTACCCGTTGTGAAGAAATCACAAAGGTCACCAATCTGGGAAATTGAGTAAACGTCAGTCTACCTCGTAAACTTTTAGAACCCTATTTTTGCAGATTATGACCTTCTCAATGTTAGACCAGATCAAAGACAGAGTCTTGACGTGTGAAGGAGTTGTGTTGTGTCAATGAATTCCTCTAAAAGTTCCAGAAGATAAGGTACGCACATCCGAGGATAAAACATGGTGTTATACCCAAAATTTCAACCCCCCCCCCCCCCCGGAAGAGGGTCTCTACTAATAGGCTAGTAGCGAGGGTTCATAGTTCGATTGACACATTTCAGAGTACTAGGGGCAGCTTAGTCATCTCCAGGGGCATGTTCATAATTTTTCAAGGGTCAAATCAGTTCAAAATGCTTTGAAATTTTAACCCATGATAGAGGATGACATTAGAAGCGTAATGGCGTTGGAATTTTGATTTTTCAAATTTCCAATAATTTTGTAGCAATTTCTGATTGAATCTGACGAGAAATTGAATTTAAAAATATTCCAATATCCAAAAAATTCGATTCCACTTTAGAAAAATCAGAAATATCATCCTTTACCCATGTGTAAATTTCATAAACAAATTCTTTTTGGAAGCCCTTGAGCTAAAACGTCGGTAAATCTCGGTTTTTATCGGATTTTTCTATCTTTAAGAAGGCCTATATAAGGAACCTTATCCCATGATCAAATCAGAACCTCAAGAACCCTAGACTCTCAAAGAAGGCAGTCGTCTCATTCTCTTCACGTTTTACACATCCAAGCACCAAAATCACATCAAAAATCCCCCAAAATCACCATCTAAACAAATTTTTCAACTCCCAACACATCAACAATCATCAAACATCAACCAAACCACCTCCAAAACGTGAAGATCATCATCAATCACAATCAACAACCAGAAGCTCGGGTCGAACTCAATCAGGAACTGGCATCATCGGAGCCTCTGAAGAATCCCAATGTGAAGAATCATCTTGAATTCGAAGGTAAAACAGGTTATAATTCTATTTTTCTAACTCCCACGACCTTATTAACTCTCTATTAAATTTTAAGCTCAAACCAACCCTTTTCGGGTTCTGTATTGCTAATTGCTTTTGCTTCTGCCTTGTACTTGTTCGTCAAGTTTCGTGCATAATTCGACTTCAAATTGCAATCTTTCAATTACTAACGTATTGTATACCTTTGAGGCTACACGTGCATAATCTTTTAGCCGAAAACACCGTCGGGAACCACCATAAACCCCTGTCCATGGGTGGTCCGGGACCACGGACGTTGTGTCCGTGGCCATGGACAGCCACGGACGGCGGCGGGATTTTAAATTTTTCAAATTTTAGGTTTTTTCTAAACAATGTCCGGGCCCACGGACAAGATGTCCGTGGCCCGGACTTTTCAAATTTTCGTTTTCTGTTCAATTCGACTTCTACTTCTACATAGATTAACTAGGGTCCGTGGGTACGGACATTAGGTCCTAGTCACGGACGGAAACAAATTTGACCTAATTCTGCCTCCGAAACCCTAGTTTAGGTAATTTCAACTTTCATTTTTCTGTCAAAAAATGCTAAAAAACACAAAAAAAATAGAAGCTCCGGACTTAGGTTAAAAGAACGACTCGTAATAAGCCGTAATTAAACTAAGTAGAGGAAAAACGACTTCTAGGGGTAATGAAAGTAATTGAACCCTAAATAAGTCGAATACCAAGCCCCCGAACCCGAACTCTACCTTTCATAATTTACTCTAGGTTAAAATTAGGTGGAGACTCATAATAGGTTCCAGTGAGCTAGCTTAGGTTTTAATAATTATTGTTATATGACATATTTATTAAACTTAGGTTATAGGTGGATCTAAAACCCGACTAGATCCTAATCAACTCAATCAACATAGGGTAGGGTTTAAAATCGAGGCTCACAGACTGGCGACTCTGCTGGGGAGGAAAATTCTTAATTTTAACTTGTTTAATTTAAGAAAGAGGGCTTAACTCCAAAAAATGTTTATTTATGGCTTTATCACTTTGTTTGTTTACTTTTGTGCGCACTTTAATTTTCCGCACCCTTGCATCGTATGAGAGTGAGGGTCCACGCGAACCAATTCCACCCCGGGACCCGTTTGAGGGTCCCTGTCAGGGACTCACACCTTTTAGGTGAAGTGAATAAGCGGGGAAAAGAGGAGGATGTCATCTTACCACATCCCCTAATACCTGGGCTTTAGCCCCAAGCGTTTTCCTGGCAGTGTCCTTACCTAGCCCATTGTTTGGTCAGTCAAAGACCCGACCGTAGACGCACACCTTCAGGTGATGTGAAAAAAGTGGGGAAGCCCAAAGAGAATAGCGTGCAAGCCCTATTCCTTTGTGGTGACCTGGGCCCATGCCCAGGCACCTCTCCGGATCAATCCATACCCGAATTGGATAAGCGTCGAGTGAGGACAAGTAGAATTTGTGTGGGCCTTGTCTGCTTGTGTGATCGGCCCACTAACCAGCCTAGGAATTGATATGAACTTTTCCTACACTAACTCAGCCCAACCCGAGTTTTTGGCTTTATTGTTTGCGGCCCAGAGGCCCTGTTTGGTTTGATATGTGAATCATTTGGGCTTCGGCCCAGAAGTTTAGACTTAGGTGATTTCTCTCCTTCGGCCCAATTTTAATTATCAATTTAGTTCTAGGCCCATGAAAAACAAATCCACCTAAAACAGTTCATGAAAATCCAGCAGGCCTCTCCGTTTCAAGGCTCATTCTAGTCTAGGAAGACTTTTCACTTGGGCTTCGGCCCAAGATCCTAGACACAGGCGTCATCTTTAGGCCCAATCAGAATTACTTGGCCCAAATTCCAATTCACATCAAGAACATGGTTTAGAAATCATTTTGGCTCATGTGCTTTACCTCTAGCCCAAACACATTCTGGCCCAAGCGCCCAATTCTCAAAATATTCTGGCCCAAGAGCCACATTCTTCAAACATTTCTAGGCGCCTCCCTTCCAAATCATTTCGGGCCTCAGTGCCTACCCACAATCTTCAAAACACTCAAGCTCAAGTGCTTTTCTTGCAGTCCAAACAAGTTTTTACCTAAACTTCGTCACGGTCCAGAATTTTAGCTCAATCCACTTTTGTTTTCCAACAGATAAGCCCGAATCCTAAGTATGGCAGAGGGAGGAAACTCAATCAGCATGGATGCCCAGTTTGTAGCCTTAGAGCCAAGGTACATGGCTGCCTTTGATGCCATGGAACAGAAGCATAGGTCCACCACTAATGACATGGAGGCTAAGTACGTCGCCATCATCGAAGAGCTGAAAAGCAAAATCAATTCTCTTGAGGTTGGTCATCAGGAAAATATTTCAAGAAAGATTGCTGACTCTGGGAACGAGCGTGACTACATCGAAGTTAACTCTGTTGAGGCCCATGATGCACAAAGATTTGTAGGGCAAGTCATCCCGGACCGCCAACTAACTGCAAAATTAAGGAAGGCCCTGAAAAGGATCAAGCGCATGGAAAAAGCTAGCAAGCCAACTGGTTTCGATTACTTTTCTATGGAGTCGTACCCCGAGGTTAATCTCCCTCTAAAGTTGAAGCTGCCCAAACTTGCTCTATACAAGGGTTCCTCAGACCCGCATGTCCATCTAGCGATGTTCGATAGGGAAATGTCCATCCTCAGGTTGAATGACATGCAGAAGGCCAAGGTTTTCGCCCGTTATCTCGATGAAATACCTCAACGTTGGTACTTGACTCAGAGGATGAACACCAAAACCTATGAAGAGGTTTGTGAGGCTTTCCTGCACCATTTGAGTATGCTAAGAATCTTGAAATCACCAGGTCCGACCTTGCCAGCACCCTGTAGGGAAACAGTGAATCAATGTCCGACTTCATCAGACGGTGGAGAATGAAGGCCGCCGCTATGCCTACGAAAATGGATGAGCAAGAACAGATTCAAATGATTGTGGACAATATGCAGAAGCAATACAACAACGAGCTGAGTTGCACATATTTCCCTAATTTTGACATGCTGATGGGGCAGGTAAGAGTCATGGAAGAAAAGATTCACAAAGGCGAGCTGAAGCTAGGAGAACCCAGAGCTCAGGGTATGGGTGTCGGTACCTTTAAGTCAGGGTCAGCCAAAATAGTCTTAGCTTCACGATAGGAGAACAATGTGCGCCAGCTCAGTGTTTCAAAGCAGAGCACCAAGGCCACATCTCGACCTAGGCGGTTCCCCGCACCGAGGTAGTTTACAGACATCGGCCGACCCCTTAGTCAAGCACTCGTGAAGCTACAGGAGTTGGACCAAGTACAGCCTCTCACGCCTTGTCCCGGGGTTACCCAGTCCGAGGAGTACCTCAATCAGTTTTGCCAGTTCCATCAACTACCAGGGCACAGTACTAACGATTGTAGGACGCTGAAGCATAAGATTGAAGATCTCATCGAACAAGGGCTCCAGTTTGTCGAGTAGGCTAGAGTCTAGTTGCATGTTGCTTTCTTAATTTTCTTTTCAACTTTGTAAGGAGTTTATGATATTTCCATTTGAATGAGGTTTAGAAGTTTGAATTTCAGTCTCTTGTCTTTTCAATTTACAATCTCAAGAAAATAAAAAATGTTTGTTCGTTTTGCACCTTCAACCAAATCATCTTTCAAAACTAATGTTCATGAAACGGTCATTGTCCGGCAATTGAATAAAACGACTTGTCTTTTGCTCCGAAAAGGTGAACATGCCCGTCCTCACACCATAGACTATCCCATAATATCCACAAAGCATTCCAAAATCCACATCTGTTTAAGTGTTGTCATAAACTCTAGGTCAACACTAGAGGCAATCTAAGTTTAAGTTCGTCGTCTCTTTATCATTTGTTTAAATGTGCGAACGAGTTTCCGAGTGAAAATCTCGCGAGAGTGTCTTGAGTGGAAAAACCATGAGTGAATGAGCGTGTCATTTTTACACGACTCCGGTGAGATCACATTCAAAGGTAATGTAAACGGCATAACTCCGACCGAAGGAGATAATTTGTAAATTTACTCTTAGACTTGCGAAAAGTAACAAAGAGCGGATAAACAACAATCAGGGATGACAAAGCACCTAGGTACAGCACCACATAGCCACAAGCTTGTGAACCCTGACATTAAACCCTAGGCACCCCCGCTGAGCCTTTCATATATCCCTTTTCGATATTATGAACTCCATAAAATAACCCAGCCAATGACGAATGTCCGACCCGGTGACTAAAGGAAGTGAGGAGTCCGGCTCTCAGATACAATCTAATCAGTCCAAAGAAGTGATGCCGCTATCAGCATGACGAAGCGATCTGCAAATGGTCCCAAAGTGACACAGGATCCAGAGAGCTCACATCAAAACAGCTCTCAAAACTCAAAAACGGGAAACACAAGAACCCGAAGGCAAAGTCAAGAAAGGATAAAACAACAAGGCAAACCCGAAGTGCCTCGAAGAAATCTGAATGAAAAAAAAAAGAGAAATGGTGTAAAGGACAACTTCAAAAGTCCGAGTCCGGAAGCTCGAAGACAATGTCAACACGAAGCAGCTAGACGACTTCAGGACAAGGAAGATGATTCTAAGAGAAGACGCAGGGTACAGCTTTGGTCACCACTTCAGCTCCACATTCCTAAAATATCCCTCGAAGGTCCCGTTGTCTTTCATCACACCCAATGGCCACGTTATAAGCTTTAAAGACTTCTGACTTGATAGTTGTGTGTCCAATCACGTGAAAGTAACAGATCAAATGCGTAAATCCATCAAATATCGAATTCAATGGTCTAGAAGTTATACCATAAGCGAGAAATGAATGCAAACATCAAACACGCTGAGTGTAGTGTAGGTTAGGAAGCACCACATCAAAACATAAGCATTGACCCTGTGAGGACGAGACTCGTTCGCACGTTTAATCAAAGAAAATACTGGAGGCAATCGATCATTCCGATCGATTGCCATGAACTCTAGCTCAGATTGTCCTAAGGAAAAATATTGGGGGCAATTGTTGGTTCCAATAATTGCCATGACAACACCAATTGAAACTCAAAGCTTGAGCACCACCATCCCACCACATGCACACATAAGCCCTTACCGCCACACACACACTCTCAAGCCCGTCATTAGCCTTACCTCCACAAAAATATCAGGCCCGTCATAACCCTGATCACCATCCAAAATCACAACCCAACCCCAGGTCAAGCATAAATCCTGACCACCAGCAAGAGCCTTTAGTACCACAACAAACACCACACACTTCCACCCACGACATGTTCATTTTCTAAGAAACAAATTGCAGATATGAAATTCTTAGTCAGGAAATGATCTTTTCACTTTCCTTTTTCAGAAGATTTTTTCTCAAGCATTGCCATGTTTGGCACATTTTTCAACAGTTCCTTGTTTTGGACAAGCTTCCAACAAATACTTTAGTGCATTTTACAGCTTTTGCATAACAACTCAACATTGCAATGTTTGGCATCTTTCCAACAGTTTCTTGCTTTGAACGAGTATCTTTCATATATTTTGATTGCACATCTTATCATCATTGCCATGTTTGGCACTCCAGTAATCAGTTTTCATCATTTGCATAAGACCATCACTTCAATAGTCTTGCACCTTCCAGCACCGGAGTCGAAGAACTCACTAGAGTAGAAGAACTCACCAGAGTAGAAGAACTCACCCGAGTAGAAGAACTCACCAGAGTATAAGAATTCACCCGAGTAGAAGAACTCACCCGAGCAGTAGAACTCACCCAAGTAGACGAACTCACCTGAGTGGAAGAACTCAACCCCACACCAATTTTCGATCACTTATAGGTAGTCAACGCCTTAGAATAGCTTGACATCATTTCATTCATAATAGGTAGTCAACGCCTTAGAATAGCTTGACATCATTTCATCCATCATAGGTAGTCAACGCCTTAGAATAGCTTGACATCATCTCATTATAGGTAGTTGGTGCCTTAGAATAGTCCAACATTACTTCATTTTTATCCTTAGGTGGTCGACGCCTTAAAATCGCTCAACATCCTTCCACTTTACTCATAGGTAGTCAGCGCCTTAGAACAGCTCGACGCAACTTGTCGGATTTCAATTGCATGTGGGGTATTTTAAGATCCAAAATTTTGCGGTATCACTCAAGCATCAACCAACCTTTTCATTTCCATTACAAAGTCTAGTTGACGGGGGCAATCTGTTATACCCAAAATTTCACCCCCGGAAGAGGGTCTCTACTAATAGGCTAGTAGCGAGGGTTCCCAGTTCGATCGACATATTTCAGAGTACTAGGGACAGCTTAGGCATCTCCAGGGGCATTTTCGTAATTTTTTAAGGCTCCTAAGCCCCCTATGGGCTTTCTCTCTCCACCAAATAAGGGTTAAATCAGTTCAAAATGCTTTAAAATTTTATCCCATGATAGAGGATGACATTAGAAGCGTAATGGCGTTGGAATTTTGATTTTTTGAATTTCCAATAATTTTCTAGCAATTTCTGATTGAATCTGACGAGAAATTGAATTTAAAAATATTCCAATATCCAAAAAAGTTCGATTGCACTTTAGAAAAATCAGAAATATCATCCTTTACCCATGTGTAAAATTTCATAAACAAATTCCTTTTGGAAGCCCTTGAGCTAAAACGTCGGTAAATCTCGGTTTTACCGGATTTTTCTATCTTTAAGAAGGCCTATATAAGGAACCTTATCCCATGATCAAATCAGAACCTCAAGAACCCTAGACTCTCAAAGAAGGCAGTCGTCTCATTCTCTTCACGTTTTACACATCCAAGCACCAAAATCACATCATAAATCCCCTGAAATCACCATCTAAACAAAATTTTCAACTCCCAACACATCAACAATCATCAAACATCAACCAAACCACCTCCAAAACATGAAGAACATCATCAACAATCAACAACCAGAAGCTCGGGTCGAACTCAATCCAGAACCGGCATCATCGGAGCCTCCGAAGAATCCCAACGTGAAGAATCATCTTGAATTCGAAGGTAAAACAGGTTATAATTCTACTTTTCTAACTCCTCACGACCTTATTAACTCTCTGTTTAATTTTGGGCTCAAACCAACCCTTTTCGGGTTCTGTATTGCTAATTGCTTTTGCTTCTGCCTTGTTACTTGTTTGTCAAGTTTCGTGCATAATTCGACTTCAAATTGCAATCTTTCAATTACTAACGTATTGTATACCTTTCAGGCTACACGTGCATTATTTTTTAGCCGAAAACACCGTCGGGAACCACCATAAAACCCCTGTCCGTGGGTGGTCCGGGACCACGGACACCCACGAACGGCGGCGGGATTTTAAAATTTTAAAATTTTAGGTTTTTTCTAAACAATGTCGGGGCCCACGGACATCCTGTCCATGGCCCCGGACTTCAAATTTTTGTTTCTGTTTAATTCGACTTTTACGTCCACATAGATTAACTAGGATCCGTGGGTACGGACATTAGGTCCGTAGTCACGGACGGAAACAAAATTTGACCTAATTCTGCCTCCGAAACCCTAGTTTAGGTAATTTCAACTTTCACTTTCATTTTCTGTCAAAAAATGCCTAAAAACACAAAAAAAAACAGAAGCTCGCGCACTTAGGTTAAAACGACTCGTAATAAGCCGTAATTAAACTAAGTAGAGGAAAAACGACTTCTAGGGGTAATGAAAGTAATTGAACCCTAAATAAGTCGAATACCAAGCCCCCAAACCCGAACTCTACCTTTCCTAATTTACTCTAGGTTAAAATTAGGTGGCGACTCATAATAGGTTCCAGTGAGCTAGCTTAGGTTTTAATAATTATTGTTATATGACATAGTTATTAAACTTAGGTTATAGGTGGACCTAAAACCCGACTAGATCCTAATCAACTTAATCAACATAGGGTAGGGTTTAAAAATCGAGGCTCACACATGGATAAATCTATGGAGATAACTGATATCCATGTTCACTCTTGACAAGCACTGTTATACAAGGAGATTAGGGTTGAAGAGAGTCAAAGTGAGTCAACCACATGGTAGTTGAGATATTCCAGCCTTATGCTTCATGAAGAAGATGTAGAGCATCTTCTAGAACATTCAGTCTTAATATTGGAGCGGATACCGTAGTTTGATTACTATTTAAAAGGCGAGAAATCATTTTAAAAAAAATATGCTTTCCATTCACAACATTCTAGAGAGAGAAGATCACTATGAGAGATTGCTTTGAAGATTAGTTTCTGTACCTTGAAAGTTATAAATAGCTAAAGGAGCAAGTGCACCCCAAATACTCCATATTTTGCAATGATCTAAGTTTAGAAGTTTGAGTTTAGGTGTTAGACAGAGTCATTATGTCTAACCCCAAGCGTAAAAGACTAGTCTATAATTTACCTGAATTATTAATACAAGTTTTCTATTCCTCTATCTCTTGTCTAAAGCTTCCACATTTGTTTATTCAATCCAAGGTGAGTCCTTCTA
Source organism: Limonium bicolor (assembly GCA_023374045.1). NCBI lineage: Eukaryota > Viridiplantae > Streptophyta > Magnoliopsida > Caryophyllales > Plumbaginaceae > Limonium > Limonium bicolor. The sequence continues at coordinate 82,726,264 of CM041780.1, read as the reverse complement.
AGCTTAACAACTTAGATTGACTCGGTCAGCACCTTCATCCAACATGTGGTATCATAGCCCAAGTTGGCTGACAATCACTCAAAGATGACAGAAATCAAAAATACCTATAACAACAATAAGATGGAGTTCGAGAATCCAAAATTGACTTCCACCATCGACAATATGTGAAAGATTTAAATGGAAGCTCTTATGTAATCCCTTAACCAGCAATTATGGATGGTCATGATTAAAGGAAAATTCTCTTTACCAGCCGACAAAAATGAGGCCTACTACACTCACTAGTGGAACAGAAGGTAAATATGACTGTTAAATCTACCTGTTAATTACAGTTTTAACCGTAATTAACGCGCATGTCATCTATTCCCTAAAAATAATCAAAATCCTTAGGCGGGCGCAAGCCTAGTGAAATTTAAATTGCGGTTTCGACCAAAACTGTAATCTAAAGTTTTTTCTTTTCTTTTTTTTCATAATAAAGTACAAACCTGTTGCAATAACAAACTAAATTGCATAACAACATAACAAAAGAAGCTCCAAAAGATATATTTTGATGGAAAATTAAAGTACAATTACAAGTTCGATTTTAATAACACAAAATATTCAGATAATTCCAAATCCCAGCAACATAAATTGTGAAGTCTTAAAACATAATAAAATCTCCAGCAACTGAAACACAGACACTAACAACTTAAACAACAAAGTCTAAAATCTTTACAAAAACTTTTAAACAATCCAACTGACGAAGCTTTGTCCAAACTTTTTCCCAAATCAACATCAGAATCAGAATCAGAATCAGCATCAGAATCAACATCAGCATCAGCTAGTACTCTCTTCCACAGTTTCCTTTCTTCTTCCAGCTTGATCTTTCTCAGGTTCTCGTAGGGGTTCAACGGGAACACATCCGGTGGAAAGGGAGACTCTTGAAGATCCTTCTTTGTGTGTTTCAAGGGTTGTTGCTACAACCCTCAATGGTAGGTGTCGGTACAATCCTACCCACACTAGTATAAAATATGGGTGGGGACCTTGACTCTTCAAGGTCCACCACATCCGTCATTACCATGCACAACGTCTCTGTTGGTGAAGATGTGGTGAGGTCATGCAGGGTATAAAATTTCAAGACCGGTGTGCTATCTTCCCACCATTTCTTGTTACATAAATCGAACTGAGAGAAAATGTTATGATAAAGATACATAAGCAAATCATAAAGATTAAGAAAAAAACATCAAGAACAACAAGGACTCATGCATTACTTTTCACCCGTACTCTCTTTTTTATCAGGTGAATCTTTTTTATAACGCGACGCTGAGCCAGACGCCGCCTCTAGGCTAATGGGATCATCCTTCGGAGTCAATATACCCTATATATAACAATATACAGCAGAACAAAATAAGAAATCAAAACAGATGAGATATTCTCGTATGTAACAACAGGTAATATAGAGATAAACCAACCAACTATATCAATTAATTATTAGAAGCTAAAATAACCAAATGAAATATCAGTACATGAATCAGAGTGGGCCTCGGTTTTTGAACCACTACCTATGTTGATTTTGGTTGATTAGGATCTGCTCGGGTTCTAGGTCCACTTATAACCAACGCTTAATAACTATGTTATAAAACATTAATTACTAAGTCCTAAGTTAGCTCACTGGAACTTAACAAGAGTCGCCACCTAATTTTAACCTAGGGTAAATTAGGAAAGGAGAGTTCGGGTTTGGGGGCTTGGTATTTGACTTATTCACGGTTCAAATTACTTTCATTACCCCTCCTAGGTCATTTTTCCTCTACTTAGATTATTTATGGCTTATTACGATGTCGTTTTACCTAGGTGCGTATGTTTCTAATTTTTTGGTATTTTTTTACATTTTTTGACAAAAAATAAAAGTGGAAATTAAACCTAGCTAAAGTAGGGTTTCAGAAGTCGAATTCGAGGAAATTCTATGGACCTAATGTCCGTACCCACGGACCCTAGTAAACCTAGTTATGCAGACAAGTCGAATTTACATGAAAACAAAATTTTGAAAAGTCCGGGGCCACGGACGGGGCGACCGTGGGCCTGGACATGTTTTGAAAAACCTAAATGTTCAAAAAACTAATTCCCGCCACCGTTTGAGGCTCTCCGTGGCACGGACCGGCCGTCGGGGGTCCCGGACAAGCGGTCGGAGGGCACGGACTAGCCATGGACGGTGGCGTTCGTGCTTTTCTGGTGGTGTTTTTGGCTCAAGTTTTATGGGTAGATAGCCTGAAATATTCTCTACACTTAGTGATTGAAAGATTTTAATTTGAATCCGAATTTAATACGAAACTTAATGCACAAGTTATTAACAGAAAAACAAAAAATGCTAATTCGGGAGTAAAAAAAGTTCGGTTCGACTCCAAATTTCAACACAGTTGAAATTAAAGTCCAATGGAGTCAGGGGCGTAATCCCTTTTAAGGGGGTAGAGCAAAAACCACAAAGTGTATGTTTTACGTGATAGGTGCGTAAACTACAATGTGCATAGCGCAAAGGAATTTGTTTTAATGATTGGTACTTATGTTACATAAACATTTGTATCCATTCATTGTGTAAATTTGGTAATAGTATGAGAAATGAGTACATTTGGGAGATTCGATGAGTATAAATCGGTATGAAACAGATGTATGTGACGAGTATAAATCGGTATGAAACCGATGTTGAACCTAGTGGGAATTGAGTCCCCTAGGTGACTTGATTTTATTGGTAAAAAATTGGATGATAGGAAACTAATTGGAATTATAATACGTATTGAATTTCTTAGGTAAAGCACTTGAAGGTAAAATGGGTAATAATTGATGAGATGAAAAAGTAAGTGAGTAAAAGAATTCTGGAAATCGGAAAATGTATATCTTGGTGATTATGACTATGAAGATTAAGAAGATAGAATGAAATATTGATTGACTACTTGATTGTGTGAATTGAGGTGGGAGGTGGAACTTGATTTGCTAGCGATCAAGGGAAACCGAACACAAATTGGGGTGGATGGATAGTTCAACACCGATGCTGATCACATCAGGGTTGAAGGACTCTTGAAGCTCCCCATAAGTGGTCACGAGTAATAACGCTAGTAATAGGTATAATTATCATAAATTGGAATTTGGAGTTGTATAAATTTTTCAAAATGAATTTCCAAAACTAATTTGGTACAATGATTTTCTTCAAACTTGGGTATGAGGATCGGTTTTGAAACCGCTCCCATGGGCGCTAGTGGATCTTCCCATGGCTAGGCGCCGGTATCGGGTCGAAACCGTGGAGGAGGTGAGGCTAGTTGTGAGCTGGTGGAAGTGATGATTAGTTTTGAAATCACTACACAGTTCGTGCGGCGGTCCTAAGTGGTCGGTTGGGTGCGGTGACAGTGTCGGTTTTTTTTTTTTCTAAGGGCACTAGGACAGCGTAGTCCCAAAGTAAGTATGAGTATGTATGAGTAAGTAAGTATGAGTAAAAGTGTCTGAGAATCTCTATATATGCAAATGAATTTGATCAGAACCAAAGGACCGTAGGGCTAGAAAGCGTAAGTGCCCAATGTCATGACGGCCGTGAACCAGAAACCATAAGTGTTCAAATGTGACCGGTACTTGAGGGATCACTCGACATGGGAGAGGATGGTACCTTCTTTATCAGCGGATGGACCCCATAGAGAGTTTGAAAACGGATATTTTGATTGTTATGCATGTAGTGACATGTTGTTTGGATGTGCGGTATACATCAAGACAGACATTTGGAGTCTGTCGGGTTATGTGGAGGTTATAACCTTAGCCTAGAGTATCTATGTGAGTAAAAATATTAGATTCACCAGGGCAAAGTTCTTTAAGGGGGGGGGGGTAGATTGGAATACCCCAAACTTAATTATGGTGATTAATTATTCTAATATGGTATTAAAATGCCTATTAGTGCCTAAATAATTTGGTATGAAAAATAAATCCAAAAGAAATGAGAAAACACTTAACAAGTAAAAAACGCTAAAATGAGCGTTACATAACCATAGGAAGAATACAACCTCGAAAAGGGTATTGGATGGATTTAAAAGTCCTAATAATACCTAAATAATATATGGGAACAATTCCCGAAGAAAACGGATCCAAATAATGAGTTAAAACGCTAATTAAGCTTTAACGCACATTTTCGAGAAAACCCGAGAACGTGAATTCAAGTGGTCAAATGAACCCATAAAAATTATAGTTCATTAAATAACTATAATTAACCATTAATGGAAGCTTAATAGCCATTAAAATTTTAGGAATGAGAAAAATCCAGAAAACGGGCCCGGTTAGTGAATAGTGCTAAACCGGGTAAATTAGTGAGCATTTTCTGCAAAAGATGAAAATGCCCCTAGCTTGATTAATTATATTGGGCCGGTTTCTTTATATAACTCATCCCTCCATGTTGACTCAATTGACCTTACTAATTAAAGAAGAAACAAAAACAAAAGCAAAAAGTGAAAGAAAAGTACAAAAGTAGCTTTTAGTCTTCTCTCTCCTCTATTCCCCCTCTTCTCACGTTGCTTTCCTCCTCCCCCTCCTGATTCCTCTCTTCTTCTTCCTCTGGCTGGGCGATTTTGAGCTCCTCTCCCATGGCTTACCCACTTCTCCTCTTGCCCAAGCTCCATTCATGCTCCAAACTAAAAAATAATCACATATTTGAACTCCCTCATCAAGGGCTAACATTCCCTCTTTTCAAAACTTCAAAATGATGAACTTCATCTCCATGGGTTTTGGCCATTTGAAGGGAAAACCACATCAACTCAAAGCTTGGAGTCTCCTCTTTCTCCTAAGGTAAAAATCTCCAAGAAAAACTCATATTTTCTTCATCTTGTAGTGTGGCCGATTTTGCCCTCTTATGTCTTGTTCCTTTTCTTGTTTTGAGCTACCCTCCAAGCCTTTCATGGTGGATTAGAGCTCATCCTTTGATTCATGGCAATAACCATTTCTAGGGTTTCAAAGGTAATGCCAATCTTAGTGTTTTAAGCATTTCCTAGTAATCTTGAGTTAATTAATTAGTAAGGGTCTTTGCTTAATCTCATTTCCTTTACTTGAATGTTGGGCTAGAGCATTGGTAAGCATATTGCCACTTTGACGAAAATGGATGGGAGAAGAGAATAAGAGAATTTAAAAGAGGATTTGAATATTCAAGGTAAGAAAATCTACCTTAACTACTATCTTGATGTTTTAGAATTTTTGGGAATGGGGAAAACCAAAAGAATAAACCAAAAACTGTATGGAAATGTGTTGAGTAGTTAGATGAGGAATTTATGCATTGTTGCTTTGAATTGAGGGCCTATGAGCCAAGTAGTGTATGAATTATGTATTATGATGTATTTGGAGAATTTGATGTGAATTGAATGAGTATTGTGTGCTGTTAGAACCCACTAAGGGTTTGGTTAGTATTGAATGGAATTTGGTGATGAGATGAGTTTTGGACAATGCTAGAAAAGCAACGGAGTTATGGCAGAATTTCGGTAGAAAGTAAGTGTTTTAAGGTGACTTAGTGAATTGGAGAATCTAGGTGTGTATGTGGTTGAGTTGAGTTGATTAGTAACCATGGAATGGTAGTTTGGAGGATGGGAATAGAGTGTGTAAAATCTGTAGCAAATAGCATGTGAGGATCTTGGAAATGCTAGAAAAGAACTAGTGTGCAAAATCTTGGAAATGGAGATTTGACTTGGGTATAGGTAGTGCATTTGTCTAGGATGGAATTGTAATGGTCAATAAGTAGTTTGGTGAAGTTGGTAGAAGGTAGTAACCACCAAGAGGAAGTTAGAAATGCACAAGTGTGTAAAGTGTAAAAATGCAAGAATGAAAATGTAGAACTTAAGCAAGAATTGAGCAAGGATTGGACCAACGATTTAAGGTGGTTTAAGGAGTGTTTTAAGGTGTTTAAACATGTAGAAAACATGTGGAAAGATTATGGAATTATTAGGGGTGAATTAAGGGTTGATTTAGGGTTGAAAAATTACCTTAGTAGCAGGTTTTAGCAGGGTCCGGGACCTAGCCCTTGTATAAGGTCCCGGACCGCCCTTAAAAATGCCTCGAGAGTAAGCTAGTAGGTTGGTCCGGGACTTAAGTCCAGGACCAAGTCCAGGACCAGGTGTAAAATCAGGCCGAAAGTTAAGTTAAATGTTGGTCCGGGACTTAGGGTCAGGATCAAGTCCCGGACCACCCCCAAAATTTAACCGAGAGTGTTTTTAAGTGTCTAAAACATGGGGGATTGATTGGTAATGGTTTTAGATGTTGTTAAGGCCTTGTTTGGTGATATGTAAAGGTCCTAAGTAGTATAAACAAGTGTAGGAAATGAGTGAGAAGTAAGGACATAATTTGACACGAGAGTAAAACTAAGTATAACGGGACAACAGGGTAAGTATGGGAGTAGAATTATTACGTACCGTATGAACATGGTATTAATAGCAATGTTTGAAACATTATCAGAGGATCGAATGTGAGCCGAGCAAGGTGAGGTGACACGGTAAAAGTTAAACCAAGGTGTAAGGTATGATTTTCTCCCCCGTATGCTAACCGTGCTACGTTGATTTGTGTGCTTGTGTGCCGGCTAATCAAGATAAAAGCATGAAAATGGTTTATTGCATTTGATTGCATGTCTTGCGGTATGATGTATGAGCTAACCCTTCTTGAATGATTGTGTGGTCTAACTTAGTGTGTAGACCGACTCATAGGTGAGTCTTGTTGATTAGTGACTCGTAGAAAGAGTCATGTTGCGAATTAATGAAAACGTGGAAACACACTAAAACTAACGAACCAAGAAACGATAACGCAAACCTATGAACTCACTAGATTGTGAGAGAGCGTACGGGATTAGTAAACTCCTGATAACGGTTAGAGAACCGAATCGATTCAATCCACTAAACAATAAATAGTGGAAGTATATAAGTAACCTCTATTAGAGGAATTGATGATGGTGCAAGACATGAACCATGAGAGTAGTAAAGAATGATAAGGGATCTCCAAACCCCTTAGAAAATTAGTCGACCCACACTGAGTGGACCCGGCTAATGTAAACAATGTCCCGAACATGAGAGTATTCGATACGTTGGGGGAACCCTTAAATCTGAGAATACTAGGCATTGGTAATTCCCTAAGCTAGTAGAGGTTATCGAGAGAGATACTTCTAGGCTAATCCATGAGATTGTAAAATAACTCCGAGAGAGGAGTGTTGGGAATTTGAGTAGTCCGGTAGAAACGGACATATGAGTATTTGAAGAGCTAAGTGTATAGCTCCGCTTGTATTTGTAAGCCCGGTGGCGAGTCTTGTGTATGACTCTGCCCAGAGGTTATGAGTAATGAGTATTGAGTAATGAGTAGAGCTGCTCAAAACCTGTCAGGCCCGGTGACCCGACCCGGCCCGGCCCGGAAATAAGCCCGATAAGCCCGAACCCGACGGGCTGTTCGGGCGGGCTTGGACAAAAAAATGAGCCCGAATAAAAAACCAGGCCGGGCCGTGGCAAATTTTCAAGCCCGCCCGGCCCGGTTTTCAATATTATTTATTATTTTAAAAATATATATATAAAATAATGTATATCTTATATTATTTGATATAATACATATATCAAAATTATATTAAATATACATATAATATAAAATTTTACTCAAATTTATATATATAATAATGATTTTGAAATTAAAATATATATTTTTAATTTAAAGAATAAAAATAAGTAAATAACCAGGCCGGGCGGGCCGGGCACCGACAGAGATGAAAAAAACCGGGCCTAGCCCGGCCCGGCCGGTCTCCATGAGTAGGCCCGAAGGGCCCAAAAAATCTCCCTGACCCAGCCCGCCCGCCCAGATGATCACCCCTAGTAATGAGTAAGTATGAGTACAGTAATGAGTATTGAGTAATGAGCATGTACGGGTAAAGTAATGAGTATTGAGTAATGAGTATGTACGAGTAAAGTAAGGAGTATTGAGTAATGAGTATGTACGAGTAAAGTAATGAGTATTGAGTAGGAGTAAGTACGACTAGAGTAATGAGTATTGAGCAAAGCATGAGTAAAGTAATGAGTAAGGTAACGAGTAAAGTAATGGATGATGTAACACCCCACTCGTAATCACGTAATAATCACTCACTTAGCATTTAATTAATAACGTCTCACAACGAAAGCCTCACATTAATAAAACTCACTTGGGTGTCACATGTCATTACTCGCCCATACGAGTAAAGAAGCAGAAATAAATAAACTAAGAAATAACACTGGTATTACAAATACAACCGCAATGATAACGAGATACTAACCTATACATCATTCTAACCCAAGAGTAACATTAACAACAAGTGAGCGTCTAGGTAAACCCCATATAAGTATAACGTTATAAATACACTAAACTAATATCCATCCTATACATAAAAATCTCGCACTGTAATTAAAATTCTAACTACCCGGGTCCCGCTCTTCGGCTTCGACGGTAGTCATCACCTGCACGTAATGCCATAAAGGCTCAGCGATAAACGCTGAGTACGCCAGGCCTGGACCCTATTGGTCACTTAATAGTCATGGTCGCCATTATTACGTCCGTTACATGCTTTACCAGTGTACAGGTATTTAAAGCAGTAAACACATGGATGACGGTAATTTAAACAAGTAATACAGTCACTACATTTCACGCAATCACACACAACAACACACAACACAATAATAGTAACATTAACACGTACAGCCGTTAGTAACGGTCAGGTTATTTAGTTAGTCACACGACCCCCCGGGTCCTCATTACATCACATCACAAACGTTAGTGGGTGTCAAGTTAGGACAACCCGAAACAATCTCACTTGGACAGTAGTCCCACGTACACACAAGGTGCTCACTGCCCTGATGATCCGAAAACTCCTGGACTATTTCACTTTGCCTTTGTAAAGGCGTCCATTTAGGTGGCCAAGGCCTGGTGCCAACGGTAGCACACTCCGTCTGACGATCTATCTAGGTTCGTTCAGGATTAACTAGGGTAAACCCGATACGGGATAACCCAAGAGATCTCTACGCGCGACCAGCAGCCAGTGACTGTCTGGATTAAGGTACATCATCACATTCTCTCACTCTCCACTGTTAACTTTGTTAGTTAGATAGTCAGTTACAGTTTTTTTTATTTATGGAGAATATCACTTATTTTGTTGGCTGCCCTGTGGGACTTACGCATGCCTAGAATTGTTCTAGGTAGTATTCATGTTCGAGTCAAGGCTCTAGGGACCGACAATGTCGTGTCTCATTCCTAAGTGTTTTACTTAGGATATAACTACATACTTATAATGATTAGTGTATTATGCCAGAGATAGGTATTCACAATCACATAATCCGTATATGCAGTTTTATATAAGTCGATCTATAGTCGACGTAGTATTAGTCCCGGAGAATGTTCGCGCACAATTAAATGGTGCGGGAAATTTAAACAATCAAACATCACATATCACAATCACATCCACTCACATACATACATGCATCACACACGTTATATAGCACACATATCTGAGCCGAGGAAGTCCTCAGGACATCTCAGATCAGACCCCTTTACGTACCGTTCACCAAAGACCTAGGTTGCGCAGTAGACCTCTAGCTCATCAAGCGCCTTCGTCGGTAGCACGATCTAGATACACATAACACTATAAGTCAATCCACATGACTTAATTCAACTCGGTACGTCCGAATAACACTAGTATTCCCGACGTTTCATTCCCAGGTTTCCACTGTTATTTGTTAAAGTACCGTTATACGAGATTCGTTACTCGTGGTACGTTTTCATTTATCGATGTCCAGGTTTATTTAAATGGGTCGGTTAAAAGACACTTTAGTTATAGCGTTCTTAAGCGTTAGGATTTATTTCATTGTATCCCGTATTATTCACGAGTATACAAATATATTTCACGTTTATACTTAAGTATTAACTTTAACCAATCCGGTTAAGTATATGAGTATAAAATTTTAATGTATAGTTACATGTATACATGCAACGCTACTTCGCATCTTATATTATGCTCATGCACTAATGTTTATAATTCATTCCATGAATTAATATTTTTCTCTTTTAAACTAAGGTATTTAATATATAGCTGCATGAATGCATGCACTAATATTTATGTGGCATTTTTTTTTTGCCATTTATTATAATACAATGTATTTATAATATTCAAGACTTGTAACAAGTTATATTTAATTTCCAACTAATTAACTTGCACTTTACAAACTTGGTAGTGTAGTAACATTCGCTCTTTATATTATATAGTTTCCAACTATATCATATACACATTAATTATATTTATTCACATATGCCTGCGCAACACATATATATACACTTATGTTTATATTTCATGATTCATTCTCTCATATTATATGTCACATTTTCATCATCTTAATGTAAGATGATTATTTGATTTATTGCATTATATCATGCAATTTATATTAAGAACTTATCTTAATATTTTGTAACATTCCATGACATATACTTATAACTCCTAAGGTTTATTTTGTACTAACCTTAGTTTTTAAATTCCATTATCCCAATAATTGTCACATTATTTATGTGTATATTATAATGGTAATTGTCCCATTTAATCATATTAATACTATATAGTACTATAGTACTTATGTCATTGTAAACTTTAAAATTAAAAAATTAAATTGCCACCCCTTATTATGCGCCAAGCCCCCTTACTTCCAGTAATTATGTTTGACCACATAATCTTATTCAATGTTACATAATATCCTTACACCATATAGTATGATATTTTATATTGCATTAACATTATAAGCTAAGGTTTTAATAAAACCTCATTGATTTGCCGTAAGGCATAAGCATTAATATTCTGATTTTCCTCAATTCCCCCTCATGTCTCCATTATTACAATATTGCATCACATGTTATACAATGTAACATACACCTTATATTATAACACCTTAACCATATAATTAATATAACCTATGGTTATATGTTTGCAAAATTTCAACAGCACTTATTTATTTCTAGCACATTCTAACTTCTCATAGTTACATATTCACCATATACTTCATGGTATGTTACATATACCATATGTTATAACATTTAAATCTTATAATGAGATATAACCTATGGTCTTTATTATATATATATATATATATATTTACCGAACAGGCCTTAGGTTTGTTCGGTCTATATTTCTCCAGCAACATAAATTTCCAATTTATTACTTAATCATTTAATCTTCACTCTTATCGGGTTAATATTGATTTACCAAACAAATTACTAAAATCCACTAATCTACTTGTTAACTTAGTCCCATGTTAACATATAACTAATCAGACCTTAACTATAAGTCTTAACAGATTAGTACCAATTTCCAGATTAGTACTAATTCTTAATCAACACTAAGAACTTAATTCCGCATCAGTTTATTTTGGTTGAACCGTCTTTTGCACTTATTTCTTTTGCACATGTGCTGCTATGGCAGAACAAAAGCACCGTTTAATTTTTAATTGAGCTTCCATACGCATATACATAATTCAATCCTGTGTTGTTATACAGCAGTAGTTTCAGTATTAGCATGTTTTTTTGTTCAGTTGATTAACAAGCATTACTAGTTGTCAAATTAAATTACAATCAGTTCAGCTAATACACCATTTTTTTCCAGATAAACCACAATATGCAGCTGCTGTCTAGCCAGCAACAAATATCTGTTTAACTAATCATGTTTATGAGATTCAGGGCCAGCAGAGAATCTGTTGCTACTTACGGTTCTCATCGTTTGTTTCACCACAAGGATCAAACTTCTATTGTCATCATGGGCAGCGATGACTAGTTTGTAGTTTATATGCTTATCATTTATTTTACTGGAGTGACAGAATAATCAAGCTACTATTGTTGTAATTGTCTATATAGGTTGGAGTATATTACCGGTTTTGGAGAGAACTATCCTCAGCGTTTTTTTCCTCAAATCTGGTTCGTGAGGTGCAGCAGTTCCACTGAATTATGATGTGCAATTCCAGTGGACTATGTGTGCAGCTGATGTGTAATTGCAGCAGTCCAGTGATGCACTGGTGAAGAAGATAATGGGGTGATTAGCTCCCAGTTTCAGCAGACTCGGTGTTTAAGTCACACTGGACAGATTCATCTCATTTGAATCTGGTGTACGATGAGTAGTTATCACTGCAGGGACATCACCGTAAGAAGAGAATGAGGACAGGCGCAAGGCATTTGTTCCTTGTTAGTAGCTACAACTTCCAGGGGGAAAAAGAACAGAGTTCTGGCATCACAAGAAGGGGATGGGGGAAATGTCAGGTGTGAACTTTGCCTGGTGTGCAAATCTTTTTGCTATACACAAACCAAGTCGTGCAAGAAGGGATGGAGAAAATTCAAGTATATTACCGGTAATGTAGAGAGCCAATACAGGTGTACAGATGGGTGTTCTTGTTCGTCATTTTGCAGGCACAACAAGAGGTGGAATGGATTTTTGTTAACCGAGCATGATTTTGCAGTCCCAGTGGTCTACTAACACAAATTCCAAACACAAGAGAAGAATGAGTCAGAGAACACCACCGTACAGAACAGAAAATGAAGAGAAGTGCCACTTGTATGTTCAGCTTACCAGGATTGAATGAAGAGATGTACAGAGCACATATGTTCTGGTGCGTTGGCTAAAATTTTCCAATAATGAAGAGAATGGACAGAGATGTGGATATTCCTTGTTCTCCAAGTCTTCCATTGCAAGGCGCAGGCATGAGATGGAAGTGAAGATTGGCTCATATCATATGTTTCTGGCTCGCTAGTTTTGGTTCCCATCAAGAATAAAAAGGAATGAAGAGCGGCTACAAAGTATGTATGTTCATTTCACCAGCCAGGTTTGCAAAAATTACCTAGAAGAGATTGAAGAAGAAGCGGTAGGCATGTATGCTTGTTCACCGGATGGGCTTGCAAAGGTAACAGAAGTGGAGGGAATGAAGATAGGTGCAAGGCTCATGTGGTTCATGTTCGTTAGCTGGGTGGGTTGCAAAATTAGCAACGTGAGGAGAGTGAAGAAGGTACAAGCAGGTGCCGACCATATTCGTCAGCTGGGTTGCAAAATTAACAACGTGCATAGAATGACGAGAGGTATATGTTTCCTGTTGCCATTGTTTTTCTGAGTGAAGAAGAAGAAAAAACAGAGCGAGGCACAGAGCAGGACATTCCTCATTTGCCAGTTGGGTTTTGCAAATATCTGTCGGTGAGAAGAATGAGAGAGCGGTGGAGTTGTATGCTATTGTTGTTTGCCAGTTTGGATCGCAAGTTATTGTCAATGAAGAGAAACAAGAGAGGGCAGAACTGTATGCTCCTCGTTCAGCAGTTTGGCATGTGAAGAGAATGAGGAAGAGGGAGTATGTGTGTAGTTCGCCAGCAAGGTTGCGGATTACCGTGACAAGAGAATGAAGAAGGGAGGAGCTGTTAGCGAGTGAATAGTCATACAGAGAACTACTTCTGCAATGATGAAGACGGATCAATAGAACATGTAAGAATAAGTCTAAGATGCAATGGATCCTTAGGTGAAAAACTATATGTTATAGATTATTATCTGATATGTTTATTTGAAGGGACGTGCCAGAAACGGAAGGTCATCATAGTAGATGAATGAGTCACCAATATACTAGATATTTTGTAGGGTTTCCTTAGTGAAGAGGGAAGCTCATGGCTGCCGGCAATGCAGTATAAACTGGGAACATGTTGATTTATGTGGTAACTTGTGCCATGTGTAGGCATGGTATAAAAGCTTGTACAGTATCGATGACTTTTTAGCAGATATTGGAGTCTGCAAGTGAATAGGTATGACTCACCAAACGGTGGTGGTAAGTACACGAGGTGGGAAACGGTGGGTTTAACCTTGGTAATGTCATAAATTAATACTCCCTCTGTCCCATGGACAGTGTCCACTTTCCATTTTCTTCTTGTCCCAAAATCATGTCTGTATTAAGTTTCTTCCTCTACTCTACTTTTCCTCCCCACCTTAATATGCGTGCAAAAGGAAATGAGAACCTGCAAATGGGACGGAGGGGGAGTACTTATTTACTTTATTAAAGTTACCTTTATGAGTCACTTGTATACATAAGTGTGACCGGCAATATATGGTGACACCCCCCCTTAATCAACGGTAATGCATGGTCAAGGTCAAGGGATGATCATTGACCATAGTTTAGTTTAGGAATTAAAATGTTATTTTGGGTACTATTCACCCAAAATCATCCATTTTGATTTTATTTTAAAACTTTGGTTTAGACTTTATAATATAGTCTACCATGACACATAAATGTTATAAAGAATGTAATATGGTCCTTGAAATGACATAAGACCAATACTTTGAAGTTATACACAAAAACGTGCTTTAAAGTGTTTTAAGACACATTTTGTGTTAAAGCTTGTTTTGAGCTTGGTTTCTTTGGTAATTAATTAATTACACTCATTACACGATTACTAAGCTTAGGAACTTGATTTGGAATCAAACGGAGGTCACATGACCTTTAAAGTTTGTTTAGAGCACATTTTGCTCTAAATGACTTTTAAGCATGTTAATGTGGTTCTTGATGTTGAAATACTGTCCAACAGCTTCATTAAGTTCATTAATGTGTTAATATGCTTAGGACAAAATTTTAGGTCCTAATGAGTTCATTTGGGTATATATTTACCTAAATGGTCAAAGGGTGCAATAATTACTTTCTGTTGACCATTGTTGTTTTTAAACTGATTTTATGGCATGTTTAGGCCTTAATTTATTTGATTAAATGTTTAATTAGTAGGGGTGTTTCAGTCTACCCCCTAAAAAGACTTCGTCCCGAAGTCGTCTTTCTTAAAAGGTATATAATGTATATCTACCCATGACTCCCAAATGCACATCTATGTGATGTAGCATTCACGTAATGTATTGTGTCATATTGCACATAGCCCTCAAGTGTGGCGTTACTTCAAGATTATGGATATAGGTGATCCATCAGCACCATCGTAGCTATCAGTTCTAGCCATTGACAACCTCCCGAGGTGTCCAGAACATCAAATCACCGTTCATCTCTATGATTCAATCAGCTCTAAGTGATACAACATGAACTGAATTTATAAGAGAGTATATACACATATACATCATCCAACAAGTTCATACATACAACATAATGAGTATCTCATAGCATACTGAAACATGTACACAAACGACACAGGTGCGCAATGCGCGTACAAACAACCCGAAAAAACAGCGTATTTGCGCATACAGAAACCAAAACTAGTGCACACTTGTGCACAATAACCAAGAGGCTTTACCCCCTTAAAAAGGTTACGCCCCTGTACCCCACAAGTATACAACAGCCACTCACCAAAGAGCGCTGGATACTTGGGTCTCATAGTATTCTTGTATTCAGAGACGGGTCGGTCTTAGACATTTGATTCTAAAAGTGGTTATGAGAAAAGGTGAGGCGCGTACTTTTCCAGCCCAAGGCATGGAGTACTTGGAGCGCTGTCTCTGTAACACCCCTACTCTAATCGACTCCTAATCATCTTACTTAACAATATAATCGCAGCGGTAATCTCAACAAGTCAACTACTGGTGTCACCGTTCTTACTCGCCCATACGAGTAATAACGTACTTCCTGATATATTCTTACATACGAAACATTTTCTCGCAGTGACAACAAGAGATAGATCTAAACTTCCCAAACCAAAATATAATACATTCACAGTGAGCTTTCTAAGTGTCCAAAACCTATACACGTTTCTAGATTCGTATCAAAATGCAACAGTGCATGTTCGAATAACTGTAATCATACTACCCCGCGCATCACTCTCTTTGCCGGCACCGGAAGTTGCATACCTGCAAAAATGGTAGTTTGTGGTATGGAATCAGCCCCCGCTGAGTATGTTATTACCTGACTGTCATGCACCCTCGGACCATTCAGTTATTTGGTCGAGAGCATGCACACCATTTTCATGCAAATAGTTAAATATTAGAACTGTAAAGCAACATTATATTTTGCAGTAAACTCAAATAACAAATAAGCCCCGGCTCCACACATCGCATCGTAATAGACCACTGAAAGCGTTATAACGCTTATATGAGTATGTAGACTCCACTCCAACAACACCCGAAAGTTCATAGTTGAGTATGTCGACTCGTTCGAACAATCCACAAAATCCACACACGAGCACAGTGACTCGACTCATCCAGTTCACACACAGATATAAGTACAGTTTATTTAATTAATCCAATTCACAACACACACTTATGAGTACAACGGCTTATACAATCAACACCACCAACATACCACACATAACCACACAGCATAACCAATGAACAACAAGGCGAAACAACGAGATTATAAACGAGTATGAACTCTCGTCTTTGGCATGCACGCCCAAATAATGTTCGCCTAATGTACGAGTTAATAAAATCGTTCGGAATTGTTCAGTCATGTCTAATGACAGCGTCTCATTAGAACGACGTGTCTCTAAGTTACCCATCTCTTTGGCGGGTCACCCACGGCAGTAGCCACTCCAGCGGTAGAGTCTCCGTCCTACGAACAATCTGTAGTTCGTTGGAAATCTATCCTGATACTTACGGTTACCACACGGTATCCTAGTATCGTTAATGGACCACATTTCACAGCAAGAGCCACATCCTCTTGATAACTTATCTATACCATCGCATCGTTTTATTACTTTCCTTAACACAATAGACTAAGGTCGTTAGTCCAATCCTGAGTATGTCGACTCGGGATCCAGTGTTAGATACGAGAGCGGCGTTAAAGAGGCCAATGCTCCGTATATAAGTCTCAGATAATATATATATATATATATCTTATTATCCTGATGCTACAACGTTTACTTACGTCCTTATGCTACACATACAAGATAGCATCACTGTCGCTAGTTCGTTTTATAATATGTTCATATATACGAACGGTACTGTTATCGCATGACAGTAATAGTAAAGCAGCATTTATACACAACTCAAGCATATTAATTCACACAAGCAGACATTCAATCTTATCACAGATTTTCACACAATGTCTGAACTGAGGAAGTCCTCAGAGACAATCAAGCCACATAAATAACATACCGTTCACCCTGGTGTATTACGGTGGAGTATGAATCAGCAAGATCCTATGCTCCGTGTGTCGTCTCTAACAGTCTATACAATACATAATGCTACTGATTAGCATACTGTATAACAACACAAAATTCTACGGTACCCCGTACCGTCACTAATAACTCCCGGTTAACCCCCCGTTATTAACTGTCAATATTGGTCGGGCTTTCGGTTAACTCGAGATTGGAAAAGTGTTACATTACATGCGTAGTCTTATCTCGTATATTAACATACTTATTGTTGGACTTGTTATCGCATGTAACTTAAACATATATTTGTAAATCGTATAGTTTGTTTCTCTATTGCATGTATGATTCTTCGACATGCACTATACATCTCACCTTAGTATTTATTTTCTAAGGTTAGTTTTCCAAGTGTAATGTTGTATAATTCATATGTACAAATACTTTGCATCATATAAATCCTTATTATTTCATGTACACTCTTAACATTAGAATTCCATATCCAATGTTTATAATTCCTTTCCCTTCATCTCATATCATTTTAATTGTGGTAACACATAGTTATTGAACTATACTATATTTTCCACACTATGACATATATTTATTTATATATATGCATTATAGGGCTATTTATTATATGGTAAGTCATTATAATATATATTCATTCTTTTGATGAATACCTCTTATATTATAAATGTTATAGCTCTTATAACGTAAAAACCATATTATAAATTTCATTCCAAAATAGTAATATTTCCGAACAGCACCTATAATTCCCAAATATTTACAAAATCCACCACATAATTTATATAATTTATATAATGTTATATTATAGTTATATAACATATATTATGACATTTAAGTCATTAAAACAATTATAATCTATAGTTATATTTGTTATGAAATCCAAACAGCACTTAAACTCTCGGTTTTTAATTAATTCCCACCAACTTCCATAATTTACAAATCAATCCCAAAAATATATTCCATTGTTACACTTATAATGTATACCTTATATTATAATCCTTAAACCTTAATATAATTATAACTCATAGTTATAATTTCTCCAAAATACCGAGCAGACCCCATGGTCTTTTTAAATTTAATTTCCACCACTTAACTTTCTATTTTCACCAATTTACTCCATTTTTAAACATATAGTTTCTAATATCACCAAAACTATATACTATACATATATCTTCATAAAACCTTATATAATCCCAAAAATTACCAAACCATACCAAAAGGTTATAAATATCATTATTAACCTATACTTTCTCTAAATCTCGGTTTTACCACATATGTTACCCATGTGTAACAATGTTATGAAATATCTTATAGTATACCTAGATAATTCATATAAACTCCAAATTTACCCAAATCAACTTCTAAAAATCCCTAATAATCTAAGGTTTGTACTAAGCTCCATTTAGTACCCCTAGTTTTCGGAAATCACAATACCACCCCAAGACTTATAAATCTTTTACAATTTAATTACTATTAATATAAGGTAGTATTTTAATTCCTTAAATTCTCCAAACTTGGTCAAGGTCTCCTACATAGTCAACTTTGACTACTAATACCAATTGGGACCCAAACTTTGGTAATTACCAACAACACCCCATACTTTCTATTTTTACAATTTTTACCCAAAACTTAATAAAATGTTATACTTTTTATTAAATTCATTTAAAAACCCTAAATTGCTCTAAATTACCCACGGCTTTTCTAATTCCTTAATAATTACGAATTGGCCCCAACTTTAATTATAAGCATAAATAAAACTAAATAAGCTTATAAACTTAAATTAAAATGGCCTAATGACATGGCCTTATTACAACCTTGATCTTGCAAAATAAATTACACAATAAATGTCTCAAAATATAGCATATATTCGGCCTCTCCATGGTTTAATTATTTTTCCACATAATGTCATAATTTGACCATTATGTTAATTAAATCTCTTAAATGACTAGCTTAATTTATCTTAGCCTTTTTTTTACATTTTTAGGTCAATATGACCTATATATGTATATTCACTCTCGGCCATATATATATATATATATTTAAAGATTACAAAAATCATAAGTTTAAGGTGTTTATACCTTGATTTATCCTTGTATAGGCTCGGTCACTTGTAGGAAAATTCACCACTTGATTTAGACATGTTTAATACACAAAAACAAGATATGGTTACACTCCAAGCTTGAGCTTAGCCATAAGAATAATTGATGTAAGATTTAAGGCAAAAATCACCTTAAAAATGCGAGGGAAGTTCTAGGCATTTTCGACCTGAACCAAACACACCACAAGGTGTTAGATCCACCATATTGACATAGGAAATAGTTAGATCTCGAAATACTACCTGTTATTAGGTTTTACCTTGGAAAAATGCCTTAAAAGAGAGTATTTCTCTTGGATCTCGGTCACCCTTGCTCCAAATGACTAACCAACAGATTCTACATGAAAAGGAGAAGAAGATGAGGCTATGACCAAAGTTTCACAGCCAAACTCGAAGGGAATCAAAAGTTATGAGCTTAAAGCACATTTTTACCTTAAAATGTAGATTTGAACAACCTTGGTCCCTATACTGGTCTCAACCGAGTTTATCTCTTGTTCTAACCTTAGAACACTGAGAATAAGCCATAGGAATAGATGAGCCACGAAATTTAGGTGTTGGTGGTGAAGAGATGAAGAAAAAGAGCCAAAAATGACATTAAAACACTTACATTAGGAGCTTAGGAGCTAGGTTTGTCTTCCAAGCTCAAGAACAAGTCTTGAGAGCTCCAAGGAAGAAGGAGAACTCGGCTGGGCAGTGTGGAATCGGACAAGGAAGGAGGAGAAGGTGGGAAAAGTAAGTAAGTTTGAAATAATGTAAAAAGTAACATTATTTTCTAAAAGTAAATGCATTAGGTAGCATTATTGTCAATCAAGGAAATTATGCAGCCTCCTCTCTTATTGCCAGCCGGCTGCCATGGTCCAAGTGGGTCAATTAGTTGACCATTGACCATACTTGGTCAATTTGACTCATGTGGGCCCCACTTTAGGGTTTTATTAATATTTTAATATTAAATTTGTAAAAATTCGTAAATTTCTGGAATTAAATTCCTAATATGATATAATATGATTATATATCATATTTAAGGATAATTATAATTTTTAAGCCCATCAAAAATCAATTTAAAAGGCAATCTCACAAAAACGTGCTTTAAGGAGTTTTAGCGCACATTTTTGTGTCACAGGGTGTTCCTGAGCTTAGTTCTCTTTGAGAATGGTTTTATTGTGTTCCTTGATTCATTATAATACTTAGGAGTCCACTCTGGATCCTATTTGAGGTTATACAATCTTTATGGTGTCTTAAAGCACATTTTTGGCTTTACCGATCTTAAGGCGTGTTTTGCCTTGTTGAGATCTTTTAGATTGTTCCCCAATAATATTTAGATGTTTAATAATCATCTTAGATCATTAATAGATCATTTAATTATATTTTAAAGATTAGGGGTATTTCAGTCTCAACCACTTCTATTGGGCCCACTCGCTCTGTATGGAGGTGCAGACCCACGGATATGGGGCTAATACGCCCTTCATTCTATTGATATCTTAGATGGTTTGTTGGCAGCAGTTTATTGCTGGTGTTGTTTCATTATGACGGTGTCGTTCACGGTCTTTGTAACTGGAATGGAAGTATCTCAGTCGGTGCGATAACACTAGTTGTATCTGCACATGACAGGATGGAAATCGTATATCGATATTTTAGATCGTTAGTGTGCCATATAATTCAAGTCGTTATTGTCTTCACTCGTCAGGGTTATGTTGAGATGAAGTATGATGTAAATAATCATTCATATTTAATGTCGTTCCCACTAGTCATAATATTTTCTTTAAGACATGTCGTTAGTAATGCACGAGGATGCTTTTGTAATCTCGTGTCTTCCGGTGTTTTGTTCCGGAGTGATGTATTTAATGAAAATACTTGTTATGTATTTCATGTAGGTATCTATAGAGCTTCCTGTGTGGCGGTTTCGCAACATTCACTGTATATTTATCTCATTTATTAAGGGAATCCACTGTTATAATCACATTCATTTTCTGCACTATGTAACATCCCATTGGGTATGTTGGCAGTTGAGGTATTTTCCTCTCGTATATTTGTATCTTGTACTCTCACATTATTCACAAGGAATATAATTGTATGTTTATGAGTTCCTGTGCGAGTTATAGTTTGAACTCTCTATTTATTTAGGAACGTGTCCCTTAACAGTCTAGGTTGTTGTGTAGCCCGACTTCCATTTTATGTCTCATCATTTTTTTTTTTTTTGTGAGCTTTGCTCGTCTGTGTTTGGAAATGTACGCATTCTAACAGTTGTTTGTAGCGGTCGCTTCCGCGCACACCATTTTCCAGTCGATTCGACGGATTAAAGTTAGTGTACTAGCTTTACCTTTATTGTATACTGGATAATAATGTACTTGTGTACAACCTCTTTTCGGTTAAGATGTACCATTGTCATTGATTTTTAGTGTTGTTGTATATATTTTATATTGGAGAGTAGTTCTCTCTTCGCCCCTTTTACGGGTAATGATTATAATCATTAAGTGGTTCTGAGTAATGCATGTTGTTGATTTAAACTGCTATTGAGCCTTCTTGGGTATTATATTTTCATTCGCCCATTTATTGGGTCTTCTAGCTTGTCAATTAATTACTATCAATTTTTCTCCACTGTTGGGAGGTTTTCCTCTTAGGGTTACTGTATTTATCCACTCCTTTGAGAAGTTATAGTTTGATCATATTATATCCAGGGTTGTTGGTTGCATTCACTTTGTTAATTAAACTGGGGTTTATTCATTAGTTTATTCTAAGTGGTTATTTACACTGGTCTGGGTTTACATTTCTGACCTTCATGTGGAGTTGACTACTTCCAGTGTTTCTGTCACCACATGTCTACATGTATGGGGTACCGTACTGATACATTGCTACTTGCTCGACTAACCCGGGAATGAGTCTGTCGAGCCCACAAGCTCCCATGGAGTGTGGTCGTCCCATAACTCGTTATAGACTCGCAGTGTCCGTCACACGTTTGTGAAGTATTCTTGTGTCAATATCCCTTCTTGTTAGTATTGGGGGTCTCCCATGCGACTGTTCAGTTCTCCGGGTTTCCTGCCCAATTGTATGGGTTCGTGTATTTATTGGTAGATGTTTGTTATATTTATTCTAAGGGTAGGACTCGCACCGTAATAATAGGAGCTGGTTTTACTCGTTTCTTTGTTGTTAAGTATATTACTGATAACGGTTTGTTAATTTCTTTAAGAGAATCTTTGAATTCTTGTGTGTAAGTTGTTTAGTAATTTCTTTATTGGGGTTACTCGTATACTGGGTCATCTGTTGTTATTTAAATTTCATGTGTGCGGTTCGGCGCTTGTTAGATAATTCACATGTTATTCACATAGCTTACGGTATGTACCGTAGCTCTCTTGACATTATTATATTTCCTGGGTCATGTTGTTTAACGTAGTACCGGACTCCGTGGCGAGGATGTGTGCATCCTTCCTTTATGGAAGTCCTTATGGTAGTTTGCTTCTGGTTATCTGTCATATTAATTTAGACATCGTTTTTCTTGGTAACATAAACTTAAAGGTGGTGGAGGCGGTGTCCCTGTTCTCCTGGGCTTACGCCCGTTTACTAGTACATTAAGTACTTACTCAAACTTACGCCATTTAGAGTTTAGTTTAGGTATTTTTATTATTGGTTACACTTGGATATTTATATTAGTGTTTAGGCGATTTGCCGTTGTCTATTTCACATATTCATCATTACTGATAGTCGTACTAGTAGTAGACGACATGTCTTTTATATAAACACATGGTTTTTACATGGTGGAACGCCAATGGCGGTAGCCACTCTTTTACTTGGAACTTGTTCCATGATCATTATGATCGTGATGATACACATAAGATTTAATTTCGACGTTTATTCATTCATATTGTACATGAGCGTGCATGACACTCCTTGGTGAAGGTAGTGCTCAGGGTGGTAGTTATTCATGCGTTCAATATAGATTCGCGTTTATTGTTGCTACTGATGCTGGTAGTAACCGTATTACGGTATAGTTGTTCTTTTCAATTTGGTCCAACTGTGGACTGATCTGTATCACAACCTTTTGGTGTTGGTCACAAGCTGGCGTCATCCGTTGCGGCTAATATTGGTATTGTTCGTTAAGTGTTCGTATTTTCGTCACAATTTTCTATACATATCATACGGGAGTGAGTTGTTACTCACCGGTAATTTCATTAATATTGTATGGTTGAATTATTGCTAGTTGTTTTTAGCTAGAATTTGCAATTTTCGTTTTAATTTTACCGTATGATTTATTATATACAAGTGTGAGTTGTTGGTCACAAGTATTCTTATTTAATGCCTTATATTAAATTGTCACTAGTTGTTTGTAATTAGTACTGTAGTTTGGTTTATCCTGATTGTAAATAATTGTGGCAACTAGTGAAGAGTCTCAGGAGTCATCCGACCCTGGTGTGATCAGCACCAGCGTTGGACTATCCTTCCACCCCAATTTGTGTTCAGCTTCCCTTTACCTGTACCGGATCAAGTTCCACCTCCCACGTCCATACCACGCCATTAAATAATTTACAATTTTGTCATAGTATTTGGTTCGTAAGCCGTTATTATTGATTCATCACTGTTAGATGAAGGTAGTTGGTTATGGGCTGACGTATGCCCCTTTTGTTATGATTACTCGGACTCATCGGTCCTTCCAAGGTTATAAGCCTCGTATCTTAGCGGTTTCGTAGTTCCAAGGTGATACATTGTGGTTAAGTCGTTGTATTCGAGTCGTACGAATGTTTGGCGGTTATTGGTAGCCAGGGTGTTGTACCACTGGTCTACATAGTTTATAGAATTCGTTTGTAACGATAATAGTAATTGTAACTACGTCGTAGTTGTTTGCAGCACTTGCAGCAGCAAGTGCGCGAGGTAGATGAAATTATTAACGAATGTCTAACTTCGTGCTTGCCTTAGCAAGTGCGCCAGGCAGGTTGAATTGTCGGCTTCAGACTTGTCCGTCTTACTACCGCTTTGGTTGTTCAAGTACGGTTAGAACGATTGTTCCTAAAAAGGATGGTAATCTGGTTGGAAAATTTTCCTTTCCACCTCGTCATTAGAATGTATAAGTTTCACCTCACATTGGATTCACGGTAGCATAAACGCTTGGAATTTTGTTTCTCCACAGGTGTCGTTACGACAAGGTTCTAGTGTTACCGTAATATGTGTACTCAAGATTAGGTCTACAATTTGAATATGACAAGACGAGTGAACTTTACAAAATTCTCCACACTCACAATATATTTTCAGTTTACAGTGGGTATTACAATTCAATTGCATGGTAGTTAGAGATGCCCATTACTAGCGACGGTCTCGCGGAGCTCAGGATGCTCCCGATCCGCTTTCCCTTGTATCTTGGGTGATCCTTTCCATGACGTTTACCGTAGCAATGGCGCTCGCCCCCGGCGGTGCCTATCACTAACGCTTGGTCATTTTACATTTTAAAAGAAGGTAGGGTATTGAAATTTTATTAATGTTACAGGAGTAGGAATTTATTCATTCAGTGCAAAAGCGTTTAGACGGTTTGTTGGGCTTGGTAGCCCTCTTCCCTATATTCGGGGATTGTATTCCTCTGTTGTATTATACTCATTGGGTTGTGGCGGGAGGGGTACTGTCAGCGGTAGTCCATACTGGACTTCCACATGAAAGTGGACTGTCGCCAATGTACTCACGACGTCACGACGTTCGTATGTCTCCTCCTGACTGAGCTCCAGCTGGTCCGTAACGGAGATACTATTCCCGGGCCGTTATGCCCTTGGCCAGCTTCTTGGCTCACACCACCACTAGAGTTCGGTATCACCGTTCGTCTTCTCGTTACTCGATAACTCATCACAGCATAATCCACTCGTTTGTGCGCCTCAAGGGCTAACTCTTGCAAGCCAAAGGCTTTGCTAACACATAAATTCACTTAAACGAAGACTTTTCGTACCTCACAAACGTTCCCGTATATCCTAAATCCTAGGCTCACTATCTTAAATCCTATTATCTCGTCATCAGAGCGGTACTCCGCTCTGATACCCTTTTGTAACACCCCACTCGTAATCACGTAATAATCACTCACGTAGCATTTATTAATAACGTCTCACAACGGAAGCCTCACATTAATAAAACTCACTTGGGTGTCACATGCCATTACTCGCCCATACGAGTAAAGAAGCAGAAATAAATAAACTAAGAAATAACACTGGTATTACAAATACAACCGTAGTGATAACGAGATACTAACCTATACATCATTCTAACCCAAGAGTAACTTTAACAACAAGTGAGCGTCTAGGTAAACCTCATATAAGTATAACGTTATAAATACACTAAACTAATGTCCATCCTATACTTACAAAATCTCGCACTGTAATTAAAATTCTAACTACCCGGGCCCCGCTCTTCGGCTTCGACGGTAGTCATCACCTGCACGTAATGCCATAAAGGCTCAGCGATAAACGTTGAGTACGCCAGGCCTGTACCCTATTGGTCACTTAATAGTCATGGTCGCCATTATTACGTTCGTTACATGCTTTACCGGTGTACAGGTATTTAAAGCAGTAAACACATGGATGACGGTAATTTTAAACAAGTAATACAGTCACTACATTTCACGCAATCACACACAACAACACACAACACAATAATAGTAACATTAACACGTACAGCCGTTAGTAACGGTCAGGTTATTTAGTTAGTCACACGACCCCCCGGGTCCTCATTACATCACATCACAAACGTTAGTGGGTGTCAAGTTAGGACAACCCGAAACAATCTCACTTGAACAGTAGTCCCACGTACACACAAGGTGCTCACTGCCCTGATGATCCGAAGACTCCGGGACTATTTCACTTTGCCTTTGTAAAGGCGTCCATTTAGGTGGCCAAGGGCCTGGTGCCAACGGTAGCACACTCCGCCTGACGATCTATCTAGGTTCGTTCAGGATTAACTAGGGTAAACCCGATAGGATAACCCAAGAGATCTCTACGCGCGACCAGCAGCCAGTGACTGTCTGGATTAAGGTACATCATCACATTCTCTCACTCTCCACTGTTAACTTTGTTAGTTAGATAGTCAGTTACAGTTTTTTTTTATTTATGGAGAATATCACTTATTTTGTTGGCTGCCCTGTGGGACTTACGCATGCCTAGAATTGTTCTAGGTAGTATTCATGTTCGAGTCAAGGCTCTAGGGACCGACAATGTCGTGTCTCATTCCTAAGTGTTTTACTTAGGATATAACTACATACTTATAATGATTAGTGTATTATGCCAGAGATAGGTATTCACAATCACATAATCCGTATATGTAGTTTTATATAAGTCGATCTATAGTCGACGTAGTATTAGTCCCGGAGAACGTTCGCGCACAATTAAATGGTGCGGGAAATTTAAACAATCAAACATCACATATCACAATCACATCCACTCACATACATACATGCATCACACACGTTATATAGCACATATCTGAGCCCGAGGAAGTCCTCAGGACATCTCAGATCAGACCCCTTTACGTACCGTTCACCAAAGACCTAGGTTGCGCAGTAGACCTCTAGCTCATCAAGCGCCTTCGTCGGTAGCACGATCTAGATACACATAACACTATAAGTCAATCCACATGACTTAATTCAACTCGGTACGTCCGAATAACACTAGTATTCCCGACGTTTCATTCCAGGTTTCCACTGTTATTTGTTAAAGTACCGTTATACGAGATTCGTTACTCGTGGTACGTTTCATTTATCGATGTCCAGGTTTATTTAAATGGGTCGGTAAAAGACACTTAGTTATAGCGTTCTTAAGCGTTAGGATTTATTTCATTGTATCCCGTATTATTCACGAGTATACAAATATATTTCACGTTTATACTTAAGTATTAACTTTAACCAATCCGGTTAAGTATATGAGTATAAAATTTTAATGTATAGTTACATGTATATGCAACGCTACTTCGCATCTTATATTATGCTCATGCACTAATGTTTATAATTCATTCCATGAATTAATATTTTTCTCTTTTAAACTAAGGTATTTAATATATAGCTGCATGAATGCATGCACTAATATTTATGTGGCATTTTTTTTTTGCCATTTATTATAATACAATGTATTTATAATATTCAAGACTTGTAACAAGTTATATTTAATTTCCAACTAATTAACTTGCACTTACAAACTGGTAGTGTAGTAACATTCGCTCTTTATATTATATAGTTTCCAACTATATCATATACACATTAATTATATTTATTCACATATGCCTGCGCAACACATATATATACACTTATGTTTATATTTCATGATTCATTCTCTCATATTATATGTCACATTTTCATCATCTTAATGTAAGATGATTATTTGATTTATTGCATTATATCATGCAATTTATATTAAGAACTTATCTTAATATTTTGTAACATTCCATGACATATACTTATAACTCCTAAGGTTATTTTGTACTAACCTTAGTTTTTAAATTCCATTATCCCAATAATTGTCACATTATTTATGTGTATATTATTAATGGTAAATTGTCCATTTAATCATATTACTATATAGTACTATAGTACTTATGTCATTGTAAACTATAGTTTAAATTAAATTTCCAATACTTATTATTTGCGCCAAGGCCCCCTTACTTCCAGTAATTATGTTTGACCACATATCTTATTCAAGTTACATAATATCCTTACACCATATAGTATGATATTTTATATTGCTATTAACATTATAAGCTAAGGTTTTAATAAAACCTCATTGATTTGCCGTAAGGCATAAGCATTAATATTCTGATTTTCCTCAATTCCCCCTCATGTCTCCATATTACAATATTGCATCACATGTTATACAATGTAACATACACCTTATATTATAACACCTTAACCATATAATTAATATAACCTATGGTTATATGTTTGCAAAATTTCAACAGCACTTATTTATTTTCTAGCACATTCTAACTTCTCATAGTTACATATTCACCATATACTTCATGGTATGTTACATAACCATATGTTATAACATTTAAATCTTATAATGAGATATAACCTATGGTCTTTTTTATATATATATATATATATATTTACCAACAGGCCTTAGGTTTGTTCGGTCTATATTTCTCCAGCAACATAAATTTCCAATTTATTACTTAATCATTTAATCTTCACTCTTATCGGGTTAATATTGATTTACCAAACAAATTACTAAAATCCACTAAATCTACTTGTTAACTTAGTCCCATGTTAACATATAACTAATCAGACCTTAACTATAAGTCTTAACAGATTAGTACCATTTCCAGATTAGTACTAATTCTTAATCAACACTAAGAACTTAATTCCGCATCAGTTTATTTTGGTTGAACCGTCTTTTTGCACTTATTTCTTTTGCACATGTGCTGCTATGGCAGAACAAAAGCACCGTTTAATTTTTAATTGAGCTTCCATACGCATATACATAATTCAATCCTGTGTTGTTATACAGCAGTAGTTTCAGTATTAGCATGTTTTTTTTGTTCAGTGATTAACAAGCATTACTAGTTGTCAAATTAAATTACATCAGTTCAGCTAATACACCATTTTTTTCCAGATAAACCCAATATGCAGCTGCTGTCTAGCCAGCAACAAATATCTGTTTAACTAATCATGTTTATGAGATTCAGGGCCAGCAGAGAATCTGTTGCTACTTACGGTTCTCATCGTTTGTTTCACCACAAGGATCAAACTTCTATTGTCATCATGGGCAGCGATGACTAGTTTGTAGTTTATATGCTTATCATTTATTTTACTGGAGTGACAGAATAATCAAGCTACTATTGTTGTAATTGTCTATATAGGTTGGAGTATATTACCGGTTTTGGAGAGAACTATCCTCAGCGTTTTTTTTCCTCAAATCTGGTTCGTGAGGTGCAGCAGTTCCACTGAATTATGATGTGCAATTCCAGTGGACTATGTGTGCAGCTGATGTGTAATTGCAGCAGTCCAGTGATGCACTGGTGAAGAAGATAATGGGGTGATTAGCTCCCAGTTTCAGCAGACTCGGTGTTTAAGTCACACTGGACAGATTCATCTCATTTGAATCTGGTGTACGATGAGTAGTTATCACTGCAGGGACATCACCGTAAGAAGAGAATGAGGACAGGCGCAAGGCATTTGTTCCTTGTTAGTAGCTACAACTTCCAGGGGGAAAAGAACAGAGTTCTGGCATCACAAGAAGGGATGGGGGAAATGTCAGGTGTGAACTTTGCCTGGTGTGCAAATCTTTTTGCTATACACAAACCAAGTCGTGCAAGAAGGGATGGAGAAAATTCAAGTATATTACCGGTAATGTAGAGAGCCAATACAGGTGTACAGATGGGTGTTC
Organism: Limonium bicolor; assembly: GCA_023374045.1. NCBI lineage: Eukaryota > Viridiplantae > Streptophyta > Magnoliopsida > Caryophyllales > Plumbaginaceae > Limonium > Limonium bicolor. The sequence goes on along the minus strand of CM041780.1, from coordinate 82,696,762 downwards.
TTGTTCGTCATTTTGCAGGCACAACAAGAGGTGGAATGGATTTTTGTTAACCGAGCATGATTTTGCAGTCCCAGTGGTCTACTAACACAAATTCCAAACACAAGAGAAGAATGAGTCAGAGAACACCACCACCGTACAGAACAGAAAATGAAGAGAAGTGCCACTTGTATGTTCAGCTTACCAGGATTGAATGAAGAGATGTACAGAGCACATATGTTCTGGTGCGTTGGCTAAAATTTTCCAATAATGAAGAGAATGGACAGAGATGTGGATATTCCTTGTTCTCCAAGTCTTCCATTGCAAGGCGCAGGCATGAGATGGAAGTGAAGATTGGCTCATATCATATGTTTCTGGCTCGCTAGTTTTGGTTCCCATCAAGAATAAAAAGGAATGAAGAGCGGCTACAAAGTATGTATGTTCATTTCACCAGCCAGGTTTGCAAAAATTACCTAGAAGAGATTGAAGAAGAAGCGGTAGGCATGTATGCTTGTTCACCGGATGGGCTTGCAAAGGTAACAGAAGTGGAGGGAATGAAGATAGGTGCAAGGCTCATGTGGTTCATGTTCGTTAGCTGGGTGGGTTGCAAATTAGCAACGTGAGGAGAGTGAAGAAGGTACAAGCAGGTGCCGACCATATTCGTCAGCTGGGTTGCAAAATTAACAACGTGCATAGAATGACGAGAGGTATATGTTTCCTGTTGCCATTGTTTTTCTGAGTGAAGAAGAAGAAAAACAGAGCGAGGCACAGAGCAGGACATTCCTCATTTGCCAGTTGGGTTTTGCAAATATCTGTCGGTGAGAAGAATGAGAGAGCGGTGGAGTTGTATGCTATTTGTTTGCCAGTTTGGATCGCAAGTTATTGTCAATGAAGAGAAACAAGAGAGGGCAGAACTGTATGCTCCTCGTTCAGCAGTTTGGCATGTGAAGAGAATGAGGAAGAGGGAGTATGTGTGTATGTTCGCCAGCAAGGTTTGCGGATTACCGTGACAAGAGAATGAAGAAGGGAAGGAGCTGTTAGTTCCTTCTGATGTGATACGGTCATACAGAAAAGAACTGTATGAAGTCAAATATACTGAGTATTTCGATTTCCTAGTGAATAGATAGGCATAGGGCTAGGGTCAATTGCTATAGGTGAACATAGTGATTTATGGGGGAACTCATGTGCCGGCAATGCAGTATGTGGACATGTTGTTTATGAACTTGTGCCATGTAGCATGTTAAAAGCTTGTACAGTATCGATGACTTTTTAGCAGATATTGGAGTCTGCAAGTGAATAGGTATGACTCACCAAACGGTGGTGGTAAGTACACGAGGTGGGAAACGGTGGGTTTAACCTTGGTAATGTCATAAATTAATACTCCTCTGTCCCATGGACAGTGTCCACTTTCCATTTTCTTCTTGTCCCAAATCATGTCTGTATTAAGTTTCTTCCTCTACTCTACTTTTCCTCCCCACCTTAATATGCGTGCAAAAGGAAATGAGAACCTGCAAATGGGACGGAGGGAGTACTTATTTTACTTTATTAAAGTTACCTTTATGAGTCACTTGTATACATAAGTGTGACCGGCAATATATGGTGAACACCCCCCTTAATCAACGGTAATGCATGGTCAAGGTCAAGGGATCATTGACCATAGTTTAGTTTAGGAATTAAAATGTTATTTTGGGTACTATTCACCCAAAATCATCCATTTTGATTTTATTTTAAACTTTGGTTTAGACTTTATAATATAGTCTACCATGACACATAAATGTTATAAAGAATGTAATATGGTCCTTGAAATGACATAAGACCAATACTTTGAAGTTATACACAAAAACGTGCTTTAAGTGTTTTAAGACACATTTTGTGTTAAGCTTGTTTTTGAGCTTGGTTTCTTTGGTAATTAATTAATTACACTCATTACACGATTACTAAGCTTAGGAACTTGATTTGGAATCAAACGGAGGTCACATGACCTTTAAAGTTTGTTTAGAGCACATTTTGCTCTAAATGACTTTTAAGCATGTTAATGTTGGTTCTTGATGTTGAAATACTGTCCAACAGCTTCATTAAGTTCATTAATGTGTTAATATGCTTAGGACAAAATTTTAGGTCCTAATGAGTTCATTTGGGTATATATTTACCTAATGGTCAAAGGGTGCAATAATTACTTTCTGTTGACCATTGTTGTTTTTAAACTGATTTTATGGCATGTTTAGGCCTTAATTTATTTGATTAAATGTTTAATTAGTTAGGGGTGTTTCAGTCTACCCCCTTAAAAAGACTTCGTCCCGAAGTCGTCTTTCTTAAATAGGTATATAATGTATATCTACCCATGACTCCCAAAATGCACATCTATGTGATGTAGCATTCACGCATAATGTATTGTGCTCATATTGCACATAGCCCTCAAGTGTGGCGTTACTTCAAATATATGGATATAGGTGATCCATCAGCACCATCGTATCCTATCAGTTCTAGCCATCTTGACAACCTCCCCGAGGTGTCCAGAACATTCAACATTCACCGTTCCATCTCTATGATTCAATCAGCATCTAAGTGATACAACATGAACTGAATTTATAAGAGAGTATATACACATATACATCATCCAACAAGTTCATATACATACAACATAACTGAGTATCTCATAGCATACTTACATACATGTACACAAACGAACACAGGTGCGCAATGCGCGTACAAACAACCGACAAAAACAGCGTATGCCCCGCATACAGAAACACAAAACTAGTGCACACTTGTGCACAACCAAGAGGCTTTACCCCCCTTAAAAAGGGTTACGCCCCTGTACCCCACAAGTATACAACAGCCACTCACCAAAGAGCGCTGGATACTTGGGTCTCATAGTATTCTTGTATTCAGAGACGGGTCGGTCTTAGACATTTGATTCTAAAAGTGGTTATGAGAAAAGGTGAGGCGCGTACTTTTCCAGCCCAAGGCATGGAGTACTTGGAGCGCTGTCTCTGTAACACCCCTACTCTAATCGACTCCTAATCATCTTACTTAACAATATAATCGCAGCGGTAATCTCAACAAGTCAACTACTGGTGTCACCGTCTTACTCGCCCATACGAGTAATAACGTACTTCCTGATATATTCTTACATACGAAACATTTTCTCGCAGTGACAACAAGAGATAGATCTAAACTTCCCAAACAAAATATAATACATTCCACAGTGAGCTTTCTAAGTGTCCAAAACCTATACACGTTTCTAGATTCGTATCAAAATGCAACAGTGCATGTTCGAATAACTGTAATCATACTACCCCCCCGCATCACTCTCTTTGCCGGCACCGGAAGTTGCATACCTGCAAAAATGGTAGTTTGTGGTATGGAATCAGCCCCCGCTGAGTATGTTATTACCTGACTGTCATGCACCCTCGGACCATTCAGTTATTTGGTCGAGAGCATGCACACCATTTTCATGCAAATAGTTTAATATTAGAACTGTAAAGCAACATTATATTTTGCAGTAAACTCAAATAACAAATAAGCCCCCGGCTCCACACATCATCGCATCGTAATAGACCACTGAAAGCGTTATAACGCTTATATGAGTGTAGACTCCACTCCAACAACACCCGAAAGTTCATAGTTGAGTATGTCGACTCGTTCGAACAATCCACAAAATCCACACACGAGCACAGTGACTCGACTCATCCAGTTCACACACAGATATAAGTACAGTTTATTTAATTAATCCAATTCACAACACACACTTATGAGTACAACGGCTTATACAATCAACACCACCAACATACCACACATAACCACACAGCATAACCAATGAACAACAAGGCGAAACAACGAGAATTATAAACGAGTATGAACTCTCGTCTTTGGCATGCACGCCCAAATAATGTTCGCCTAATGTACGAGTTAATAAAATCGTTCGGAATTGTTCAGTCATGTCTAATGACCGTCTCATTAGAACGACGTGTCTCTAAGTTACCCATCTCTTTGGCGGGTCACCCACGGCAGTAGCCACTCCAGCGGTAGAGTCTCCGTCCTACGAACAATCTGTAGTTCGTTGGAAATCTATCCTGATACTTACGGTTACCACACGGTATCCTAGTATCGTTAATGGACCACATTTCACAGCAAGAGCCACATCCTCTTGATAACTTATCTATACCATCGCATCGTTTTATTACTTTCCTTAACACAATAGACTAAGGTCGTTAGTCCAATCCTGAGTATGTCGACTCGGGATCCAGTGTTAGATACGAGAGCGGCGTTAAAGAGGCCAATGCTCCGTATATAAGTCTCAGATAATATATATATATATATATCTTATTATCCTGATGCTACAACGTTTACTTACGTTCCTTATGCTACACATACAAGATAGCATCACTGTCGCTAGTTCGTTTTATAATATGTTCATATATACGAACGGTACTGTTATCGCATGACAGTAATAGTAAAGCAGCATTTATACACAACTCAAGCATATTAATTCACACAAGCAGACATTCAATCTTATCACAGATTTCACACAATGTCTGAACTGAGGAAGTCCTCAGAGACAATCAAGCCACATAAAATACACATACCGTTCACCCTGGTGTATTACGGTGGAGTATGAATCAGCAAGATCCTATGCTCCGTGTGTCGTCTCTAACAGTCTATACAATACATAATGCTACTGATTAGCATACTGTATAACAACACAAAATTCTACGGTACCCCGTACCGTCACTAATCAACTCCGTTTAACCCCCCGTTATTAACTGTCAATATTGGTCGGGCTTTCGGTTTAACTCGAGATGGAAAAGTGTTACATTCGTAGTCATCTCGTATATAACATACTTATTGTTGTTGTTATCGCATGTAATATATATTAAACTTAAATGATATATATAACCATATATGTTTGGAGTACATGTGTATGATTCTCTCGACATAGCACTATCATTATAATTATGTATAAGTGATTCATAGACATATGTAAGCTATAATATAGTACATATATATAATTATATCATCATATCATTGCATTATGATTCCTTCGACATCACTATATCTCATTATATATTTTAATTCCAGTACATATGTACAATACTGTCATATCCATTAGTACACTCTTATAATCCATATATATTCCTTTCCCATCTCATATCATTTTAATTGTGGTAACACATAGTTATTGAACTATACTATATTTTCCACACTATGACATATTTATTATATATATGCATTATAGGGCTATTTATTATATGGTAAGTCATTATAATATATATTCATTCTTTTGATGAATACCTCTTATATTATAAATGTTATAGCTCTTATAACGTAAAAACCATATTATAAATTTCATTCCAAAATAGTATATTCCGAACAGCACCTATAATTCCCAAATATTTACAAAATCCACCACATAATTTATATAATTTATATAATGTTATATTATAGTTATATAACATATATTATGACATTTAAGTCATTAAAACAATTATAATCTATAGTTATATATTTGTTATGAAATCCAAACAGCACTTAAACTCTCGGTTTTTAATTAATTCCCACCAACTTCCATAATTTACAAATCAATCCCAAAAAATTCCCATTTCATTGTTACACTTATAATGTATACCTTATATTATAATCCTTAAACCTTAATATATTATAACTCATAGTTATAATTTCTCCAAAATACCGAGCAGACCCCATGGTCTTTTTAAATTTAATTTCCACCACTTAACTTTCTATTTTCACCAATTTACTCCATTTTTAAACATATAGTTTCTAATATCACCAAAACTATATACTATACATATATCTTCATAAAACCTTATATATAATCCCAAAATTACCAAACCATACATACCAAAAGTTATAAATATCATTATTAACCTTATACTTTCTCTAAATCTCGGTTTTACCACATATGTTACCCATGTGTAACAATGTTATGAAATATCTTATAGTATACCTAGATAATTCATATAAACTCCAAATTTACCCAAATCAACTTCTAAAAATCCCTAATAATCTAAGGTTTGTACTAAGCTCCATTTAGTACCCCTAGTTTTCGGAAATCACAATACCACCCCAAGACTTATAAATCTTTTACAATTTAATTACTATCTTAATATAAGGTAGTATTTTAATTCCTTAAATTCTCCAAACTTGGTCAAGGTCTCCTACATAGTCAACTTTGACTACTAATACCAATTGGGACCCAAAACTTTTGGTAATTACCAACAACACCCCATACTTTTCTATTTTTACAATTTTTACCCAAACTTAATAAAATGTTATACTTTTTATTAAATTCATTTAAAAACCCTAAATTGCTCTAAATTACCCACGGCTTTTCTAATTCCTTAATAATTACGAATTGGCCCCACTTTAATTATAAGCATAATAAAACTAAATAAGCTTATAAACTTAAATTAAAATGGCCTAATGACATGGCCTTATTACAACCTTGATCTTGCAAAATAAATTACACAATAAATGTCTCAAAATATAGCATATATATTCGGCCTCTCCATGGTTTAATTATTTTTCCACATAATGTCATAATTTGACCATTATGTTAATTAAATCTCTTAAATGACTAGCTTAATTTATCTTAGCCATTTTTTTTACATTTTTAGGTCAATATGACCTATATATGTATATTCACTCTCGGCCATATATATATATATATTTAAAGATTACAAAAATCATAAGTTTAAGGTGTTTATACCTTGATTTATCCTTGTATAGGCTCGGTCACTTGTAGGAAAATTCACCACTTGATTTAGACATGTTTAATACACAAAAACAAGATATGGTTACACTCCAAGCTTGAGCTTAGCCATAAGGAATAATTGATGTAAGATTTAAGGCAAAATCACCTTAAAAATGCGAGGGAAGTTCTAGGCATTTTCGACCTGAACCAAACCCCCCACAAGGTGTTAGATCCACCATATTGACATAGGAAATAGTTAGATCTCGAAATACTACCTTGTTATTAGGTTTTACCTTGGAAAAATGCCTTAAAAGAGAGTATTTCTCTTGGATCTCGGTCACCCTTGCTCCAAATGACTAACCAACAGATTCTACATGAAAAGGGAAGAAGATGAGGCTATGACCAAAGTTTCACAGCCAAACTCGAAGGGAATCAAAAGTTATGAGCTTAAAGCACATTTTTACCTTAAAATGTAGATTTGAACAACCTTGGTCCCTATACTGGTCTCAACCGAGTTTATCTCTTGTTCTAACCTTAGAACACTGAGAATAAGCCATAGGAATAGATGAGCCACGAAATTTAGGTGTTGGTGGTGAAGAGATGAAGAAAAAGAGCCAAAAATGACATTAAAACACTTACATTAGGAGCTTAGGAGCTAGGTTTGTCTTCCAAGCTCAAGAACAAGTCTTGAGAGCTCCAGGAAGAAGGAGAACTCGGCTGGGCAGTGTGGAATCGGACAAGGAAGAAGGAGAAGGTGGGAAAAGTAAGTAAAGTTTGAAATAATGTAAAAAGTAACATTATTTTCTAAAAGTAAATGCATTAGGTAGCATTATTGTCAATCAAGGAAATTATGCAGCCTCCTCTCTTATTGCCAGCCGGCTGCCATGGTCCAAGTGGGTCAATTAGTTGACCATTGACCATACTTGGTCAATTTGACTCATGTGGGCCCCACTTTAGGGTTTTATTAATATTTTAATATTAAATTTGTAAAAATTCGTAAATTTCTGGAATTAAATTCCTAATATGATATAATATGATTATATATCATATTTAAGGATAATTATAATTTTTAAGCCCATCAAAAATCAATTTAAAAGGCAATCTCACAAAAACGTGCTTTAAGGAGTTTTAGCGCACATTTTTGTGTCACAGGGTGTTCCTGAGCTTAGTTCTCTTTGAGAATGGTTTTATTGTGTTCCTTGATTCATTATAATACTTAGGAGTCCACTCTGGATCCTATTTGAGGTTATACAATCTTTATGGTGTCTTAAAGCACATTTTTGGCTTTACCGATCTTAAGGCGTGTTTTGCCTTGTTGAGATCTTTTAGATTGTTCCCCAATAATATTTAGATGTTTAATAATCATCTTAGATCATTAATAGATCATTTAATTATATTTTAAAGATTAGGGGTATTTCAGTCTCAACCACTTCTATTGGGCCCACTCGCTCTGTATGGAGGTGCAGACCCACGGATATGGGGCTAATACGCCCTTCATTCTATTGATATCTTAGATGGTTTGTTGGCAGCAGTTTATTGCTGGTGTTGTTTCATTATGACGGTGTCGTTCACGGTCTTTGTAACTGGAATGGAAGTATCTCAGTCGGTGCGATAACACTAGTTGTATCTGCACATGACAGGATGGAAATCGTATATCGATATTTTAGATCGTTAGTGTGCCATATAATTCAAGTCGTTATTGTCTTCACTCGTCAGGGTTATGTTGAGATGAAGTATGATGTAAATAATCATTCATATTTAATGTCGTTCCCACTAGTCATAATATTTTCTTTAAGACATGTCGTTAGTAATGCACGAGGATGCTTTTGTAATCTCGTGTCTTCCGGTGTTTTGTTCCGGAGTGATGTATTTAATGAAAATACTTGTTATGTATTTCATGTAGGTATCTATAGAGCTTCCTGTGTGGCGGTTTCGCAACATTCACTGTATATTTATCTCATTTATTAAGGGAATCCACTGTTATAATCACATTCATTTTCTGCACTATGTAACATCCCATTGGGTATGTTTGGCAGTTGAGGTATTTTCCTCTCGTATATTTGTATCTTGTACTCTCACATTATTCACAAGGAATATAATTGTATGTTTATGAGTTCCTGTGCGAGTTATAGTTTGAACTCTCTATTTATTTAGGAACGTGTCCCTTAACAGTCTAGGTTGTTGTGTAGCCCGACTTCCATTTTATGTCTCATCATTGTTTTTTTTTTTGTGAGCTTTGCTCGTCTGTGTTTGGAAATGTACGCATTCTAACAGTTGTTTGTAGCGGTCGCTTCCGTGCGCACCATTTTCCAGTCGATTCGACGGATTAAAGTTAGTGTACTAGCTTTACCTTTATTGTATACTGGATAATAATGTACTTGTGTACAACCTTTTCGGTTAAGAATGTACCATTGTCATTGATTTTTAGTGTTGTTGTATATATTTTATATTTGGAGAGTAGTTCTCTCTTCGCCCCCTTTTACGGGTAATGATTATAATCATTAAGTGGTTCTGAGTAATGCATGTTGTTGATTTAAACTGCTATTGAGCCTTCTTGGGTATTATATTTTCATTCGCCCATTTATTGGGTCTTCTAGCTTGTCAATTAATTACTATCAATTTTTCTCCACTGTTGGGAGGTTTTCCTCTTAGGGTTACTGTATTTATCCACTCCTTTGAGAAGTTATAGTTTGATCATATTATATCCAGGGTTGTTGGTTGCATTCACTTTGTTAATTAAACTGGGTTTATTCATTAGTTTATTCTAAGTGGTTATTTACACTGGTCTGGGTTTACATTTCTGACCTTCATGTGGAGTTGACTACTTCCAGTGTTTCTGTCACCACATGTCTACATGTATGGGGTACCGTACTGATACATTGCTACTTGCTCGACTAACCCGGGAATGAGTCTGTCGAGCCCACAAGCTCCCATGGAGTGTGGTCGTCCCATAACTCGTTTATAGACTCGCAGTGTCCGTCACACGTTTGTGAAGTATTCTTGTGTCAATATCCCTTCTTGTTAGTATTGGGGGTCTCCCATGCGACTGTTCAGTTCTCCGGGTTTCCTGCCCAATTGTATGGGTTCGTGTATTTATTGGTAGATGTTTGTTATATTTATTCTAAGGGTAGGACTCGCACCGTAATAATAGGAGCTGGTTTTACTCGTTTCTTTGTTGTTAAGTATATTACTGATAACGGTTTGTTAATTTCTTTAAGAGAATCTTTGAATTCTTGTGTTGTAAGTTGTTTAGTAATTTCTTTATTGGGGTTACTCGTATACTGGGTCATCTGTTGTTATTTAAATTTCATGTGTGCGGTTCGGCGCTTGTTAGATAATTCACATGTTATTCACATAGCTTACGGTATGTACCGTAGCTCTCTTGACATTATTATATTTCCTGGGTCATGTTGTTTACGTAGTACCGGACTCCGTGGCGAGGATGTGTGCATCCTTCCTTTATGGAAGTCCTTATGGTAGTTTGCTTCTGGTTATCTGTCATATTAATTTAGACATCGTTTTTCTTGGTAACATAAACTTAAAGGTGGTTGGAGGCGGTGTCCCTGTTCTCCTGGGCTTACGCCCGTTTACTAGTACATTAAGTACTTACTCAAACTTACGCCATTTAGAGTTTAGTTTAGGTATTTTATATTATTGGTTACACTTGGATATTTATATTAGTGTTTAGGCGATTTGCCGTTGTCTATTTCACATATTCATCATTACTGATAGTCGTACTAGTAGTAGACGACATGTCTTTTATATAAACACATGGTTTTTACATGGTGGAACGCCAATGGCGGTAGCCACTCTTTTACTTGGAACTTGTCCATGATCATTATGATCGTGATGATACACATAAGATTTAATTTCGACGTTTATTCATTCATTTTGTACATGAGCGTGCATGACACTCCTTGGTGAAGGTAGTGCTCAGGGTGGTAGTTATTCATGCGTTCAATATAGATTCGCGTTTATTGTTGCTACTGATGCTGGTAGTAACCGTATTACGGTATAGTTGTTCTTTTCAATTTTGGTCCAACTGTGGACTGATCTGTATCACAACCTTTTTGGTGTTGGTCACAAGCTGGCGTCATCCGTTGCGGCTAATATTGGTATTGTTCGTTAAGTGTTCGTATTTTCGTCACAATTTTCTATACATATCATACGGGAGTGAGTTGTTACTCACCGGTAATTTCATTTAATATTGTATGGTTGAATTATTGCTAGTTGTTTTTTAGCTAGAATTTGCAATTTTCGTTTTAATTTTACCGTATGATTATTATATACAAGTGTGAGTTGTTGGTCACAAGTATTCTTATTTAATGCCTTATATTAAATTGTCACTAGTTGTTTGTAATTAGTACTGTAGTTTGGTTTATCCTGATTGTAAATAATTGTGGCAACTAGTGAAGAGTCTCAGGAGTCATCCGACCCTGGTGTGATCAGCACCAGCGTTGGACTATCCTTCCACCCCAATTTGTGTTCAGCTTCCCTTTACCTGTACCGGATCAAGTTCCACCTCCCACGTCCATACCACGCCATTAAATAATTTACAATTTTGTCATAGTATTTGGTTCGTAAGCCGTTATTATTGATTCATCACTGTTAGATGAAGGTAGTTGGTTATGGGCTGACGTATGCCCCTTTTGTTATGATTACTCGGACTCATCGGTCCTTCCAAGGTTATAAGCCTCGTATCTTAGCGGTTTCGTAGTTCCAAGGTGATACATTGTGGTTAAGTCGTTGTATTCGAGTCGTACGAATGTTTGGCGGTTATTGGTAGCCAGGGTGTTGTACCACTGGTCTACATAGTTTATAGAATTCGTTTGTAACGATAATAGTAATTGTAACTACGTCGTAGTTGTTTGCAGCACTTGCAGCAGCAAGTGCGCGAGGTAGATGAAATTATTAACGAATGTCTAACTTCGTGCTTGCCTTAGCAAGTGCGCCAGGCAGGTTGAATTGTCGGCTTCAGACTTGTCCGTCTTACTACCGCTTTGGTTGTTCAAGTACGGTTAGAACGATTGTTCCTAAAAAGGATGGTAATCTGGTTGGAAAATTTTCCTTTCCACCTCGTCATTAGAATGTATAAGTTTCACCTCACATTGGATTCACGGTAGCATAAACGCTTGGAATTTTGTTTCTCCACAGGTGTCGTTACGACAAGGTTCTAGTGTTACCGTAATATGTGTACTCAAGATTAGGTCTACAATTTGAATATGACAAGACGAGTGAACTTTACAAAATTCTCCACACTCACAATATATTTTCAGTTTACAGTTGGGTATTACAATTCAATTGCATGGTAGTTAGAGATGCCCATTACTAGCGACGGTCTCGCGGAGCTCAGGATGCTCCCGATCCGCTTTCCCTTGTATCTTGGGTGATCCTTTCCATGACGTTTACCGTAGCAATGGCGCTCGCCCCCGGCGGTGCCTATCACTAACGCTTGGTCATTTTACATTTTAAAAAAAGGTAGGGTATTGAAATTTTATTAATGTTACAGGAGTAGGAATTTATTCATTCAGTGCAAAAGCGTTTAGACGGTTTGTTGGGCTTGTAGCCCTCTTCCCTATATTCGGGGATTGTATTCCTCTGTTGTATTATACTCATTGGGTTGTGGCGGGAGGGGTACTGTCAGCGGTAGTCCATACTGGACTTCCACATGAAAGTGGAGTCGCCAATGTACTCACGACGTCACGACGTTCGTATGTCTCCTCCTGACTGAGCTCCCAGCTGGTCCGTAACGGAGATACTTCCCGGGCCGTTATGCCCTTGGCCAGCTTCTTGGCTCACACACCACTAGAGTTCGGTATCACCGTTCGTCTTCTCGTTACTCGATAACTCATCACAGCATAATCCACTCGTTTGTGCGCCTCAAGGGCTAACTCTTGCAAGCCAAAGGCTTTGCTACACATAAATTCACTTAAACGAAGACTTTTCGTACCTCACAAACTTTCCCGTATATCCTAAATCCTAGGCTCACTATCTTAAATCCTATTATCTCGTCATCAGAGCGGTACTCCGCTCTGATACCACTTTTGTAACACACCCACTCGTAATCACGTAATAATCACTCACGTAGCATTTAATTAATAACGTCTCACAACGGAAGCCTCACATTAATAAACTCACTTGGGTGTCACATGCCATTACTCGCCCATACGAGTAAAGAAGCAGAAATAAATAAACTAAGAAATAACACTGGTATTACAAATACAACCGTAGTGATAACGAGATACTAACCTATACATCATTCTAACCCAAGAGTAACTTTAACAACAAGTGAGCGTCTAGGTAAACCTCATATAAGTATAAACGTTATAAATACACTAAACTAATGTCCATCCTATACTTACAAAATCTCGCACTGTAATTAAAATTCTAACTACCCGGGCCCGCTCTTCGGCTTCGACGGTAGTCATCACCTGCACGTAATGCCATAAAGGCTCAGCGATAAACGTTGAGTACGCAGGCCTGTACCCTATTGGTCACTTAATAGTCATGGTCGCCATTATTACGTTCGTTACATGCTTTACCGGTGTACAGGTATTTAAAGCAGTAAACACATGGATGACGGTAATTTTAAACAAGTAATACAGTCACTACATTTCACGCAATCACACACAACAACACACAACACAATAATAGTAACATTAACACGTACAGCCGTTAGTAACGGTCAGGTTATTTAGTTAGTCACACGACCCCCGGGTCCTCATTACATCACATCACAAACGTTTAGGGTGTCAAGTTAGGACAACCCGAAACAATCTCACTTGAACAGTAGTCCCACGTACACACAAGGTGCTCACTGCCCTGATGATCCGAAGACTCCGGGACTATTTCACTTTGCCTTTGTAAAGGCGTCCATTTAGGTGGCCAAGGGCCTGGTGCCAACGTAGCACACTCCGCCTGACGATCTACTAGGTTCGTTCAGGATTAACTAGGGTAAACCCGATACGGGGATAACCCAAGAGATCCTACGCGCGACCAGCAGCCAGTGACTGTCTGGATTAAGGTACATCATCACATTCTCTCACTCTCCACTGTTAACTTTGTTTTTAGTTAGATAGTCAGTTACAGTTTTTTTTTATTTATGGAGAATATCACTTATTTTGTTGGCTGCCCTGTGGGACTTACGCATGCCTAGAATTGTTCTAGGTAGTATTCATGTTCGAGTCAAGGCTCTAGGGACCGACAATGTCGTGTCTCATTCCTAAGTGTTTTACTTAGGATATAACTACATACTTATAATGATTAGTGTATTATGCCAGAGATAGGTATTCACAATCACATAATCCGTATATGTAGTTTATATAAGTCGATCTATAGTCGACGTAGTATTAGTCCCGGAGAACGTTCGCGCACAATTAAATGGTGCGGGAAATTTAAACAATCAAACATCACATATCACAATCACATCCACTCACATACATACATGCATCACACACGTTATATAGCACACATATCTGAGCCCGAGGAAGTCCTCAGGACATCTCAGATCAGACCCCTTTACGTACCGTTCACCAAAGACCTAGGTTGCGCAGTAGACCTCTAGCTCATCAAGCGCCTTCGTCGGTAGCACGATCTAGATACACATAACACTATAAGTCAATCCACATGACTTAATTCAACTCGGTACGTCCGAATAACACTAGTATTCCCGACGTTTCATTCCCAGGTTTCCACTGTTATTTGTTAAAGTACCGTTATACGAGATTCGTTATCGTGGTCGTTTTTTCATTTATCGATGTCCAGGTTTATTTAAATGGGTCGGTTAAAAGACACTTTAGTTATAGCGTTCTTAAGCGTTAGGATTTATTTCATTGTATCCCGTATTATTCACGAGTATACAAATATATTTCACGTTTATACTTAAGTATTAACTTTAACCAATCCGGTTAAGTATATGAGTATAAAATTTTAATGTATAGTTACATGTATACATGCAACGCTACTTCGCATCTTATATTATGCTCATGCACTAATGTTTATAATTCATTCCATGAATTAATATTTTTCTCTTTTAAACTAAGGTATTTAATATATAGCTGCATGAATGCATGCACTAATATTTATGTGGCATTTTTTTTTTGCCATTTATTATAATACAATGTATTATAAATATTCAAGACTTGTAACAAGTTATATTTAATTTCCAACTAATTAACTTGCACTTTACAAACTTGGTAGTGTAGTAACATTCGCTCTTTATATTATATAGTTTCCAACTATATCATATACACATTAATTATATTTATTCACATATGCCTGCGCAACACATATATATACACTTATGTTTATATTCATGATTCATTCTCTCATATTATATGTCACATTTTCATCATCTTAATGTAAGATGATTATTTGATTTATTGCATTATATCATGCAATTTATATTAAGAACTTATCTTAATATTTTGTAACATTCCATGACATATACTATAACTCCTAAGGTTTATTTTGTACTAACCTTAGTTTTTAAATTCCATTATCCCAATAATTGTCACATTATTTATGTGTATATTATTAATGGTAATTGTCCCATTTAATCATATTAATACTATATAGTACTATAGTACTTATGTCATTGTAAACTATAGTTAAAATTAAATTTCCAATACTTATTATTTGCGCCAAGGCCCCCTTACTTCCAGTAATTATGTTTGACCACATAATCTTATTCAATGTTACATAATATCCTTACACCATATAGTATGATATTTTATATTGCATTAACATTATAAGCTAAGGTTTTAATAAAACCTCATTGATTTGCCGTAAGGCATAAGCATTAATATTCTGATTTTCCTCAATTCCCCCTCATGTCTCCATTATTACAATATTGCATCACATGTTATACAATGTAACATACACCTTATATTATAACACTTAACCATATAATTAATATAACCTATGGTTATATGTTTGCAAAATTTCAACAGCACTTATTTATTTTCTAGCACATTCTAACTTCTCATAGTTACATATTCACCATATACTTCATGGTATGTTACATATACCATATGTTATAACATTTAAATCTTATAATGAGATATAACCTATGGTCTTTATTTATATATATATATATATATTTACCGAACAGGCCTTAGGTTTGTTCGGTCTATATTTCTCCAGCAACATAAATTTCCAATTTATTACTTAATCATTTAATCTTCACTCTTATCGGGTTAATATTGATTTACCAAACAAATTACTAAAATCCACTAAATCTACTTGTTAACTTAGTCCCATGTTAACATATAACTAATCAGACCTTAACTATAAGTCTTAACAGATTAGTACCAATTTCCAGATTAGTACTAATTCTTAATCAACACTAAGAACTTAATTCCGCATCAGTTTATTTTGGTTGAACCGTCTTTTGCACTTATTTCTTTTGCACATGTGCTGCTATGGCAGAACAAAAGCACCGTTTAATTTTTAATTGAGCTTCCATACGCATATACATAATTCAATCCTGTGTTGTTATACAGCAGTAGTTTCAGTATTAGCATGTTTTTTTTGTTCAGTTGATTAACAAGCATTACTAGTTGTCAAATTAAATTACAATCAGTTCAGCTAATACACCATTTTTTTCCAGATAAACCACAATATGCAGCTGCTGTCTAGCCAGCAACAAATATCTGTTTAACTAATCATGTTTATGAGATTCAGGGCCAGCAGAGAATCTGTTGCTACTTACGGTTCTCATCGTTTGTTTCACCACAAGGATCAAACTTCTATTGTCATCATGGGCAGCGATGACTAGTTTGTAGTTTATATGCTTATCATTTATTTTACTGGAGTGACAGAATAATCAAGCTACTATTGTTGTAATTGTCTATATAGGTTGGAGTATATTACCGGTTTTGGAGAGAACTATCCTCAGCGTTTTTTTTCCTCAAATCTGGTTCGTGAGGTGCAGCAGTTCCACTGAATTATGATGTGCAATTCCAGTGGACTATGTGTGCAGCTGATGTGTAATTGCAGCAGTCCAGTGATGCACTGGTGAAGAAGATAATGGGGTGATTAGCTCCCAGTTTCAGCAGACTCGGTGTTTAAGTCACACTGGACAGATTCATCTCATTTGAATCTGGTGTACGATGAGTAGTTATCACTGCAGGGACATCACCGTAAGAAGAGAATGAGGACAGGCGCAAGGCATTTGTTCCTTGTTAGTAGCTACAACTTCAGGGGGAAAAGAACAGAGTTCTGGCATCAGAAGGGGATGGGGGATGTGGGGAAATGTGTGAACTTTGCCTGGTGTGCAAATCTTTTTGCTATACACAAACCAAGTCGTGCAAGAAGGGATGGAGAAAATTCAAGTATATTACCGGTAATGTAGAGAGCCAATACAGGTGTACAGATGGGTGTTCTTGTTCGTCATTTTGCAGGCACAACAAGAGGTGGAATGGATTTTTGTTAACCGAGCATGATTTTGCAGTCCCAGTGGTCTACTAACACAAATTCCAAACACAAGAGAAGAATGAGTCAGAGAACACCACCGTACAGAACAGAAAATGAAGAGAAGTGCCACTTGTATGTTCAGCTTACCAGGATTGAATGAAGAGATGTACAGAGCACATATGTTCTGGTGCGTTGGCTAAAATTTTCCAATAATGAAGAGAATGGACAGAGATGTGGATATTCCTTGTTCTCCAAGTCTTCCATTGCAAGGCGCAGGCATGAGATGGAAGTGAAGATTGGCTCATATCATATGTTTCTGGCTCGCTAGTTTTGGTTCCCATCAAGAATAAAAAGGAATGAAGAGCGGCTACAAAGTATGTATGTTCATTTCACCAGCCAGGTTTGCAAAAATTACCTAGAAGAGATTGAAGAAGAAGCGGTAGGCATGTATGCTTGTTCACCGGATGGGCTTGCAAAGGTAACAGAAGTGGAGGGAATGAAGATAGGTGCAAGGCTCATGTGGTTCATGTTCGTTAGCTGGGTGGGTTGCAAAATTAGCAACGTGAGGAGAGTGAAGAAGGTACAAGCAGGTGCCGACCATATTCGTCAGCTGGGTTGCAAAATTAACAACGTGCATAGAATGACGAGAGGTATATGTTTCCTGTTGCCATTGTTTTTCTGAGTGAAGAAGAAGAAAAACAGAGCGAGGCACAGAGCAGGACATTCCTCATTTGCCAGTTGGGTTTTGCAAATATCTGTCGGTGAGAAGAATGAGAGAGCGGTGGAGTTGTATGCTATTTGTTTGCCAGTTTGGATCGCAAGTTATTGTCAATGAAGAGAAACAAGAGAGGGCAGAACTGTATGCTCCTCGTTCAGCAGTTTGGCATGTGAAGAGAATGAGGAAGAGGGAGTATGTGTGTATGTTCGCCAGCAAGGTTTGCGGATTACCGTGACAAGAGAATGAAGAAGGGAAGGAGCTGTTAGTTCCTTCTGATGTGAATACGGTCATACAGAAAAAGAACTAGTATGAATGAGTCACCAATATACTAGATATTTTGTAGGGTTTCCTTAGTGAAGAGGGAAGCTCATGGGCTGCCGGCAATTGCAGTATAAACGTGGGAACATGTTGATTTATGTGGTAACTTGTGCCATGTGTAGGCATGGTATAAAAGCTTGTACAGTATCGATGACTTTTTAGCAGATATTGGAGTCTGCAAGTGAATAGGTATGACTCACCAAACGGTGGTGGTAAGTACACGAGGTGGGAAACGGTGGGTTTAACCTTGGTAATGTCATAAATTAATACTCCCTCTGTCCCATGGACAGTGTCCACTTTCCATTTTCTTCTTGTCCCAAAATCATGTCTCATATGTATTAAGTTTCTTCCTCTACTCTACTTTTCCTCCCCACCTTAATATGCGTGCAAAAGGAAATGAGAACCTGCAAATGGGACGGAGGGAGTACTTATTTTACTTTATTAAAGTTACCTTTATGAGTCACTTGTATACATAAGTGTGACCGGCAATATATGGTGAACACCCCCCTTAATCAACGGTAATGCATGGTCAAGGTCAAGGGATGATCATTGACCATAGTTTAGTTTAGAATTAAAATGTTATTTTGGGTACTATTCACCCAAAATCATCCATTTTGATTTTATTTTAAAACTTTGGTTTAGACTTTATAATATAGTCTACCATGACACATAAATGTTATAAAGAATGTAATATGGTCCTTGAAATGACATAAGACCAATACTTTGAAGTTATACACAAAAACGTGCTTTAAAGTGTTTTAAGACACATTTTGTGTTAAAGCTTGTTTTTGAGCTTGGTTTTCTTTGGTAATTAATTAATTACACTCATTACATGATTACTAAGCTTAGGAACTTGATTTGGAATCAAACGGAGGTCACATGACCTTTAAAGTTTGTTTAGAGCACATTTTGCTCTAAATGACTTTTAAGCATGTTAATGTTGGTTCTTGATGTTGAAGTACTGTCCAACAGCTTCATTAAGTTCATTAATGTGTTAATATGCTTAGGACAAAATTTTAGGTCCTAAGGAGTTCATTTGGGTATATATTTACCTAAATGGTCAAAGGGTGCAATAATTACTTTCTGTTGACTATTGTTGTTTTTAAACTGATTTTATGGCATGTTTAGGCCTTAATTTATTTGATTAAATGTTTAATTAGTTAGGGGTATTTCAGATGAAGTATGAGTAAAGTAACAAGTAAGTAAGAACATGGTTGGTGTAAGCCTTATGAACCCGAGCGAGGAGAAAGAGAGCATCCGATTAGATCGGATGAATAAGGAACTAATATGAACGGTTGACTGACGAACTGTCTTCCCTCGTAGGTATTAAATCTTGTGTATGTATGTAAGTATTGTTGCTTGTGTATGATGTTGTAGTATTAGTATGTATGTATGCATGGAAATGAACTCCTTGTATTCGACCAAAGTAGTCGGCGTACCCCGGTTAGCACGCGGGGTATACGAATTTCATATGCAGCAATTTGCTGAGCCCCGAGGGGCACCGTTTTTATTTTTCCAGGTACTTGAAGCTTAACACCGTTCGAGAGCAGGACGGGGTTGCTACAAAAGCATGGGTCGAAAACTTAGTACATTTGTATTGATTTGTAGATGTTGAATTGTAAGAAAATATGGTTATTAGTGAACTTGAGGAACTTGGATACTCGGTATAGTATTGTATGGATGTTGCATTGTATAAGGATTCAGTTGAAGTTGTAATTGTACTAAGATTGGATTAAGGAATTGGGATGTATTGTTTGGTATAGTATACTCTGTATATTCAAGTCATCATACCGATAGTATGTAGTATTGTAACTGGCCTTGTTAGTCACGTGGATGACTAACGGCATTGTACACCCACCGTTGAGTATGTAGTATCTGCTGCGAAGGTAAGTAATTGTGAAGTAATGACGGGAGTAGCAGCAGTGGTGTTACAGGTATTTCAACATTTTTACATTTATCTATTTTGACGGTTTGTATAAACAACCGGTGAAATAGTTATTTTTTTTTAAAAAAATTGTTTTTCACATCCACCATATTTTCAATTATCGAACCTACATAGACATTCAGATACACCTGTAGTTACAGTCATCAACCCAGGCATTCAGATACACCTGATATTATCAAACAAACGGCTTTCCATCCGTTTTTACCAAAAACCATTTTCACTACACTACATAAGCGCTTGCAAGCGCGTTCCAACACGTTTCTACCAAAACTAATATCCACTTACAATACAAGATATATCTGTTACATATCCAAAGAAATTAACTTCAATAGTACAAAGCTTCGGAGATATACTTTGCCCATTTCTCAAGCACATAGTCAATATTGGATTTTGTGTACATCAAACCTTCACCAAGAAGTAGATGGAATGCCTACAAAATTGACAAAAAGAAAACAAAATTGTAAGTAGTCAATTGTCCTAAGTGGTTACAAATGAATTAAATCTAATTAAACAATGACATAACGCAAACCCCTCTAATGTAGAATCATCCACACATGCGATTGCTGATATTATATCATACATATATCTAATGACATAATAACCGCACTCTGAGCCTCCAAGTTGTTTTGCACACTACATATTGACAAATTAATATACTTAATAAATTACATAAAAACATATTCAAGTTTAATTAAAATTGAGTGTAAATATATTTAAAAAACTTACAAAAATTGCTAAAATCGCCAGAGACAGTATAAGTTTGAATATTACCGGTTCCAGAATTCAGCTACAACCCACTCTAGCTTCGATCTGGTGTGAGAGATGAGCATTTCCGATGATCAATATCGGCAGTCGAGAGGTGCAGACTGTAACACCCCTAATCCTAAACCTGTAATAACGTCAAAAGTCGTAGCATAATAAATAATAATTCGCAGCGGAAAATAAAACTATCTACCTTGGTGTTACACGCCGTTACTCACCCTTGTGAGTAACAAGGCATCCTTACTCCTTCCAACAATTTCAACTCCTCACGCTGTGATGAACAGATACTGAACACTCTAATTATTACAAACAAATCCAACTAAATGAGCAACTAACTAAATACTACAACCTCCTTAATACAATACAAAAAAAACCAAAGGTGTTTATTGAAAACACATCAGCTACCCCCGTGTCCCGCACTCCGGCTTGAGTCTTCTTCAATAACCTGGAATGTTTGGCCCATTGAAGTGGTCAGCAATCGAAATGCTGGTATGCTAAATGTAGTCTTAAATCATCTAGATTCCTTAAGTCGTTTTAGCCATCTTGATTTTAGATTCTTTACATGAAATACCGGTTTACAATAATAACAGTAATAACTGTAAACATTAAACAATCACATAATAATTCACCTGTAAACATCAATGTACAATAGTACACAACACCAATAACCACACATCAATAATCCATAATAATAACCAATAATCACACATCAATAATCCATAATAATAACCAATAATCACACATCAATAATCCATAATAATAACCCACAAGATACGCGTATTAAACTGTACTTGTTAGTTGGTCACCTGACCCTTATCCTTTAAACCAGTCACTTAACCTTTTCCAATTAAATTCCACCTCAGGCGTCATGTCAAGACAACCCTTAATAACTTATTAATGGACGATAGTCCCCTGGGTTCCAATGGAACCGTTACCAGCTGACCTTATGGCCCTGGATAAATATAAGACCGATCCGGTCGAACCTGTGCACCAACGGCAGTGCCCTCCGCCATCCTCGAATGTGACTGATGGATTCCCTTGAGTGACTCCCAATTGAAGTCTCTCGTAGTGATCACGATGCGCAACCAGAAAGTCGAAACAGTCTGGATTCCTCTCTTTATAAGTTAGCCCTTTAGTCAATGATACAATATCCAATCCTTGAGTTAAGACTATAACGGTTAACCATCAGTTAGGTTTAGTAATACCTAAAGGTCAGTTAGTCTTGTTCCACTTTGGATGTATAAACTTCCAGTCATAAGACGTTCGCGTGTAATTAAAACGCAACAGTGTTGAGCAACACAGTATACAAAATAATATACATAAAATCACAGATATCGCTCTTAATTAAACACACACGTCTGGACCTTAGGAAAATCCTAAGGACATTCAGACCACACAATTAACATACCATTCACCAAGTAACTACTAGCTTGACAAATTCCTGTTCAGTAGTTCCCTCTCGTACGCTGTTATATAAACATGCAAACCGGGTAATATTAATATGACTATTCACTAAATATTACAGTACTGTTACTGTAGCGTTCATTCTCGTTGTATAATAACTCTGTATGTTCTTTTTTTTCCCCTGTTATTTAACAGCGGTTCTAGATAGTTCACTAGTTCATTATTTTATGTAGTATCCACATGTGATAATGAATTCCCATATTATGATATTTCTTCATCTCCTTAATTACGTATCCATAATTATTTCTCTTATTCCATATACCAGTATAATTTGGTTATCTTTATTATAACCACAATTATTTCATAAACTATATATTATATTCTCTTGGTTATTATTATCATAACCATAATTTTTTCATAAACCTTATATTATTCCCCATAATATATCATATTACTTAACTTTAATTCCTTTCTTTATTAAATTACCAAACTAACCTTATAATTTCAGTATTTATATTTCGGACACATTAACTTTTGTAACTTACCAAATAACCACATATATCTTTTCGGTAATTACAATTCAAATACTCCAACTTCTATGACCATATAACTTTATAATTTATTAAATATTCATATTACTTTCGATAATTGCAATCTAATTTTATAAATTACCAAATAACCATATAACCTTTATAATTTACTAATAACCACTTAACATTTGGTAATTCCAAAATGAATATTCTAATCTTTATAAATTACCAAATGACCTCATTAATTTCGGTCTTGACATATACTTTCCTTATATTTACATTTTAATCCCAAAACTTTATATAAGTTACATATTAACTTATAAACTATAGTGTTAATACTTAATTTCTTAAGATAACCAAGTGGACACTTATATTTTGGTAAATTACCTTTTCGCCCCTTTTTTTTAATTTGATTTCACATATATCTTTTATAAATTACATATTCACACCAAAACTTATATAAATTTAATATTTTATGTCATAAATCCTTTTAACCAAAGTTTTTGGTCAACACTTTGACCAAGACTTAATTTCATAATTATACTTTGATATACCCATAAAATCATATATAATTCGGTTATACTTCCAAACTTCCCAATAATTACCAAATAGCCCCAAAACTTTATAAAATGTTATTTTAACACTTAACCATTATTTAAATTCACCAAAATTCATAATATTAATTCCTACCTTATATTATGACATAATTATACCAAATTAACCCTTATGTTCTTGGAATCATATATAATACACTAAACTTTTCAAAATTTACATTTTAGCCACATAACTTTATAAACTAGCCATTTAAATACTTGTAGCTATTTTTAATATTCCCAAAATTTATAATATAAGTTAATATACTTATATATTTCGAAAATCACCAAATAAAACATTTCATTCTCGGCCTTACTATATTTTTACCATATAGTTTTAAAACTTGATTTAAACTTTATAATAAATACATATAAATGTATATATGCCATATAACACTTCTAAAAATTATGCTAATGACTTAGAATGATTATAAACTTAAAATAGAACCTTTAGTCCTTAGGTATTTCGGTTTAACTATATATGTATCATAATTAATTTTTGTGACACATATTCATACCTTAAGGTAATAATCTTACCTTATATGTTATAAATTATTTTCCTTGATATTTTAACCCAATATTTTCGGCCTTAATATTAATAAGGCTTATACATAATTTTTATACCTAAGTTTGAAGCTTAAATCAAACTTAAACTTAATAACCCTTATTTATAGAAACTTACTCTTTAAATCAAGACAATTCTTGTACTTGATTTCTCCTTGAATTCTAGGCTCTCCAAATGCTATCTTGATGAAGAACTTTCGGCCTTATATATATTTAGGAGATCCATTTGTTAGACTTCTAACAAGGATTTATAAATAAGATTTGGAGTAGTTTTACAAGAGTTTACCTTATGAATTTTTCAAGGAATTTTCGGTAGACCTTGAGATGGTTGTAGATCTAAATTTCCTTCATGAAATACTGAAGATAATATAGGTTTAGAAGTTCATAAATTTTCGGTAATAACCTTAGGTATTTTGCTAGGATTTTCAACATGAAATATACCTTAACTTGATCTTGTTGTTCCTTGTCTTGTTGTTGAATTTAGGAACCTCCTTGGAAGACTTGTGCTTGGCGAAAATTGTAAGAGTTGCTAGGATGATTTCTTGCTTCAAGACTTAGGAGATTTAACTAGGAATTTACATAGAAATGATGTTAGAACTTAGAACACCATTAATGGAGCTTTGAAGCTCTAAGGAATTAACTAGCAAATGAAGAAGAAAAGAGAGAGCAATGAAGAGCTTACCAATCGGCCATGGAGTGGCAAAGAAAGAATGAAACTCACGTATGGACTTAAGGTAAGACAAGGAAAGAGAATTCAAAATTTGATTGGCTTTGTTTATTGTTTATTTGATTAGGCATTCTTTTCCTTTGTTTATTCCTTTGATTATTGGCTCAATAATGTCATTAATTGGTGCTAGACTATCGGCAGATTGTCAAGGAAATAATGGAGGCTTGTTTGATAATGGAAACTAGAAGACAAAGAGTAAGATATGTAGGTATTTCTTTTGCAATTTAAATGTTGATTTGTTCCTTGTTTTCCTCTTGATTGCTCACGGTGATATGGCTGTTTGGAGACTGATTTATTTGACAATTGTAGATATGCTCACATGCCTAGGTTGGTAGATATCCTAGTTTAATTTTATAAGGCAAATTAAGCCTTCTTTTCCTTGTATAAATCGGCAATGTAGTGCTGTTTGGATGCACTTGATTTTTGTCTATATTGACAATGAATTATGCTTAGTTAGGTAGTGTATTCTTTTGACTAATTAATGAGGCAATCAACCTCTTCTTTTCCCATATGAAATCGGCTGCATATGGCTAGGGAACATGGGTTGTTTTGTTGGTATTCTAGCACATGTATAAAGTAGATTCTAATTTTATTCTTTTGTATATTTAATTTCATTGTTTTTTTGTATAAGTTAATCTCCTCTTATTTCTTGCAGGTCATACGGTAATGGGACTCCTCTTTTGGCTGAGATTATTTGACACAATATAATATGGCATGTGCAAGGTGAGTCATTATCCATAAGACAATATTCTTGCAAAAATCTAGTCAATTGACACCTTAAATGGAGCCAACTATAGAGGTCAAATGGGATTGAATTTTAATTTGTTTTTGTTACAATATAATGTACTAAGATCATACTAATATGTGTAATAGGTTCCAGAATTTATTTGGTACATTTATACTATGGTAAAAGATGAAAGTTTTAAGGTAAAAATGCTGATTTTAGGTACCTTTTTGACCCAAACATAGGCCCTACTTGTGCTATGATTTTTGCACTGGTATTAATTGATTTAGATGGAATATATCCCCTTTTAATATTATCAACTCGTGGCTCCTCAAAAACTTCAAAGCAATTGCGTAAAACGCATTTTTGTGACATCCGACGGTGCGTTTTTGTGCTTTAAGGATTTTCTGGAAAAAATTAGTCGCTATGAGTTCAAAGTTTTTATTGACATTTTTTATAGTCAATAATAATATGTTAAGGTGTTACATTGAGTTATATGGGGTTATATAAACTCGTAACTCAATTTCCGGGCTACCGGGACACTCCTGGGGTAAAAAGGAGCGTTAAGAAATTCGCCCGAGCACTTTGTGTATTTCTGAAAAATTAGCTCGAGCATTCTCTTTAGAATGGTGAATATTAATGATAGGAACTCTTAGAGTAATTTATATTGGAGTTGGTGCCACTTCGGTACCTCTCCGGGGCACTCTCGGGGGTTTTTTGGGGCCCTCATCGGGAACCTCCGAGCACTTTGTCTTTAACTGAGAATTTATCTTGATAACTTCATCTTAAATGTTCATTAAAGTGTTATTGTGCATTTATAATGAAGTGTAATGCTTTACTTTATTTAATAAAGTATTTCCGGGACTTTCGGGCCTTAAGGGGCCCTTAAGGGAACTCCCGGGCATATTTATTTTTACTCAGTATAACTGAGGACTTGTGTTTTAAAGGTCATAAAATGATCCTTTTTTAACTTCATATGTGTGTTATAGCTTATATAACTTGTTTAGCTTAAGGTCGGGCTTTAACGCTCGTTTTTGACCTTAAGGAGTTTAGGTACGTTTTAATGCCCAAGTGTTTATATACTTTTCTCAGGGCTTAATAATCCCCCAGATAATATATATTACCATTATTTAATTATTTAAAGGTTAGGGGTATTTCAGTCTACCCCCTTAAAAGGACTTCGTCCCGAAGTCATAACTTATACTTATATATCCTATGGAATCAAGTTCCTCATATCTATCCCCTGCATACTTATCATTCCTGGGTGTCATTACTATACTGACACTTCTATATTTCATCTGTAATCCAAGTGTATGCAATTCGTACATACACATAACCTTATTCATGATAATCAATGTAATTGTAGCATAAGTAACTTGATAAATACTGTAAAGCAAATAAGTGTCCCAACTTCCTAGCTATCCCACTCGGTCATCACTGCACAAGTGAAATACCAAAACACTCAGTCCTACAGAGTGCAGAGGCGTAAACCCTTGGCAGTAAATCTCTTGTGTGATTGTAGGAATGAACATACCGCAAAGTAAATAAGTGTACTTTTATTAACCATCCAAGTGTTACATAGAACACGTCAATAGCCATCCAAGTGTCACATAGGACACATCAATACCAAGTGTTACATGGAACACACCAATAACATTCAAGTGTCACATAGGACACAACAATAACCACCCAAGTGTCACATAGGACAATCAAACCAACCAACCAATTGCACACATGCGCAACAATCAAACACAGACAACCAAATACAAAACCAGTATAGAGTGTAGATATGCAAGTCGCATGTGGTGCTCTACCCCCCTTAAAAAGGGTTACGCCCACGTACCCCACAAGTATACACAAAACTAAGAGAAAAGTGCTGGATACTTGTCTCGCATGGAGTCTTCTAACTCCCATGCCGCCTCTTCAATGTCGTGGTTTGACCGCAGAACCTTGACCATTCTAATGGTCTTGTTCCTGGTCTCCCTAGTCTTGGAGTCTAAGATGCGAACTGGGGTTTCCTCATATCTAAGTGTAAGATCTAGCTCGAGTGTCTTGGCTCTAAGATATATGATGGATGAGGCACAAACTGCTTTAGCTGTGAAATGTGGAACACATTGTGCACTCTCTCAAGCTCAACAGGTAAATCTAATGTGTAAACTAATGGGCCCACTCGCTCCGTAATAAGGTACGGTCCTACATACTTCGTATAGGCTTGCCCTTCTACCCACATCTGAAAACTCCATTCATAGGTGAAACTCTAAGGAAGACTCGATCGCCTACTGCGAACTCGAGGTCTCTCCTACGGACATCAGCATATGACTTCTGTCCTACGAGGTATAGCCCCCAAGAATCTATGTATTCACTGACATGTTTCATAGTGCATTAGTATGCTTTGTTGTGAATCCCGTGTGTATGGGTGAAGGTGATCTACTATCTTGTACGATGGAAATATTATCTCATGGCTTGTTTAAACTATTGTGTATAACACACTTCCATAATCGCCTCTTGTAGTTGTAATCGTCGGCGCTCGGGTTTGTATTAATATTGGGGCTTATTAAAAAATCTCTCTCTTTGATCTTCAGGTCATCATCTTGTGATTCTGGTATTTGAGTTTACTGTCACCATATTCGGTTTTCATTTTCTATGTAAAGTATGAGTTATGGTCGAGTCGTGCATCTTATGTATAATATAGAAAGATTTCGTGATATTATTGATTCACCATTTGTCGGTAGTATATACACGATTACTATCGTCTGTTCATCAGGTATACCACAGTAGGGTTACCGCTAATTTCTAACAAGGTATAGTTTCCTCTCAATTGGACATGCTCTTGCGGTTTGAATCAACTCATGTGAGTATTAGTATAATGTTTCTACTCTTTATATTCTACCATGTTTATAGGTAGGTTCCCATTTAATATATGGGTTGAATTCATACAGAAAGACTTAAAGTCGATCTTTCCCTTCAGATGGCAATATGGCCATTACTTAGAAGCTAGCTTGAGAATACTCTTATTATAGGTAATTGTCTCTTGATCTCCTATTTTATTTATTAACATGGTTCATGGAATAATAATGGTTAGTATTCCCTCACAACTGACTTTTTTGACATACGCGGAGTTGTTTTAGCTATTTAATTTCTCAGGGTAACTTGGACAACTAACTCTAATTTACACCTTCTACATCTCATATACTTATTAGTCAAACTAAATAGTAGATTTAAGAATAATACGTTGTACGCATCACAGAGATATTTGTGACCACTTGTAGGGAGTCTCGGAATCATCCAACTCTGACGGGGTCAGCGTCAATGTTGAACTATCCCTCCACTCCATTTTGTGTTTGGTTTTCCCTGATCTGACCAGGATCAAGTTCGACCTCCCACGTCAAATATCAAACAATCACATAATTGTCATTTTCCAAATTTTATCTTATCGAACTTTGTGACGTGGTGATTACTACATGTACATTTTCCCTTGATTGTTATACAACTATTCCAGTAAATGTTATAACCTATACTTGGATCTATTGTATTCCTTAATCCCCGGAACTATATATCTTTGTTAAATCATCAAGCGGGGAAGCCAGTTTTTCCTCTTGGCATAAAAGGTAAATTCTTATTAAAACATCTAGGCACAAACTGTCTACTAATTATATCCATCAATCATTTTAACTCTTAAATCCATCATACAAGTAATAAGTTCAGTTATGGACTTGGATACCTTAGAATACTCTCTTCTCTTTAAAAGGCTCATCTAGTATTTAACTTACCAGGGCTTGATTATTGCCTACACTTTAGTTATCATTACATGGAACAAGGACAGTCACAGTTAGACTCCAAAGGAAAGTTTCATAACTCGATCAACAATTACCGTTCCATAAGGCATTATTTCCTTCGCCTTAAAGCTTGGCTTTTTCTTATTTCATCTAAACTCCATGAATCAGGTGAACCATATGTTCAGCCTAGGTTAAGTATCTCTTAATATTAGTACCATCTCAAACTAAGGGTTTCCAGTTTGAATCCTACGGTTTGGTAACAGGACAATCAAAGCTTATTGTTTGTTTCTATCTCTTAGAAACGTGGTTAATCCACAAGCTCAATGGCTTCCAAAAATAGGTCGATTAGGTGTATCAAATAGAAGATTTAGAATCACAGGGATTAATATATAACGTGGGAAGGTTCACGTATAAAACAATTGTTACAAGCCAGGGGTATGTTTTCCTACTTTTAAATTTAACTTCCACTCACTTTTAGTGTATATATTAATTTAAACTCTTAATATAACTTATACTACCTTCCATGCAAGTGTCAAGGAGAGTTATTCATTACCATGTTTATATTAAAATTTATATTACATAGGGGGTTAACCTCATTTGATTTCTTGCGCTCTTTATTCGCATTCATAAATTGAGCTGTCATAGAAGACATATGCTTGTATAGAACCATAAGGATAGTATAGGACGTGAGCCTCAAATTAGGGTAGATATATTTAATGATACTTAGCCCTCTGAAATGTATCAATACTACTCAATGTTTTAGGTTTACAACCTCCAAATTATGTGTATATGTAGCATTTGGTATTGCTAATTAGGTAGTTCTCCAGACTTCAGAAAATATATCAAAGTTTGTTCTCTCCCCTTTATTAATTAGGAGTCCAGCACTGTCACTATATTGATACTAGCTGAGACCTTGGTATTTGCTCAGGTATTTTAAAACCCGTGCTTTTCCATTATGGATGTTTAGTTATATATTTTGAGATTCTGTTTCTCTATTGTCATATTTCAAGGTTTCGCACTATCTTCTCGCGAAGTTAATAAGGGATTGTAAGATTTCCTAGTCCCGCACTGAGCGGTAAGCTCGGGCCTGGGTATCCCATAAAATTTCAGTGTTTGCTTTTTACGTGCAGGTCTTCATCAAACCCTTTTGACAATTCATGTAGTCTTAAGTATTTTATATTAATTAGTGTATTCCTTCTCATGACATCTGCTCGTCATTTAGGCAGGTCATACTTTGTAGTTACTGTAAGTTTGGACAGTTGATAACGCCCATCGGCGGTCCAAGCAAAACTAACTTACTATTCCTCAATGTACTATCCCTCACCCTGTATCCCAAGACTAATCTCGGTTTGTATTCGGTTTATTACTCTTAATCCTATGGTACATTAATCTAGATTCTCCACTATATATCAACGCGTCTCCTGACTTCAAAATAATCTTGTTTGCCTTATCCATCCTCTTCTTATCATCGTATAAAAACTCAGCATCATCTCCTATGGGGAATGATACAACTGGTATCCTAGGAACTCGTGCTCCATCTACCTTTCTTACGTCACTATATAACCTAGCATGTGGATCCCAATCCTTACCCATACACATCATATATAATTTAGGTTTTGATCCACTCCCATATCCTGGATTATAAAATCCTCCAAGGCCCATTCCCAATGTTCTTCATTCATTTACAATAGTTATTTTCTCATCTAGAGTTAAATATTGCTTAAGTAAGATCATGCCGGGTCGAAGTACTTGGCATTCTGCCTCAGGATATTCCCGACCTTCGCACATAGGCTCAGGTGACCTCGGTCTCATAGGTGAGGGAAAAACAAATATCGAAGTATCCTCTTAGATGAGAGGTTACCTAAGTTAGGTCCCTCTAAAATTTTGATACTTACTAACACATACAAGTCTCATCGACTGATAATTATAACACATATTCATGCATTATGCATTTGGTTTAAGTTCTAGGCTTACCGGTTTCGCGCTGAGCGCTAGCCTCAGCACCTGAAGTTCCCACTGTGTATAGGGTGTTTCTTCCTGGAGCTATCTCCTTTCCCTTCCGACTCCCGGATGAGGATGGCTGTCCTACCTGTCCTCTAGTATAGGTATTGTTCTGCGGCGCTTGACCTCCTCTTTGTCCGCCTGCCTCAATAGCTGGTGTTCTCTGTGAACCTCTAGCTCCCTAGTATACTCGGATCCCTGGGTTGGAAAAGCATTCATACTCCCTGTGACCTTCTTTGTCGCAATAGCGACACTCCACCTTCCTTCCTGTGTAATCTACGCCTGGGTGATCATTTCCACAGCGCTTACAGTAGTAGTAGTGTTGGGTTGGCTTATTGCTCCTAGGTGGTGCTGATCTTATTGGCTGTGCATAATGGCTGGGCCGGTCAGACGAGGGACCTACTCCTTCGTCTTCTGACCATGGAAGTCCTTCCGCCCCTTCCTCTTATCAAAGAATTTCTTCTCCTTCTTGTAGTAACCGCCAGAGGTTGATCCACCATCATCTCCTTCAGTACTCTTTCTCTTCTTTCTTCCTGCGCCTCTTCCCCTAAACTTTTGAATCTTCATAGTGTCGGAGTAGTCGACTCCTGGTATGTAGTCCAGCAACTGGTGAACCGCGCGTAGTACTGGTCAACAGTTTGACTCCCTTGGATTAAGGTCTCGATCTCTTGCCTTTCCTCTATTTTAGGTGTTCGGGGTAGTACTTCTCCCGCAACACTTCTACAAACGCTGTCCATCCAAAGTCCGGTGTAGGGGTGGCCCTCCATAGACCGCCACCAAATATCAGCTGCGTCCTTCAGGTGATATGCTGCGATGTCGACCTTCTGATCTTCTGGAATTCGAACAGCTTTGAAGGCCTTCTGGTGCTCCACTATGAATTTCTCCAGTGTGGCGGGGTCCGGTTCCCCTGAATAAGTCGGTACTCTCGCGTCTGCAACGCTTCTTCATCCAGTTGGTTTCCCTGGGCTGCGACGGGTGGGGTATGGCTCCCGTAAGTTGAGCTCCTAGTTGTTGCGCGAAGGCCGCCATGGCTGCTGCTAGGCCTGGTACCTCTGGAACATCCGCCGGTGTCTCGCCACCGTGTCCACTGCTACCTCCACGTGGTCTTCCTCTTGTCGACATCGATAATATTGTATATTATTTCTACTCGGTTGTTACACCGTTTTACATACACAATCACAAACATGCAAGAAAGTTAGCTACTAGCAACAAAGATACTCCTAGAATTTTTCTAGGTCACGAATCCTCACAGACGTTTCCCTGTATTCCCAAATATCCTATGCTCATTGTTCTTGACTCGGTATCTTTTCATCAGAGCGGTACTCCGCTCTGATACCACTTTTTATAACACCCCTAATCCTAAACCTGTAATAACGTCGCAAGTCGTAGCATAATAAATAATAATTCGCAGCGGAAAATAAAACTATCTACCTTGATGTTACACGCCGTTACTCACCCTTGTGAGTAACAAGGCATCCTTACTCCTTCCAACAATTTCAACTCCTCACGCTGTGATGAACAGATACTGAGCACTCTAATTATTACAAACCAAATCCAACTAAATGAGCAACTAACTGAATACAACAACCTCCTTAATACAATACAAAATAAAACCAAAGGGTTTGTTGAAAAAACACATCAGCTACCCCATGTCCCGCACTCCGCTTGAGTCTTCTTCAGTAACCTGGAATGTTTGGCCCATTGAAGGGCTCAGCAATCGAAATGCTGGTATGCTAAATGTAGTCTTAAATCATCTAGATTCCTTAAGTCTTTTAGCCATCTTGATTTTAGATTCTTTACATGAAATACCGGTTTACAATAATAATAGTAATAACTGTAAACATTAAACAATCACATAATAATTCACCTGTAAACATCAATGTACATTAGTACACAACACCAATAACCACACATCAATAATCCATAATAATGACCAATAATCACACATCAATAATCCATAATAATAACAAATAATCACACTTCAATAATCCATAATAATAACCCACAAGATACGCATATTAAACTGTACTTGTTAGTTGGCCACCTCGCCCTTATCCTTTAAACCAATCACTTAACCTTTTCCAATTAAATTCCACCCCAGGCGTCATGTCAAGACAACCCTTAATAACTTATTAATGGGCGATAGTCCCCTAGGTTCCAATGGAACCGTTACCAGCTGACCTTATGGCCCTGGATAAATATAAGAACGATCCGGTCGAACCTGTGCACCAACGGCAGTGCCCTCCACCATCCTCGAATGTGACTGATGGATTCCCTTGAGTGACTCCCCATTGAAGTCTCTCGTAGTGATCACGATGCGCAACCAGAAATTCGAAACAGTTTGGATTCCTCTCTTTATAAGTTAGCCCTTTAGTCAATGATACAATATCCAATCCTTGAGTTAAGACTATAACAGTTGACCATCAGTTAGGTTTAGTAATACCTAAAGGTCAATTAGTCTTGTTCCAGTTTAGATGTATAAACTTCCAGTCATAAGACGTTTGCGTGTAATTAAACGCAATAGTGTTGAGCAACACAGTATACAAAATAATATACATAAAATCACAGATATCACTCTTAATTAACACACACGTCTGAACCTTAGGAAAATCCTTAGGACATTCAGACCACGCAATTAACATACCGTTCACCAAGTAACTGCTAGCTTGACAAATTCCTGTTCAGTAGTTCCCTCCCGTACGCTGTTATATAAACATGCAATACCGGGTAATATTAATATGACTATTCACTAAATATTATAGTATTGTTACTATAGCGTTCATTCTCGTTGTATAATAACTCAGTATGTTCTTTATTTCCCCCTGTTATTTAACAGTGGTTCTAGATAGTTCACTAGTTCATTTTTTTATGTAGTATCCACAGGTGATAATGAATTCCCATATTATGATATTTCTTCATCTCCTTAATTACATATCCATAATATTTCTCTTATTCCATATACCAGTATAATTGGTTATCTTTATTATTATAACCACAATTATTTCATAAACTCTATATTATATTATCTTGGTTATTTTTATCATAAACCACATAATCATTTCAAAACCTTATATTATTCCCCATAATATATCATATTACTTAACTTTATTCCTTTCTTTATTAAATTACCAAACTAACCTTATAATTTCGGTATTTATATTTCGGACATTAACTTTTGTAACTTACCAAATAACCACATATATCTTTTCGGTAATTACAATTCAAATACTCCAACTTCTATAAATTACTAAATATTCATATTACTTTCAGTAATTGCAATCTAATTTTTATAAATTACCAAATAACCATATAACCTTTATAATTTACTAATTAACCACTTAACATTTGGTAATTCCAAAATGAATATTCTAATCTTATAAATTACCAAATGACCTCATTAATTTTCGGTCTTGACATATACTTTCCTTATATTTACATTTTAATCCCAAAACTTTATATAAGTTACATATTAACTTATAAACTATAGTGTTAATACTTAATTTTCTTAAGATAACCAAGTGGACACTTATATCTTTTAAATTTGATTTCGCATATATCTTTTATAAATTACATATTCACCCCAAAACTTATATAAACTTAATATTTTATGTCATAAATCCTTTTAACCCAAAGTTTTTGGTCAACACTTTGACCAAGACTTAATTTCATATTTAATACTTTGATATACCCATAAAATCATATATAATCGGTTATACTTCCAAACTTCCCAATAATTACAAAATAGTCCCAAAACTTTATAAAATGTTATTTTAACACTTAACCACTTATTTAAATTCACCAAAATTCATAATATTAATTCCTACCTTATTATAACATAATTATACCAAATTAACCCTTATGTTCTCGACAATCATATATAATACACTAAACTTTTCAAAATTTACATTTTAGCCACATAACTTTATAAACTAACCATTTAAATACTTGTAGCTATTTTTAATATTCTCAAAATTATATAGTATAAGTTAATTACTTATTATTTCGAAAATCACCAAATAAAACATTTCATTCTCGACCTTACTATATTTTTACCATATAGTTTTAAAACTTGCTTTAAACTTTATAATAAATACATATAAATGTATATATTGCATATAACACTTCTAAAAATTATGCTAATGGCTTAGAATGATTAAAAACTTAAAATAGAACCTTTAGTCCTTAGGTAATTCGGTTTAACTATATATGTATCATAATTAATTTTTGTGACATATATTCATACCTTAAGGTAATAATCTTACCTTATATGTTATAAATTATTTTCCTTGATATGTTAACCCAATATTTTTGGCCTTAATATTAATAAGGCTTATACATAATTTTTATACCAAAGTTTGAAGCTTAAATCAAACTTAAACTTAATAACCCTTATTTATAGAAACTTACTCTTTAAATCAAGACAATTCTTGTACTTGATTTCTCCTTGAATTCTAAGCTCTCCAAATGCTATCTTGATGAAGAACTTTCGGCCTCCTTATATATATTTAGGAGATCATTTGTTAGACTTTTAACAAGGATTTATAATAAGATTTTGAGTAGTTTTACAAGAGTTTACCTTAGGAATTTTTCAAGGAATTCGTAGACCTTGAGATGGTTGTAGATCTAAATTTCCTTCATGAAATACTGAAGAGAATATAGGTTTAGAAGTTCATAAATTTTTGGTAATAACCTTAGGTATTTTGCTAGGATTTTCAACATGAAACCTTACTTACCTTGATCTTGTTGTTCCTGTGTTGTTGTTGAATTTAGGAACCTCCTTGGAAGACTTATGCTTGGCGAAAATTGTAAGAGTTGCTAGGATGATTTCTTGCTTCAAGACTTAGGAGATTTAACTAGAATTTACATAGAAATGATGTTAGAACTTAGAACACCATTAATGGATCTTTGAAGCTCTAAGGAATTAACTAACAAATGAAGAAGAAAAGAGAGAGCAATGAAGAGCTTACCAATCGGCCATGGAGTGGCAAAGAAATAATGAAACTCACGTATGGACTTAAGGTAAGATAAGGAAAGAGAATTCAAATTTGATTGGCTTTGTTTATTGTTTATTTGATTAGGCATTATTTTCCTTTGTTTATTCCTTTGATTATTGGCTCAATAATGTCCTTAATTGGTGCTAGACTTTCGGCTGGTTGTCAAGGAAATAATGGAGGCTTGTTTGATAATGGAAACTAGAAGACAAAGAGTAAGATAGGTAGGTATTTCTTTTGCAATTTAGATGTTGATTTGTTCCTTGTTTTCCTCTTGATTGCTCACGGTAATATGGCTGTTTGGAGACTGATTTATTTGACAATTGGAGATATACTCACATGCCTAGGTTGGTAGATATCCTAGTTTAATTTTTATAAGGCAAATTAAGCCTTCTTTTCCTTGTATAAATCGGCAATGTAGTGCTGTTTGAATGCACTTGATTTTGTCTATATTTGACAATGAATTATGCTTAGTTCGGTAGTGTATTCTTTTGACTAATTAATGAGGCAATCAACCTCTTCTTTTCCCATATGAAATCGGCTGCATATGGCTAGAGAACATGGGTTGTTTTGTTGGTATTCTAGCACATGTATA
Source organism: Limonium bicolor (assembly GCA_023374045.1). NCBI lineage: Eukaryota > Viridiplantae > Streptophyta > Magnoliopsida > Caryophyllales > Plumbaginaceae > Limonium > Limonium bicolor. The sequence goes on along the minus strand of CM041780.1, from coordinate 82,660,007 downwards.
AAATAGATTCTAATTTTATTCTTTTGTATATTTAATTTCATTGTTTTTTTTTGTATAAGCTAATCTCCTCTTATTTCTTGCAGGTCATATGGTAATGGGACTCCTCTTTTGGCTGAGATTATTTGACACAATATAATATGGCATGTGCAAGGTGAGTCATTATCTATAAGACAATATTCTTGCAAAAATATAGTCAATTGACACCTTAAATGGAGCCAACTATAGATGTCAAATGGGATTGATTTTTAATTTGATTTTTGTTACACTATATTGTACTAAGATCGTACTAATATGTGTAATAGGTTCCAGCATTTATTTGGTACATTTATACTATGGTAAAAGATGAAAGTTTTAAGGTAAAAATGCTGATTTTAGGTTCCTTTTTGACCCAAAAACTCGGCGCTACTTGTGCTATGAGTTTAGCACTGGCATTAATTGATTTAGATAGTAAATTTATCTCCTTTTAAGATTATCAACTCGTGGCTCCTCAAAAACTTCAAGGCAATTGCGTAAAACGCATTTTTGTGACACCCGAAGGTGCGTTTTTGTGCTTTAAGGATTTTCTAGAAAATAATTAGTCGCTATGAGTTCCAAGTGTTTATTGACATTTTTTATAGTCAATAATAATATGTTAAGGTGTTACATTGAGTTATATGGGGTTATATAAACTCGTAACTCAATTTCCGGGCTACCAGGACACTCCCGGGTAAAAAGAAGCGTTAAGAAATTCGCCCGAGCACTTTGTGTATTTATGAAAAAGTAGCTCGAGCATTCTCTTTAGAATGGTGAATATTAATGATAGGAACTCTTAGAATAATTTATATTGGAGTTTGTGCCACTTCGGTACCTCTCCGGGGCACTCCCGGGGTTTATGGGGCCCTCATCGGGAACCTCCGAGCACTTTGTCTTTAACTGAAAATTTATCTTGAGAACTTCATCTTAAATGTTCATTAAAGTGTTATTGTGCATTTAGAATGAAGTGTAATGCTTTACTTTATTAATAAAGTATTTCCGGGACTTTCGGGCCTTAAGGGGCCCTTAAGGGAACTCCCGGGCATATTGTATTTTTACTCAGTTCTAACTGAGGACTTGTGTTTTAAAGGTCATAAAATGATCCTTGTTTAACTTCATATGTGTGTATATCTTATATAACTTGTTTAGCTTAAGGTCGGGCTTTAACGCTCGTTTTTGACCTTAAGGAGTTTAGGTGCGTTTTAACGCCCAAGTGTTTATATACTTTTCTTAGGGCTTAATAATCCCCCAGATAATATTTATTTACCATTATTTAATTATTTAAAGGTTAGGGGTATTTCACGGACACAATAAAGAGAATAAAGAGAGGGCCAACCTTGCAACACAGAGAATATCCAAGATGACTAAAACATACAAAAACAAGGTGCAACAAGAATTCAGTAATTCAAAAATTATTAGTGTTTCTGGGGATTACTTACAGACTCACCACTAGCATTCATAATCGTTTGGGGCTTAAGAAGAATAGCAGAGGCATTTCCAATAACACCTAGGCAGATAGAAAGTGACAATTCTCAGCAATATGATAACATGGCTTATTCTTTCTTACAACTACCCGGTTGTAGACAATTAACCATCAATCTAGAAGTAATACAACAAATATCAACATAAAAAACTAATACGATTAACCATTCATATCTGAAGAGAAGCCACCAAGCAAGATCAGAACAGAAGCCAAATCCTAATCGTTAGAACAATGCGCAATGTCAAAATTACGTAATAACTGTTACACACAATACCCAGATGCGAAATACTATCATATGGAACATGTCAGGTACTTAAGGAACAGGCAATCCCCTAATATTTACGGAAATATTTGTGCTTGAGCATGTCATTTCAAGATCCTTCAGTTTTACTCATCACCTAGGTCATGCAAAATACAAACAAGAGCTGTTTCGTAGACCTATAAATCTAGGCGATTTCAGGGCTGCTTCTACTTTCCAGTGAATGTTTTGCTTCTTTATGTATGTAGTTGCTCAACTTTTGGGGGAAGCAATTCAAGATTTCAGAGACCGGGGATCCAGAATTTCATCAAAGAGCAGGTCCATATTAATTCAGGAAAAATGTAGAACACGTTTGTAAGCACTACGAATGGATTCCCCTGGCTAAAAGTAGGGTGAACCATGCGAACATTATCGACAGACCAACGCACAAAAGTGCAAGGTTGCTATCAGGGAAGGGATACGAGTAGGTATAGAGACTAACAAAATTATGTCGGGATGAGTTGACCTAGATCATCTCAAGATTCACGAAACAAGTGCAACAAGCACTAAGCATATAACCCATTGTCATATTTTAACACTCAAAATGAAAGTTAGTCAAGAAGAGTGATAACCACTTAAAGGTGTATTAAGTGCATGCGCACTAGATTCTAGAGAACATGGACCAATAGTCTAGATCTAATCGAATATGTGCATATTAAAAGACACAACACTTCGATTAAGATACCTCCTCTTCCAGAGCCACGTAAGACTGTGTAAATAATGACACATTGAATGAGGTCAACAAGAGCTGCTGCTAGCACATGGTCACATAAATAATGTACAATACATTCAGAGAACAGAAGAAGGCAAATTAATCTCTAAAATTCGTCGGGTCATACAGCTCACTGGAGCGTGTGGACCCATACATCATAGGTTTGAAATACCTAACAAGTTGGGAAAAGAATAGATGTATCTTGCATCTCCTAATCGAATAGACATAGCTTATCTAATACAGATATTATGCCCGGAGAAGCTAAACTATGTCCAAGTGAAAAATAATTGTAAACTCAAACGAGAGCTCACGACGTGATTAAGATCCTCAGATCAGTCATAATATGGAAAAGACCACAAGAGGAGCTAAAGTACATCTTGAACTGTTTGTTCAAGAATGATACGATTATAGATTACGTGGGCGTAATCTATTTTAATATTAAGGTAGAGCATAGCATAAAATCGCTCAACGTATGTTTTACGTATTTAGTAGATAAACTATCATGCGCATAACACAAGTCATACGATGATGACAATTGTTGTAATGTTTCGATATGTATGTTCACAAAACATATGAATATTTTAATTTGCACTAATGAACGTGAATGAGAATTAAGAACATAAAAGAATGTTCTTACCTTGGTTGTGGCTATCTTCGATCATGAACGTGAATACAAGACATAGAATACATCTAACTTGTTAGCTCCAGAGTGAGAATACAAGTAAAGAGGAGTAAAAACTCTATTGATTTGTCTATTAGTTTATTGAGTCAATGATTGACTTTGATCGTCCAACGACATATTGCCAAAGAAGGTGGATTATGACTTGTTGTAAAACCGAGTGTGGTGGATTTTGGTAAGTGGAACCTAGTGGACTTAGTTCCATAGATTGTGACTGATTTGTTGTGTCTATGACTATATTTGTTTTAGTAGCATCACTTGTGTATTAATCAATCACAAAGTGGCAAGGATAAGGGAAGATAATAATTGGAATTTTTGAATTATATGTTTGGGTAAAATTGACGTGGGAGGTGGAACTTGATCCTGATCAGATCAAGAGAAACTGAACACAAATTGGGGTGGAAGGATAGTTCAACACTGACGCTGATCACGTCTGGGTTGGATGATTCCCGAAACTCTCTACAAGCGGACACAGTTATGAGTAAATAATGAGCTTGGGTTCTATCGAGAAAGTATTTAAAAAGTTATGGTGTGATTGTGCGCGCACTTGTGTTGCACTATTGTTATACGATATATCGTATACGATAATTGTTTGGTGTGCACTGATTATAGTGTAAGTGAATGTTATGGTGATTAATATAAATTGCTGATAGCATATTGTTAGTGATTGTGATGCCACGAATATTGGCTACCTACTATATATGCATCTTGTGATACAATAAGAATTGTGATGCTATATCAGATTAATATATGTAGATAAGTATAGAACCTATCGGGACTTGATCCCTATGATGAATTAGTTTGAGGATACATAGTGGAACTTGATTCCATAAGACTATTTGATTCGGAAATATGACTTTGGAACGAAGTCCTTTTAAGGAGGGTGGATTGAAATATCCCAAATATTAATTACCCTAATTAATAATAAATTAATTAGATGAAGGTGATTAATGAAAGGTTGAATATCTTAAATATGTAAAAAGGAACAATAAAATATAAATGATCTTGAGGAGGTTTGAAAAACTGTACATTTTTGTATAAGCGTATGTACGGTTAAAAAGGGAATCGTTAAACACCTTAAATAGAGAAATTAAATATCAACAATGATATTATATAATGTACATAATATATATGTATAAGGAGGTACATAAAATAATAACAAGGACATTATTTAAATGGTATGAAAATAGTTATCATTAATTTAAAAAGATTTATTAAGTAAGTCTAATTATGGACATGTATAAATATATGATCATTTTATAAGGTTTACTAAATTCCATTATAGGAATAATTATCCTTATAATTTAAAATTGTCTACTAGAATTCATTATATATATAAACAAATTTCCTTATGATTAAAGAAGTTTATTTAAATTTTAATTGAGTATTTGTATAATATTATAAGGTTTTAAAAGGGGTGTATTAAACACTAAACAAATATAAATAATCCTAAAGTAAAATAGGAAATAATATAAGGATTAATTGATTTAAGTGTACTATATGGAATATAGTATATTAAAATATACTAAAATAAAACAATACTCTCTCCGTTCAACAATAACTGTCATTTTAGAAACTTGCACACTTATTAAGAAAAGTAGGACAATGACGCATGTGCCCCTACTTTTTACTTTTCCATTTAGATAATAATTATTTTATATTGAATAGTAGGGGTAAAAGTGGAAAAAAGTGTGTCAAAAAGCTAGAATGACAGATATTTTTGAATAAGAATCAAATCCTAAAACGACAGATATTAATTAACGGAGGGAGTAGTTAATTGATTTGATTATACAATAAAATATATCCTTAGATTTAAGAGCATATGTAAAGAATGAATTAGATAGTAAAATAAAATGGATGTAACATGTAAAATACGAATTACCCAAAATTATAACAAGATTAATATGTTAGTGGAGAGGAATTAAATAAAAATAAAAGCACTTAAAAAATCAAATAAAGTGGAAATAAATTAAGACCTATTTTTATGTTGTAAACTAATAATTATATTATCTCCTTAATTAGTAATGAGAGAAAAAAAAATACATGACGTCCTGCCTCCCTTCATTCTCTCCACTCTCTGCTATTGTAACCTGTACTAGCGAACAAACAGCATACACATCTTCTCCTCATTCTCTTCCGCTTCAAACCCTAAACACCAAAGATGGAACGTACATATTCCAGTCTGTCTTCTTTACTCTCCATTCACGGTAATTTTACTACCCTGACTAGTGAAGCAAAGAACACCAGCTCTGCACCAGCAAACTTCACTCCCTGCTGGCTATTGGAAATCACTGCATCTAGCACTCCAGGTTGTAGCATTTTACATTCTCTTCTTGTATCTGCACTTTTGAAGAGGTAAACACTGGAATCATTTTTCCCAGAACCAACAATAAGGAACATACAACCTGCTTCATTCTCTTCAAGTGTGTGTGTGCACCTACTCCATTCTCTTATGGTGTGTGTGTGTGTGTATGCTTCATCTTCTTCTTCACGACCGAACGAGACTGAAAAACAGTTCATTCAACCACTCTTCATCCTCCTCTTGTGGTTAAGCGGCTCTGAAGCTGTAAATCACTGGAACTTCTTACTCCCACACCAGATTGAAACAGGGGCTGAAACATCCATTTCCTTAACTGCACCAGATTTCACAAGCCTGAAAACATTTCTTCTAAAACTGGACACACCTGCCTTGCACTCTCTTCTTGCATATGCACCTCTGAATTCATACATCACTGGAAACAGCTACAAACATACAAACTCTGCACCTTTCTTCATTTCCTCTAGTACTTGCATCTCTGGGACTGCTGCATCTGGCGCACCAGATCTCAAGGGACTTGAAACCAGTTCACCAAACCAATAATAATACTCATGTCTTCTTCTTCTTTTTCATAACAGTAAAAGTTTTTGAACTCTTCTGCTACATCTGGTAGCAAACAATTGAAGTGTAGCTCCTTCTGTCACCAGTAAAGCAAACAAGAATAACTGTAACAGTAGTGTAATATATGTTGATGATTTTAACAATAGAAGGTTTGGAATTGTTCTGTCACATTTGGGAAGCAAGCGATGAACATTAAACTAGTGCCCAAGTGGGTTCTTTGTGTTAAATTGGAAATAGTACTAATCTGGAAACTTGAATTAATCTAATAAGTTTTGATTAAAGTTCTGTTTTGTGCTAACAGAGAAAACTAGTGACACTCCAAACATTACTATGTTGACTTGCAAACTAAGGTTTCCTGATGTATGGTGCTGGATTAGTGCTTTGGGACGTTGGGAACTGAATACTGGAGGATAACTAAATGAGTAAATGGTTATTAAGTGAACGCTAATGATGCTGAGTATAATCTGTAGTTGTGGGACTGTTTAGTGTTTAGTTACTGAATATGGATTTTATTATATCCGTAGATAAACTAGTACTAAATTAAGGGAATTATGTTAATCTAGTATGGTTAAGCTAAATACCCAATTGTAGATTTGGGGATTTGATACGTAGCTTAATAATTTCAGTAGTGTAGAAGTATTTTTGTTAAATTGGAGGCTGAGTAGTTTTAAAAACAAATTTAAGTGTTAATTTGGGTTAAAAACAGATATAATCAATGTAAAGTAGTGAGTTAAAAGAATAATATCTAATTAGCAAATGTAAGTGTCTGCGAGTTTAAAGGGAAAAGATAGCAATGTGTTGTGTATATTCAGGTTGTTTTGGAAATCTGAAAATTAAATATGAATAGTCTAAGGTAAATTATGATTTCTATGATTAATACGTGGGAATGGTTGGTATTAAGTTTTTTTTTTAAAAAATTTGTTTCTTATTGTTACCTATTTAGCCGTTAGTTTAGTATGTTAATAATCATGGTTGAATGTGTTTTGTTAGTGAAGAAACAGTTAGTTGAGATTTTTAGTTTTTAGTTGTCTTTGGTGTGTAAATGAGTGATTAATTGTGAGGTGGAATAATAATTATGGTCTGTTGAATTTTATCAATTTGTGTGGGTAAATTGGTATTGATTTGATAAGACTGGAGGTTAAATGATTAAGCGGTAAACTGGTGTTGTTTCGTTAATTTTAAATAATTTTGGTGCTGATGAATTAAGGGTGAATCAATAAATAAATATTAATCGGAGGTTAATCAGGCTTAGGAATGAGTTTAAGTGCTAATTATAAGATATATAGTTTTAAATTAAAATACATAAGTATGATGGTTAACGTAATAGATTAATGACTTTTTATTGGTTAAATGGACAAACAAGTTTAATTTATTAGTATAAAGGAGTTACAAATGTTATATTAAAAAGGTTGTATAGCGAGTATGTTAGATTATAGTAAGATGACTATCATTTTAAAAAAATGGACAAATAGTTTACTACCTTGTGTTAAAAGGAGATATGGTTGTTATGGGACGGTTTCTAGTAATAAAGAAACTTTGGTTAAATCGGTAGTAATGGAAATAGTGCCATATCTATAACTATTAAGTGAATAGATGGTAACATAACTTGTAAATGAAATGAGTTGATAGTATAATTAATAATATATTAAGTAGAAAATGATATATAAATATGGTGTAATATTATCGGTAATATTGAAACTGATAGGAACATAGATGTTCCTTTTATTTTCTTCGCGGTAAATATACAACTGGTAAGTATATAGTATATATATATATATATATATATATATATATGTATATATATCTGTACAACATTCTCCTCACAATAGTTTGGAAACCTGAGCTAAAATAAACTCTATCAGCCATTTTATTCCTCACGATAATGTTATAAATCAAACAAAAATATATATATACAAGTTCCTTGTTTGAAAATGACAAATGAAACAAATCTCGACTAGAGTTTAATTATACATATACACATGTAATTACGCTAAACAGAATACATACGTATATGCATATGTACATATATATATATAGTTGGTAAACAAAAAATTAAGAGGAGTGCTATAAAAAGGAAAAAATTATATACTAGCATAAATAAATATTAACTCACTTAATCGATTGGATTATAGGATTATGATAGCCGGGATGTTAGCCGAGACTAGGCGAAGGCCGACTTCGATGTAAGGTATGATTTCTTGCAGTGTGTTGCTACCGGATTATACCGGCTTGTGTGCTAGTTGTTCTGTGAATAACGACCAAGATTAATACATGTAATATGGTGAATACGTGTTCGTATTATCATTGTGTTTAATTTCCTGTCACTGACTATACCTACGAAATAAATAAATCACACGTACGATATACGCGATAACAAGTGGATTAAGAATGACATACAAACGTAATGAGAACTTGCACCCAAGTTCTCGCTAACTTCCCTTATAATAATGTCAATATCCACACGTGATATTTGACTAATCACCCTAGGTTTAGGATGAATGAGTACTAATATGTTCAAAATAGAGGAAGCGAGGAGCCCAGATGTTTCTGGTCATACATACAAATTCCGGAGGCTGTATCTGCAATCAGGTCGACTTCCAAAAATATACGTCACGACGGAGGCCAGGAGAAGACTACATTCTCCTGCGGGGCTAACTACCAATTCGTAATTTGGCCAGGTGGATGACTACTATCCCCTGCGGGGCTAACTACCCAATATTATTATGGCCGAAGGAGGAACTACATCCTTCTGCGGGGCTAACTACCCATTTACAACCGCGAGAGTCTCAATCTCGTCTGAAGGGTTTATTCATACCCGACCTATTAAGCGTCTTGAGACGGTAATTAATGGGGTTTACATACCCACCTAATTCAATTGACTACACATGCGTTGTATAACTACATGGATTCAGGAGTTGACAATCCCACTGTGTGGATTGTCCTCAAAAAGCGATGCAAGGCATATACGAGACCTCAATATTCTCGGGGCCAATATTATAACGAACACTGACCAACTTATTAATATCTCATTTCTGTTCGGTGTAATGTTACCTTGGTGGATGATTGAATTGTATGCTTGCATGTTGTGTGTTTACAGTTTTATGTATATAATGAAAAATGGATTGCATGTTAACGACCAATTAGTCGGTGTGGCCCGTTAGCTCGTGGGCTGCACGTTTTCATACAAGCGTAGTTTGCTGAGCCCGTTTGGGCACCCCCATTTCAGGTAACGGATGCTGAGGAGACCCGACCGAGAGTAAGCGGGGTAGACTTAGGGTATCGGGGTATACTTTTGGCTTTATTTATACCTTTAGATGGATTATACCCGTTTTGTAGATGTACTTTCGTCTAAACTTGCATATGTCCCATAACTTTAGAAACTCTGAAATACCCCGAACTTAAATATAGGGATTAAAATTAATCTAATACGTATTAAAGGGCCTAATGGTACCTAATTAATACTAGTAAGGAAAAATAAATCCAAAAGAATAAATAAACTCTTAATAAATGGAAAACGCTAAATAAGCGTTAAATAACCATAGGAGGTATGAGACCTCGGTTAGAGTATTATACGGATTCTAAAGGCCTAACAAGGCCTAAATATATATGGGAACAAATCCCGAAGAAAACGGATCCTTAAAATGGATTAAAAACACTAACGAACCTTAAAGCACGTGTTTTTTCGAGGTAACCGGGAAAACGTGTCTTTAAGCGGGTCAAATAGACTCGTAACGATTTTGGTCAACTAAATAATCATTAATATATTAGTGAAGCTTTAGGATCAATAAAACCAATAAAACGAGAGAGTAGTAGTAAAACTGTCAAAAACGGGAAGTTTGGGGTAAAAGCATAAATAACAAAAACTTATGTGTCCACTTTGAAAATAAAAGTAAAAGTGGTATGTGTGTGCTGTGTGTGGCCGATGGGGACTCCCCCTCTCACACTCTCTCACACATTCACTCTCTTATTTACAAAAACAACAAACTAATAAAGTAAACTAACCTACTTTATTACCTTACTCACTCACACACTCTCTCTCCTACTCCCTATTCTCTTCTCTCACGTACACACACCCCTTCTCCTCTCTACTTCCTTCTTCTCCTTCTTCCCAGCGATGGCAATGGAGAATTGAAGAACCCCACTAAAAACCTCACTTCTCTCATCTTGTTACTCCATCAAACGTCTCCAAAAATTATAAACCATACCACCGTTGTCGAAGGAGATGTTAGTACTTCTCCTGGGCCTCCGTCCTATGAACGTATTGCCGCAGGAGAATGTAGTCTTCTCCTGGCCTCCGTCGTGACGTATATATTTTTGGAAGTCGACCTGATTGCAGATACAGCCTCGGAATTTGTATGTATGACCAGAAACATCTGGGCTCCTCGCTTCCTCTATTTTGAACATATTAGTACTCATTCATCCTAAACCTAGGGTGATAGTCAAATATCACGTGTGGATATTGACATTATTATAAGGGAAGTTAGCGAGAACTTGGGTGCAAGTTCTCATTACGTTTGTATGTCATTCTTAATCCACTTGTTATCGCGCGTATATCGTACGTGTGATTTATTTATTTCGTAGGTATAGTCAGTGACAGGAAATTAAACACAATGATAATACGAACACGTATTCACCATATTACATGTATTAATCTTGGTCGTATTCACAGAACAACTAGCACACAAGCCGGTATAATCCGGTAGCAAACACACTGCAAGAAATCATACCTTACATCGAAGTCGGCCTTCGCCTAGTCTCGGCTAACATCCCGGCTATCATAATCCTATAATCCAATCGATTAAGTGAGTTAATTATTTATTTATGCTAGTATATAATATTTTCCTTTTTATAGCACTCCTCTTAATTTTTTGTTTACCAACTATATATATATATGTACATATGCATATACGTATGTATTCTGTTTAGCGTAATTACATGTGTATATGTATAATTAAACTCTAGTCGAGATTTGTTTCATTTGTCATTTTCAAACAAGGAACTTGTATATATATATTTTTGTTTGATTTATAACATTATCGTGAGGAATAAAATGGCTGATAGAGTTTATTTTAGCTCAGGTTTCCAAACTATTGTGAGGAGAATGTTGTACAGATATATATATATATATATATATATATATATATATATATACTTACCAGTTGTATATTTACCGCGAAGAAAATAAAAGGAACATCTATGTTCCTATCAGTTTCAATATTACCGATAATATTACACCATATTTATATATCATTTTCTACTTAATATATTATTAATTATACTATCAACTCATTTCATTTACAAGTTATGTTACCATCTATTCACTTAATAGTTATAGATATGGCACTATTTCCATTACTACCGATTTAACCAAAGTTTCTTTATTACTAGAAACCGTCCCATAACAACCATATCTCCTTTTAACAAGGTAGTAAACTATTTGTCCATTTTTTTTAAAATGATAGTCATCTTACTATAATCTAACATACTCGCTATACAACCTTTTTAATATAACATTTGTAACTCCTTTATACTAATAAATTAAACTTGTTTGTCCATTTAACCAATAAAAAGTCATTAATCTATTACGTTAACCATCATACTTATGTATTTTAATTTAAAACTATATATCTTATAATTAGCACTTAAACTCATTCCTAAGCCTGATTAACCTCCGATTAATATTTATTTATTGATTCACCCTTAATTCATCAGCACCAAAATTATTTAAAATTAACGAAACAACACCAGTTTACCGCTTAATCATTTAACCTCCAGTCTTATCAAATCAATACCAATTTACCCAACACAAATTGATAAAATTCAACAGACCATAATTATTATTCCACCTCACAATTAATCACTCATTTACACACCAAAGACAACTAAAAACTAAAAATCTCAACTAACTGTTTCTTCACTAACAAAAACATTCAACCATGATTATTAACATACTAAACTAACGGCTAAATAGGTAACAATAAGAAACAAATTTTTTAAAAAAAAACTTAACAACCATTTCCCACGTATTAATCATAGAAATCATAATTTACCTTAGACTATTCATATTTAATTTTCAGATTTCCAAAACACCTGAATATACACAACACATTGCTATCTTTTCCCTTTAAACTCGCAGACACTTACATTTGCTAATTAGATATTATTCTTTTAACTCACTACTTTACATTGATTATATCTGTTTTTAACCCAAAATTAACACTTAAATTTGTTTTTAAAACTACTCAGCCTCCAATTTAACAAAATACTTCTACACTACTGAAATTATTAAGCTACGTATCAAATCCCCAAATCTACAATTGGGTATTTAGCTTAACCATACTAGATTAACATAATTCCCTTAATTTAGTACTAGTTTATCTACGGATATAATAAAATCCATATTCAGTAACTAAACACTAAACAGTCCCACAACTACAGATTATACTCAGCATCATTAGCGTTCACTTAATAACCATTTACTCATTTAGTTATCCTCCAGTATTCAGTTCCCAACGTCCCAAAGCACTAATCCAGCACCATACATCAGGAAACCTTAGTTTGCAAGTCAACATAGTAATGTTTGGAGTGTCACTAGTTTTCTCTGTTAGCACAAAACAGAACTTTAATCAAAACTTATTAGATTAATTCAAGTTTCCAGATTAGTACTATTTCCAATTTAACACAAAGAACCCACTTGGGCACTAGTTTAATGTTCATCGCTTGCTTCCCAAATGTGACAGAACAATTCCAAACCTTCTATTGTTAAAATCATCAACATATATTACACTACTGTTACAGTTATTCTTGTTTGCTTTACTGGTGACAGAAGGAGCTACACTTCAATTGTTTGCTACCAGATGTAGCAGAAGAGTTCAAAAACTTTTACTGTTATGAAAAAAAGAAGAAGAAGACATGAGTATTATTATTGGTTTGGTGAACTGGTTTCAAGTCCCTTGAGATCTGGTGCGCCAGATGCAGCAGTCCCAGAGATGCAAGTACTAGAGGAAATGAAGAAAGGTGCAGAGTTTGTATGTTTGTAGCTGTTTCCAGTGATGTATGAATTCAGAGGTGCATATGCAAGAAGAGAGTGCAAGGCAGGTGTGTCCAGTTTTAGAAGAAATGTTTTCAGGCTTGTGAAATCTGGTGCAGTTAAGGAAATGGATGTTTCAGCCCCTGTTTCAATCTGGTGTGGGAGTAAGAAGTTCCAGTGATTTACAGCTTCAGAGCCGCTTAACCACAAGAGGAGGATGAAGAGTGGTTGAATGAACTGTTTTTCAGTCTCGTTCGGTCGTGAAGAAGAAGATGAAGCATACACACACACACACACCATAGAGAATGGAGTAGGTGCACACACACACTTGAAGAGAATGAAGCAGGTTGTATGTTCCTTATTTGTTGGTTCTGGGAAAAAAATGATTCCAGTGTTTACCTCTTCAAAAGTGCAGATACAAGAAGAGAATGTAAAATGCTACAACCTGGAGTGCTAGATGCAGTGATTCCAATAGCCAGCAGGGAGTGAAGTTGCTGGTGCAGAGCTGGTGTTCTTTGCTTCACTAGTCAGGGTAGTAAAATTACCGTGAATGGAGAGTAAAGAAGACAGACTGGAATATGTACGTTCCATCTTTGGTGTTTAGGGTTTGAAGCGGAAGAGAATGAGGAGAAGATGTGTATGCTGTGTTGTTCGCTAGTACAGGTTACAATAGCAGAGAGTGGAGAGAATGAAGGGAGGCAGGACGTCATGTATTTTTTTTTCTCATTTACTAATTAAGGAGATAATATAATTATTAGTTTACAACATAAAAATAGGTCTTAATTTATTTCCACTTTATTTGATTTTTTAAGTGCTTTATTTTTATTTAATTCCTCTCCACTAACATATTAATCTTGTTATAATTTTGGGTAATTCGTATTTTACATGTTACATCCATTTTATTTTACTATCTAATTCATTCTTTACATATGCTCTTAAATCTAAGGATATATTTTATTGTATAATCAAATCAATTAACTACTCCCTCCGTTAATTAATATCTGTCGTTTTAGGATTTGATTCTTATTCAAAAAATATCTGTCATTCTAGCTTTTTGACACACTTTTTTCCACTTTTACCCCTACTATTCAATATAAAATAATTATTATCTAAATGGAAAAGTAAAAAGTAGGGGCACATGCGTCATTGTCCTACTTTTCTTAATAAGTGTGCAAGTTTCTAAAATGACAGTTATTGTTGAACGGAGAGAGTATTGTTTTATTTAGTATATTTTAATATACTATATTCCATATAGTACACTTAAATCAATTAATCCTTATATTCCTATTTTACTTTAGGATTATTTATATTTGTTTAGTGTTTAATACACCCCTTTAAAACCTTATAATATTATACAAATACTCAATTAAAATTTAAATAAACTTCTTTAATCATAAGGAAATTTGTTTATATATATAATGAATTCTAGTAGACAATTTTAAATTATAAGGATAATTATTCCTATAATGGAATTTAGTAAACCTATAAAATGATCATATATTTTACATGTCCATAATTAGACTTACTTAATAAATCTTTTAAATTAATGATAACTATTTTCATACCATTTAAATAATGTCCTTGTTATTATTTTATGTACCTCCTTATACATTATATATTATGTACATTATATAATATCATTTTGATATTTAATTTCTCTATTTAAGGTGTTTAACGATTCCCTTTTTTAACCGTACATACGCTTATACAAAAATGTACAGTTTTTCAAACTCCTCAAGATCATTTATATTTTATTGTTCCTTTTACATATTTAAGATATTCAACCTTTCATTAATCACCTTCATCTAATTAATTTATTATTAATTAGGGTAATAATATTTGGGATATTTCAATCCACCCTCCTTAAAAGGACTTCGTTCCAAAGTCATTTTCCGAATCAAATAGTCTTATGGAATCAAGTTCCACTATGTATCCTCAAACTAATTCATCATAGGGATCAAGTCCCGATAGGTTCTATACTTATCTACATATATTAATCTGATATAGCATCACAATTCTTATTGTATCACAAGATGCATATATAGTAGGTAGCCAATATTCGTGGCATCACAATCACTAACAATATGCTATCAGCAATTTATATTAATCACCATAACATTCACTTACACTATAATCAGTGCACACCAAACAATTATCGTATACGATATATCGTATAACAATAGTGCAACACAAGTGCGCGCACAATCACACCATAACTTTTTAAATACTTTCTCGATAGAACCCAAGCTCATTATTTACTCATAACTGTGTCCGCTTGTAGAGAGTTTCGGGAATCATCCAACCCAGACGTGATCAGCGTCAGTGTTGAACTATCCTTCCACCCCAATTTGTGTTCAGTTTCTCTTGATCTGATCAGGATCAAGTTCCACCTCCACGTCAATTTTACCCAAACATATAATTCAAAAATTCCAATTATTATCTTCCCTTATCCTTGCCACTTTGTGATTGATTAATACACAAGTGATGCTACTAAAACAAATATAGTCATAGACACAACAAATCAGTCACAATCTATGGAACTAAGTCCACTAGGTTCCACTTACCAAAATCCACCACACTCGGTTTACAACAAGTCATAATCCACCTTCTTTGGCAATATGTCGTTGGACGATCAAAGTCAATCATTGACTCAATAAACTAATAGACAAATCAATAGAGTTTTTACTCCTCTTTACTTGTATTCTCACTCTGGAGCTAACAAGTTAGATGTATTCTATGTCTTGTATTCACGTTCATGATCGAAGATAGCCACAACCAAGGTAAGAACATTCTTTTATGTTCTTAATTCTCATTCACGTTCATTAGTGCAAATTAAAATATTCATATGTTTTGTGAACATACATATCGAAACATTACAACAATTGTCATCATCGTATGACTTGTGTTATGCGCATGATAGTTTATCTACTAAATACGTAAAACATACGTTGAGCGATTTATGCTCTACCCCCTTAAAATAGATTACGCCCACGTAATCTATAATCGTATCATTCTTGAACAAACAAGTTCAAGATGTACTTTAGCTCCTCTTGTGGTCTTTTCCATATTATGACTGATCTGAGGATCTTAATCACGTCGTGAGCTCTCGTTTGAGTTTACAATTATTTTTCACTTGGACATAGTTTAGCTTCTCCGGGCATAATATCTGTATTAGATAAGCTATGTCTATTCGATTAGGAGATGCAAGATACATCTATTCTTTTCCCAACTTGTTAGGTATTTCAAACCTATGATGTATGGGTCCACACGCTCCAGTGAGCTGTATGACCCGACGAATTTTAGAGATTAATTTGCCTTCTTCTGTTCTCTGAATGTATTGTACATTATTTATGTGACCATGTGCTAGCAGCAGCTCTTGTTGACCTCATTCAATGTGTCATTATTTACACAGTCTTACGTGGCTCTGGAAGAGGAGGTATCTTAATCGAAGTGTTGTGTCTTTTAATATGCACATATTCGATTAGATCTAGACTATTGGTCCATGTTCTCTAGAATCTAGTGCGCATGCACTTAATACACCTTTAAGTGGTTGTATCACTCTTCTTGACTAACTTTCATTTTGAGTGTTAAAATATGACAATGGGTTATATGCTTAGTGCTTGTTGCACTTGTTTCGTGAATCTTGAGATGATCTAGGTCAACTCATCCCGACATAATTTTGTTAGTCTCTATACCTACTCGGTATCCCTTCCCTGATAGCAACCTTGCACTTTTGTGCGTTGGTCTGTCGATAATGTTCGCATGGTTCACCCTACTTTTAGCCAGGGGAATCCATTCGTAGTGCTTACAAACGTGTTCTACATTTTTCCTGAATTAATATGGACCTGCTCTTTGATGAAATTCTGGATCCCCGGTCTCTGAAATCTTGAATTGCTTCCCCCAAAAGTTGAGCAACTACATACATAAAGAAGCAAAACATTCACTGGAAAGTAGAAGCAGCCCTGAAATCGCCTAGATTTATAGGTCTACGAAACAGCTCTTGTTTGTATTTTGCATGACCTAGGTGATGAGTAAAACTGAAGGATCTTGAAATGACATGCTCAAGCACAAATATTTCCGTAAATATTAGGGGATTGCCTGTTCCTTAAGTACCTGACATGTTCCATATGATAGTATTTCGCATCTGGGTATTGTGTGTAACAGTTATTACGTAATTTTGACATTGCGCATTGTTCTAACGATTAGGATTTGGCTTCTGTTCTGATCTTGCTTGGTGGCTTCTCTTCAGATATGAATGGTTAATCGTATTAGTTTTTTATGTTGATATTTGTTGTATTACTTCTAGATTGATGGTTAATTGTCTACAACCGGGTAGTTGTAAGAAAGAATAAGCCATGTTATCATATTGCTGAGAATTGTCACTTTCTATCTGCCTAGGTGTTATTGGAAATGCCTCTGCTATTCTTCTTAAGCCCAAACGATTATGAATGCTAGTGGTGAGTCTGTAAGTAATCCCCAGAAACACTAATAATTTTGAATTACTGAATTCTTGTTGCACCTTGTTTTTGTATTTTAGTCATCTTGGATATTCTCTGTGTTGCAAGGTTGGCCCTCTCTTTATTCTCTTTATTGTGTCCGTGAAATACCCCTAACCTTTAAATAATTAAATAATGGTAAATAAATATTATCTGGGGGATTATTAAGCCCTAAGAAAAGTATATAAACACTTGGGCGTTAAAACGCACCTAAACTCCTTAAGGTCAAAAACGAGCGTTAAAGCCCGACCTTAAGCTAAACAAGTTATATAAGATATAACACACATATGAAGTTAAACAAGGATCATTTTATGACCTTTAAAACACAAGTCCTCAGTTAGAACTGAGTAAAAATACAATATGCCCGGGAGTTCCCTTAAGGGCCCCTTAAGGCCCGAAAGTCCCGGAAATACTTTATTAAATAAAGTAAAGCATTACACTTCATTCTAAATGCACAATAACACTTTATGAACATTTAAGATGAAGTTCTCAAGATAAATTTTCAGTTAAAGACAAAGTGCTCGGAGGTTCCCGATGAGGGCCCCATAAACCCCTGGAGTGCCCCGGAGAGGTACCGAAGTGGCACAAACTCCAATATAAATTATTCTAAGAGTTCCTATCATTAATATTCACCATTCTAAAGAGAATGCTCGAGCTACTTTTTCATAAATACACAAAGTGCTCGGGCGAATTTCTTAACGCTTCTTTTTACCCGGGAGTGTCCTGGTAGCCCGGAAATTGAGTTACGAGTTTATATAACCCCATATAACTCAATGTAACACCTTAACATATTATTGACTATAAAAAATGTCAATAAACACTTGGAACTCATAGCGACTAATTATTTTCTAGAAAATCCTTAAAGCACAAAAACGCACCTTCGGGTGTCACAAAAATGCGTTTTACGCAATTGCCTTGAAGTTTTTGAGGAGCCACGAGTTGATAATCTT
Organism: Limonium bicolor; assembly: GCA_023374045.1. NCBI lineage: Eukaryota > Viridiplantae > Streptophyta > Magnoliopsida > Caryophyllales > Plumbaginaceae > Limonium > Limonium bicolor. Next base: position 82,641,469 of record CM041780.1, on the reverse strand, counting down.
AAAAGGAGATAAAATTACTATCTAAATCAATTAATGCCAGTGCTAAACTCATAGCACAAGTAGCGCCGAGTTTTGGGTCAAAAAGGAACCTAAAATCAGCATTTTTACCTTAAAACTTTCATCTTTTACCATAGTATAAATGTACCAAATAAATGCTGGAACCTATTACACATATTAGTACGATCTTAGTACAATATAGTGTAACAAAATCAAATTAAAAATCAATCCCATTTGACATCTATAGTTGGCTCCATTTAAGGTGTCAATTGACTATATTTTTGCAAGAATATTGTCTTATAGATAATGACTCACCTTGCACATGCCATATTATATTGTGTCAAATAATCTCAGCCAAAAGAGGAGTCCCATTACCATATGACCTGCAAGAAATAAGAGGAGATTAGCTTATACAAAAAAACAATGAAATTAAATATACAAAAGAATAAAATTAGAATCTATTTTATACATGTGCTAGAATACCAACAAAACAACCCATGTTCTCTAGCCATATGCAGCCGATTTCATATGGGAAAAGAAGAGGTTGATTGCCTCATTAATTAGTCAAAAGAATACACTACCGAACTAAGCATAATTCATTGTCAAATATAGACAAAAATCAAGTGCATTCAAACAGCACTACATTGCCGATTTATACAAGGAAAAGAAGGCTTAATTTGCCTTATAAAAATTAAACTAGGATATCTACCAACCTAGGCATGTGAGTATATCTCCAATTGTCAAATAAATCAGTCTCCAAACAGCCATATTACCGTGAGCAATCAAGAGGAAAACAAGGAACAAATCAACATCTAAATTGCAAAAGAAATACCTACCTATCTTACTCTTTGTCTTCTAGTTTCCATTATCAAACAAGCCTCCATTATTTCCTTGACAACCAGCCGAAAGTCTAGCACCAATTAAGGACATTATTGAGCCAATAATCAAAGGAATAAACAAAGGAAAATAATGCCTAATCAAATAAACAATAAACAAAGCCAATCAAATTTTGAATTCTCTTTCCTTATCTTACCTTAAGTCCATACGTGAGTTTCATTATTTCTTTGCCACTCCATGGCCGATTGGTAAGCTCTTCATTGCTCTCTCTTTTCTTCTTCATTTGTTAGTTAATTCCTTAGAGCTTCAAAGATCCATTAATGGTGTTCTAAGTTCTAACATCATTTCTATGTAAATTCCTAGTTAAATCTCCTAAGTCTTGAAGCAAGAAATCATCCTAGCAACTCTTACAATTTTCGCCAAGCATAAGTCTTCCAAGGAGGTTCCTAAATTCAACAACAACACAAGGAACAACAAGATCAAGTTAAGGTATATTTTCATGTTGAAAATCCTAGCAAAATACCTAAGGTTATTACCAAAAATTTATGAACTTCTAAACCTATATTCTCTTCAGTATTTCATGAAGGAAATTTAGATCTACAACCATCTCAAGGTCTACCGAAAATTCCTTGAAAAATTCCTAAGGTAAACTCTTGTAAAACTACTCAAAATCTTATTTATAAATCCTTGTTAAAAGTCTAACAAATGGATCTCCTAAATATATATAAGGAGGCCGAAAGTTCTTCATCAAGATAGCATTTGGAGAGCTTAGAATTCAAGGAGAAATCAAGTACAAGAATTGTCTTGATTTAAAGAGTAAGTTTCTATAAATAAGGGTTATTAAGTTTAAGTTTGATTTAAGCTTCAAACTTTGGTATAAAATTATGTATAAGCCTTATTAATATTAAGGCCAAAAATATTGGGTTAACATATCAAGGAAAATAATTTATAACATATAAGGTAAGATTATTACCTTAAGGTATGAATATATGTCACAAAAATTAATTATGATACATATATAGTTAAACCGAATTACCTAAGGACTAAAGGTTCTATTTTAAGTTTTAATCATTCTAAGCCATTAGCATAATTTTAGAAGTGTTATATGCAATATATACATTTATATGTATTTATTATAAAGTTTAAAGCAAGTTTTAAAACTATATGGTAAAAATATAGTAAGGTCGAGAATGAAATGTTTTATTTGGTGATTTTCGAAATATATAAGTATATTAACTTATATTATAAATTTTGAGAATATTAAAAATAGCTACAAGTATTTAAATGGTTAGTTTATAAAGTTATGTGGCTAAAATGTAAATTTTGAAAAGTTTAGTGTATTATATATGATTGTCGAGAACATAAGGGTTAATTTGGTATAATTATGTTATAATATAAGGTAGGAATTAATATTATGAATTTTGGTGAATTTAAATAAGTGGTTAAGTGTTAAAATAACATTTTATAAAGTTTTGGGACTATTTTGTAATTATTGGGAAGTTTGGAAGTATAACCGAATTATATATGATTTTATGGGTATATCAAAGTATTAAATATGAAATTAAGTCTTGGTCAAAGTGTTGACCAAAAACTTTGGGTTAAAAGGATTTATGACATAAAATATTAAGTTTATATAAGTTTTGGGGTGAATATGTAATTTATAAAAGATATATGCGAAATCAAATTTAAAGATATAAGTGTCCACTTGGTTATCTTAAGAAAATTAAGTATTAACACTATAGTTTATAAGTTAATATGTAACTTATATAAAGTTTTGGGATTAAAATGTAAATATAAGGAAAGTATATGTCAAGACCGAAAATTAATGAGGTCATTTGGTAATTTATAAAGATTAGAATATTCATTTTGGAATTACCAAAATGTTAAGTGGTTAATTAGTAAATTATAAAGGTTATATGGTTATTTGGTAATTTATAAAATTAGATTGCAATTACTGAAAGTAATATGAATATTTAGTAATTTATAGAAGTTGGAGTATTTGAATTGTAATTACCGAAAAGATATATGTGGTTATTTGGTAAGTTACAAAAGTTAATGTGTCCGAAATATAAATACCGAAATTATAAGGTTAGTTTGGTAATTTAATAAAGAAAGGAATTAAAGTTAAGTAATATGATATATTATGGGGAATAATATAAGGTTTATGAAATAATTATGGTTTATGATAAAAATAACCAAGATAATATAATATAGAGTTTATGAAATAATTGTGGTTATAATAAAGATAACCAAATTATACTGGTATATGGAATAAGAGAAATAATTATGGATATGTAATTAAGGAGATGAAGAAATATCATAATATGGGAATTCATTATCACCTGTGGATACTACATAAAATAATGAACTAGTGAACTATCTAGAACCACTGTTAAATAACAGGGGGAAATAAAGAACATACTGAGTTATTATACAACGAGAATGAACGCTATAGTAACAATACTATAATATTTAGTGAATAGTCATATTAATATTACCCGGTATTGCATGTTTATATAACAGCGTACGGGAGGGAACTACTGAACAGGAATTTGTCAAGCTAGCAGTTACTTGGTGAACGGTATGTTAATTGCGTGGTCTGAATGTCCTAAGGATTTTCCTAAGGTTCAGACGTGTGTGTTTAATTAAGAGTGATATCTGTGATTTTATGTATATTATTTTGTATACTGTGTTGCTCAACACTATTGCGTTTTAATTACACGCAAACGTCTTATGACTGGAAGTTTATACATCTAAACTGGAACAAGACTAATGACCTTTAGGTATTACTAAACCTAACTGATGGTCAACTGTTATAGTCTTAACTCAAGGATTGGATATTGTATCATTGACTAAAGGGCTAACTTATAAAGAGAGGAATCCAAACTGTTTCGAATTTCTGGTTGCGCATCGTGATCACTACGAGAGACTTCAATGGGGAGTCACTCAAGGGAATCCATCAGTCACATTCGAGGATGGTGGAGGGCACTGCCGTTGGTGCACAGGTTCGACCGGATCGTTCTTATATTATCCAGGGCCATAAGGTCAGCTGGTAACGGTTCCATTGGAACCTAGGGGACTATCGCCCATTAATAAGTTATTAAGGGTGTCTTGACATGACGCCTGGGGTGGAATTTAATTGGAAAAGGTTAAGTGATTGGTTTAAAGGATAAGGGCGAGGTGGCCAACTAACAAGTACAGTTTAATATGCGTATCTTGTGGGTTATTATTATGGATTATTGAAGTGTGATTATTTGTTATTATTAGGATTATTGATGTGTGATTATTGGTCATTATTATGGATTATTGATGTGTGGTTATTGGTGTTGTGTACTAATGTACATTGATGTTTACAGGTGAATTATTATGTGATTGTTTAATGTTTACAGTTATTACTATTATTATTGTAAACCGGTATTTCATGTAAAGAATCTAAAATCAAGATGGCTAAAAAGACTTAAGGAATCTAGATGATTTAAGACTACATTTAGCATACCAGCATTTCGATTGCTGAGCCCTTCAATGGGCCAAACATTCCAGGTTACTGAAGAAGACTCAAGCCGGAGTGCGGGACATGGGGGTAGCTGATGTGTTTTCAACAAACACCTTTGGTTTTATTTTGTATTGTATTAAGGAGGTTGTTGTATTCAGTTAGTTGCTCATTTAGTTGGATTTGGTTTGTAATAATTAGAGTGCTCAGTATCTGTTCATCACAGCGTGAGGAGTTGAAATTGTTGGAAGGAGTAAGGATGCCTTGTTACTCACAAGGGTGAGTAACGGCGTGTAACATCAAGGTAGATAGTTTTATTTTCCGCTGCGAATTATTATTTATTATGCTACGACTTGCGACGTTATTACAGGTTTAGGATTAGGGGTGTTATAAAAAGTGGTATCAGTACCGCTCTGATGAAAAGATACGAGTCAAGAACAATGAGCATAGGATATTTGGGAATACAGGGAAACGTCTGTGAGGATTCGTGACCTAGAAAAATTCTAGGAGTATCTTTGTTGCTAGTAGCTAACTTTCTTGCATGTTTGTGATTGTGTATGTAAAACGGTGTAGTAAAACCGAGTAGAAATAATATACAATATTATCGATGTCGACAAGAGGAAGACCACGTGGAGGTAGCAGTGGACACGGTGGCGAGACACCGGCGGATGTTCCAGAGGTACCAGGCCTAGCAGCAGCCATGGCGGCCTTCGCGCAACAACTAGGAGCTCAACTTACGGGAGCCATACCCCACCCGTCGCAGCCCAGGGAAACCAACTGGATGAAGAAGCGTTGCAGACGCGAGAGTACCGACTTATTCAGGGGAACCGGACCCCGCCACACTGGAGAAATTCATAGTGGAGCACCAGAAGGCCTTCAAAGCTGTTCGAATTCCAGAAGATCAGAAGGTCGACATCGCAGCATATCACCTGAAGGACGCAGCTGATATTTGGTGGCGGTCTATGGAGGGCCACCCTACACCGGACTTTGGATGGACAGCGTTTGTAGAAGTGTTGCGGGAGAAGTACTACCCCGAACACCTAAAATAGAGGAAAAGGCAAGAGATCGAGACCTTAATCCAAGGGAGTCAAACTGTTGACCAGTACTACGCGCGGTTCACCAGTTGCTGGACTACATACCAGGAGTCGACTACTCCGACACTATGAAGATTCAAAAGTTTAGGGGAAGAGGCGCAGGAAGAAGAAAGAAGAGAAAGAGTACTGAAGGAGATGATGGTGGATCAACCTCTGGCGGTTACTACAAGAAGGAGAAGAAATTTTTGATAAGAGGAAGGGGCGGAAGGACTTCCATGGTCAGAAGACGAAGGAGTAGGTCCCTCGTCTGACCGGCCCAGCCATTATGCACAGCCAATAAGATCAGCACCACCTAGGAGCAATAAGCCAACCCAAACACTACTACTACTGTAAGCGCTGTGGAAATGATCACCCAGGCGTAGATTGACACAGGAAGGAAGGTGGAGTGTCGCTATTGCGACAAAGAAGGTCACAGGGAGTATGAATGCTTTTCCAACCCAGGGATCCGAGTATACTAGGGAGCTAGAGGTTCACAGAGAACACCAGCTATTGAGGCAGGCGGACAAAGAGGAGGTCAAGCGCCGCAGAACAATACCTATACTAGAGGACAGGTAGGACAGCCATCCTCATCCGGGAGTCGGAAGGGAAAGGAGATAGCTCCAGGAAGAAACACCCTATACACAGTGGGAACTTCAGGTGCTGAGGCTAGCGCTCAGCGCGAAACCGGTAAGCCTAGAACTTAAACCAAATGCATAATGCATGAATATGTGTTATAATTATCAGTCGATGAGACTTGTATGTGTTAGTAAGTATCAAAATTTTAGAGGGACCTAACTTAGGTAACCTCTCATCTAAGAGGATACTTCGATATTTGTTTTTCCCTCACCTATGAGACCGAGGTCACCTGAGCCTATGTGCGAAGGTCGGGAATATCCTGAGGCAGAATGCCAAGTACTTCGACCCGGCATGATCTTACTTAAGCAATATTTAACTCTAGATGAGAAAATAACTATTGTAAATGAATGAAGAACATTGGGAATGGGCCTTGGAGGATTTTATAATCCAGGATATGGGAGTGGATCAAAACCTAAATTATATATGATGTGTATGGGTAAGGATTGGGATCCACATGCTAGGTTATATAGTGACGTAAGAAAGGTAGATGGAGCACGAGTTCCTAGGATACCAGTTGTATCATTCCCCATAGGAGATGATGCTGAGTTTTTATACGATGATAAGAAGAGGATGGATAAGGCAAACAAGATTTTTGAAGTCAGGAGACGCGTTGATATATAGTGGAGAATCTAGATTAATGTACCATAGGATTAAGAGTAATAAACCGAATACAAACCGAGATTAGTCTTGGGATACAGGGTGAGGGATAGTACATTGAGGAATAGTAAGTTAGTTTTGCTTGGACCGCCGAGGGCGTTATCAACTGTCCAAACTTACAGTAACTACAAGTATGACCTGCCTAAATGACGAGCAGATGTCATGAGAAGGAATACACTAATTAATATAAAATACTTAAGACTACATGAATTGTCAAAAGGGTTTGATGAAGACCTGCACGTAAAAAGCAAACACTGAAATTTTATGGGATACCCAGGCCCGAGCTTACCGCTCAGTGCGGGACTAGGAAATCTTACAATCCCTTATTAACTTCGCGAGAAGATAGTGCGAAACCTTGAAATATGACAATAGAGAAACAGAATCTCAAAATATATAACTAAACATCCATAATGGAAAAGCACGGGTTTTAAAATACCTGAGCAAATACCAAAGGTCTCAGCTAGTATCAATATAGTGACAGTGCTGGACTCCTAATTAATAAAGGGGGGAGAGAACAAACTTTGAACGTATATTTTCTGAAGTCTGGAGAACTACCTAATTAGCAATACCAAATGCTACATATATACACATAATTTGGAGGTTGTAAACCTAAAACATTGAGTAGTATTGATACATTTCAGAGGGCTAAGTATCATTAAATATATCTACCCTAATTTGAGGCTCACGTCCTATACTATCCTTATGGTTCTATACAAGCATATGTCTTCTATGACAGCTCAATTTATGAATGCGAATAAAGAGCGCAAGAAATCAAATGAGGTTAACCCCCTATGTAATATAAATTTTAATATAAACATGGTAATGAATAACTCTCCTTGACACTTGCATGGAAGGTAGTATAAGTTATATTAAGAGTTTAAATTAATATATACACTAAAAGTGAGTGGAAGTTAAATTTAAAAGTAGGAAAACATACCCCTGGCTTGTAACAATTGTTTTATACGTGAACCTTCCAACGTTATATATTAATCCCTGTGATTCTAAATCTTCTATTTGATACACCTAATCGACCTATTTTTGGAAGCCATTGAGCTTGTGGATTAACCACGTTTCTAAGAGATAGAAACAAACAATAAGCTTTGATTGTCCTGTTACCAAACCGTAGGATTCAAACTGGAAACCCTTAGTTTGAGATGGTACTAATATTAAGAGATACTTAACCTAGGCTACATATGGTTCACCTGATTCATGGAGTTTAGATGAAATAAGAAAAAGCCAAGCTTTAAGGCGAAGGAAATAATGCCTTATGGAACGGTAATTGTTGATCGAGTTATGAAAACTTTCCTTTGGAGTCTAACTGTGACTGTCCTTGTTCCATGTAATGATAACTAAAGTGTAGGCAATAATCAAGCCCTGGTAAGTTAAATACTAGATGAGCCTTTTAAAGAGAAGAGAGTATTCTAAGGTATCCAAGTCCATAACTGAACTTATTACTTGTATGATGGATTTAAGAGTTAAAATGATTGATGGATATAATTAGTAGACAGTTTGTGCCTAGATGTTTTAATAAGAATTTACCTTTTATGCCAAGAGGAAAAACTGGCTTCCCCGCTTGATGATTTAACCAAAGATATATAGTTCCGGGGATTAAGGAATACAATAGATCCAAGTATAGGTTATAACATTTTGGAATAGTTGTATAACAATCAAGGGAAAATGTACATGTAGTAATCACCACGTCACAAAGTTCGATAAGATAAAATTTGGAAAATGACAATTATGTGATTGTTTGATATTTGACGTGGGAGGTCGAACTTGATCCTGGTCAGATCAGGGAAAACCAAACACAAAATGGAGTGGAGGGATAGTTCAACATTGACGCTGACCCCGTCAGAGTTGGATGATTCCGGAGACTCCCTACAAGTGGTCACAAATATCTCTGTGATGCGTACGTATTTATTCTTAAATCTACTATTTAGTTTGACTAATAAGTATATGAGATGTAGAAGGTGTAAATTAAGAGTTAAGTTGTCCAAGTTACCCTGAAGAAATTAAATAGCTAAAACAACTCCGCGTATGTCAAAAAAATAGTCAGTTGTGAGGGAAATACTAACCATTATTATTCCATGAACCATGTTAATAAATAAAATAGGAGATCAAGAGACAATTACCTATAATAAGAGTATTCTCAAGCTAGCTTCTAAGTAATGGCCATATTGCCATCTGAAGGGAAAGATCGACTTTAAGTCTTTCTGTATGAATTCAAACCCAATATATTAAATGGGAACCTACCTATAAACATGGTAGAATATAAAGAGTAGAAACATTATACTAATACTCACATGAGTTGATTCAAACCGCAAGAGCATGTCCAATTGAGAGGAAACTATACCTTGTTAGAAACCTTAGCGGTAACCCTACTGTGGTATACCTGATGAACAGACGATAGTAATCGTGTATATACTACCGACAAATGGTGAATCAATAATATCACGAAATCTTTCTATTATACATAAGATGCACGACTCGACCATAACTCATACTTTACATAGAAAATGAAAACCGAATATGGTGACAGTAAACTCAAATACCAGAATCACAAGATGATGACCTGAAGATCAAAGAGAGAGATTTTTAATAAGCCCCAATATTAATACAAACCCGAGCGCCGACGATTACAACTACAAGAGGCGATTAATGGAAGTGTGTTATACACAATAGTTTAAACAAGCCATGAGATAATATTTCCATCGTACAAGATAGTAGATCACCTTCACCCATACACACGGGATTCAAACAAAAAAGCATACTAATGCACTATGAAACATGTCAGTGAATACATAGATTCTTGGGGGCTATACCTCGTAGGACAGAAGTCATATGCTGATGTCCGTAGGAGAGACCTCGAGTTCGCAGTAGGCGATCGAGTCTTCCTTAGAGTTTCACCTATGAATGGAGTTTTCAGATGTGGGTAGAAGGGCAAGCCTATACGAAGTATGTAGGACCGTACCTTATTACGGAGCGAGTGGGCCCATTAGTTTACACATTAGATTTACCTGTTGAGCTTGAGAGAGTGCACAATGTGTTCCACATTTCACAGCTAAAGCAGTTTGTGCCTCATCCATCATATATCTTAGAGCCCAAGACACTCGAGCTAGATCTTACACTTAGATATGAGGAAACCCCAGTTCGCATCTTAGACTCCAAGACTAGGGAGACCAGGAACAAGACCATTAGAATGGTCAAGGTTCTGCGGTCAAACCACGACATTGAAGAGGCGGCATGGGAGTTAGAAGACTCCATGCGAGACAAGTATCCAGCACTTTTCTCTTAGTTTTGTGTATACTTGTGGGGGTACGTGGGCGTAACCCTTTTTAAGGGGGGTAGAGCACCACATGCGACTTGCATATCTACAGTCTATACTGGTTTTGTATTTGGTTGTCTGTGTTTGATTGTTGCGCATGTGTGCAATTGGTTGGTTGGTTATTGATATGTCCTATGTGACACTTGGGTGGTTATTGTTGTGTCCTATGTGACACTTGAATGGTTATTGGTGTGTTCCATGTAACACTTGGTATTGATGTGTCCTATGTGACACTTGGATGGCTATTGACGTGTTCTATGTAACACTTGGATGGTTAATAAAAGTACACTTATTTACTTTGCGGTATGTTCATTCCTACAATCACACAAGAGATTACTGCCAAGGGTTTACGCCTCTGCACTCTGTAGGACTGAGTGTTTTGGTATTTCACTTGTGCAGTGATGACCGAGTGGGATAGCTAGGAAGTTGGGACACTTATTTGCTTTACAGTATTTATCAAGTTACTTATGCTACAATTACATTGATTATCATGAATAAGGTTATGTGTATGTACGAATTGCATACACTTGGATTACAGATGAAATATAGAAGTGTCAGTATAGTAATGACACCCAGGAATGATAAGTATGCAGGGGATAGATATGAGGAACTTGATTCCATAGGATATATAAGTATAAGTTATGACTTCGGGACGAAGTCCTTTTAAGGGGGGTAGACTGAAATACCCCTAACCTTTAAATAATTAAATAATGGTAAATATATATTATCTGGGGGATTATTAAGCCCTGAGAAAAGTATATAAACACTTGGGCATAAAACGTACCTAAACTCCTTAAGGTCAAAAACGAGCGTTAAAGCCCGACCTTAAGCTAAACAAGTTATATAAGCTATAACACACATATGAAGTTAAAAAAGGATCATTTTATGACCTTTAAAACACAAGTCCTCAGTTATACTGAGTAAAAATACAATATGCCCGGGAGTTCCCTTAAGGGCCCCTTAAGGCCCGAAAGTCCCGGAAATACTTTATTAAATAAAGTAAAGCATTACACTTCATTATAAATGCACAATAACACTTTAATGAACATTTAAGATGAAGTTATCAAGATAAATTCTCAGTTAAAGACAAAGTGCTCGGAGGTTCCCGATGAGGGCCCCAAAAACCCCCGAGAGTGCCCCGGAGAGGTACCGAAGTGGCACCAACTCCAATATAAATTACTCTAAGAGTTCCTATCATTAATATTCACCATTCTAAAGAGAATGCTCGAGCTAATTTTTCAGAAATACACAAAGTGCTCGGGCGAATTTCTTAACGCTCCTTTTTACCCCAGGAGTGTCCCGGTAGCCCGGAAATTGAGTTACGAGTTTATATAACCCCATATAACTCAATGTAACACCTTAACATATTATTATTGACTATAAAAAATGTCAATAAAAACTTTGAACTCATAGCGACTAATTATTTTCCAGAAAATCCTAAAGCACAAAAACGCACCGTCGGATGTCACAAAAATGCGTTTTACGCAATTGCTTTGAAGTTTTTGAGGAGCCACGAGTTGATAATATTAAAAGGGGATATATTTACCATCTAAATCAATTAATACCAGTGCAAAAATCATAGCACAAGTAGGGCCTATGTTTGGGTCAAAAAGGTACCTAAAATCAGCATTTTTACCTTAAAACTTTCATCTTTTACCATAGTATAAATGTACCAAATAAATTCTGGAACCTATTACACATATTAGTATGATCTTAGTACATTATATTGTAACAAAAATCAAATTAAAATTCAATCCCATTTGACCTCTATAGTTGGCTCCATTTAAGGTGTCAATTGACTAGATTTTGCAAGAATATTGTCTTATGGATAATGACTCACCTTGCACATGCCATATTATATTGTGTCAAATAATCTCAGCCAAAAGAGGAGTCCCATTACCGTATGACCTGCAAGAAATAAGAGGAGATTAACTTATACAAAAAAAACAATGAAATTAAATATACAAAAGAATAAAATTAGAATCTACTTTATACATGTGCTAGAATACCAACAAAACAACCCATGTTCCTAGCCATATGCAGCCGATTTCATATGGGAAAAAGAAGAGGTTGATTGCCTCATAATTAGTCAAAAGAATACACTACCTAACTAAGCATAATTCATTGTCAAATATAGACAAAAATCAAGTGCATCCAAACAGCACTACATTGCCGATTTATACAAGGAAAAGAAGGCTTAATTTGCCTTATAAAAATTAAACTAGGATATCTACCAACCTAGGCATGTGAGCATATCTCAATTGTCAAATAAATCAGTCTCCAAACAGCCATATCACCGTGAGCAATCAAGAGGAAAAACAAGGAACAAATCAACATTTAAATTGCAAAAGAAATACCTACATATCTTACTCTTTGTCTTCTAGTTTCCATTATCAAACAAGCCTCCATTATTTCCTTGACAATCAGCCGATAGTCTAGCACCAATTAATGACATTATTGAGCCAATAATCAAAGGAATAAACAAAGGAAAAGAATGCCTAATCAAATAAACAATAAACAAAGCCAATCAAATTTTGAATTCTCTTTCCTTGTCTTACCTTAAGTCCATACGTGAGTTTCATTCTTTCTTTGCCACTCCATGGCCGATTGGTAAGCTCTTCATTGCTCTCTTTTTCTTCTTCATTTGCTAGTTAATTCCTTAGAGCTTCAAAGCTCCATTAATGGTGTTCTAAGTTCTAACATCATTTCTATGTAATTCCTAGTTAAATCTCCTAAGTCTTGAAGCAAGAAATCATCCTAGCAACTCTTACAATTTTCGCCAAGCACAAGTCTTCCAAGGAGGTTCCTAAATTCAACAACAAGACAAGGAACAACAAGATCAAGTTAAGGTATATTTCATGTTGAAAATCCTAGCAAAATACCTAAGGTTATTACCGAAAATTTATGAACTTCTAAACCTATATTATCTTCAGTATTTCATGAAGGAAATTTAGATCTACAACCATCTCAAGGTCTACCGAAAATTCCTTGAAAAATTCATAAGGTAAACTCTTGTAAAACTACTCCAAATCTTATTTATAAATCCTTGTTAGAAGTCTAACAAATGGATCTCCTAAATATATATAAGGAGGCCGAAAGTTCTTCATCAAGATAGCATTTGGAGAGCCTAGAATTCAAGGAGAAATCAAGTACAAGAATTGTCTTGATTTAAAGAGTAAGTTTCTATAAAAAGGGTTATTAAGTTTAAGTTTGATTTAAGCTTCAAACTTAGGTATAAAAATTATGTATAAGCCTTATTAATATTAAGGCCGAAAATATTGGGTTAAAATATCAAGGAAATAATTTATAACATATAAGGTAAGATTATTACCTTAAGGTATGAATATGTGTCACAAAAATTAATTATGATATATATAGTTAAACCGAATACCTAAGGACTAAGGTTCTATTTTAAGTTTATAATCATTCTAAGTCATTAGCATAATTTTTAGAAGTGTTATATGGCATATATACATTTATATGTATTTATTATAAAGTTTAAATCAAGTTTTAAAACTATATGGTAAAAATATAGTAAGGCCGAGAATGAAATGTTTTTTTGGTGATTTTCGAAATATATAAGTATATTAACTTATATTATAAATTTTGGGAATATTAAAAATAGCTACAAGTATTTAAATGGCTAGTTTATAAAGTTATGTGGCTAAAATGTAAATTTTGAAAAGTTTAGTGTATTATATATGATTTCCAAGAACATAAGGGTTAATTTGTAGTATAATTATGTCAAATATAAGGTAGGAATTAATATTATGAATTTTGGTGAATTAAATAAATGGTTAAGTGTTAAAATAACATTTTATAAAGTTTTGGGGCTATTTGGTAATTATTGGGAAGTTTGGAAGTATAACCGAATTATATATGATTTTATGGGTATATCAAAGTATTAATTATGAAATTAAGTCTTGGTCAAAGTGTTGACCAAAAACTTTGGGTTTAAAGGATTTATGACATAAAATATTAAATTTATATAAGTTTTGGTGTGAATATGTAATTTATAAAAGATATGTGAAATCAAATTAAAAAAAAGGGCGAAAAGGTAATTTACCAAAATATAAGTGTCCACTTGGTTATCTTAAGAAAATTAAGTATTAACACTATAGTTTATAAGTTAATATGTAACTTATATAAAGTTTTGGGATTAAAATGTAAATATAAGGAAAGTATATGTCAAGACCGAAAATTAATGAGGTCATTTGGTAATTTATAAAGATTAGAATATTCATTTTGGAATTACCAAAATGTTAAGTGGTTAATTAGTAAATTATAAAGGTTATATGGTTATTTGGTAATTTATAAAAATTAGATTGCAATTATCGAAAGTAATATGAATATTAATAAATTATAAAGTTATATGGTCATAGAAGTTGGAGTATTTGAATTGTAATTACCGAAAAGATATATGTGGTTATTTGGTAAGTTACAAAGTTAATGTGTCCGAAATATAAATACTGAAATTATAAGGTTAGTTTGGTAATTAATAAAGAAAGGAATTAAGTTAAGTAATATGATATATTATGGGGAATAATATAAGGTTTATGAAAAAATTATGGTTATGATAATAATAACCAAGAGAATATAATATATAGTTTATGAAATAATTGTGGTTATAATAAAGATAACCAAATTATACTGGTATATGGAATAAGAGAAATAATATGGATACGTAATTAAGGAGATGAAGAAATATCATAATATGGGAATTCATTATCACATGTGGATACTACATAAAATAATGAACTAGTGAACTATCTAGAACCGCTGTTAAATAACAGGGGAAAAAAAAAGAACATACAGAGTTATTATACAACGAGAATGAACGCTACAGTACAGTACTGTAATATTTAGTGAATAGTCATATTAATATTACCCGGTTTGCATGTTTATATAACAGCGTACGAGAGGGAACTACTGAACAGGAATTTGTCAAGCTAGTAGTTACTTGGTGAATGGTATGTTAATTGTGTGGTCTGAATGTCCTTAGGATTTTCCTAAGGTCCAGACGTGTGTGTTTAATTAAGAGCGATATCTGTGATTTTATGTATATTATTTTTGTATACTGTGTTGCTCAACACTGTTGCGTTTTAATTACACGCGAACGTCTTATGACTGGAAGTTTATACATCCAAAGTGGAACAAGACTAACTGACCTTTAGGTATTACTAAACCTAACTGATGGTTAACCGTTATAGTCTTAACTCAAGGATTGGATATTGTATCATTGACTAAAGGGCTAACTTATAAAGAGAGGAATCCAGACTGTTTCGACTTTCTGGTTGCGCATCGTGATCACTACGAGAGACTTCAATGGGGAGTCACTCAAGGGAATCCATCAGTCACATTCGAGGATGGCGGAGGGCACTGCCGTTGGTGCACAGGTTCGACCGGATCGGTCTTATATTTATCCAGGGCCATAAGGTCAGCTGGTAACGGTTCCATTGGAACCCAGGGGACTATCGTCCATTAATAAGTTATTAAGGGTTGTCTTGACATGACGCGCTGAGGTGGAATTTAATTGGAAAAGGTTAAGTGACTGGTTTAAAGGATAAGGGTCAGGTGACCAACTAACAAGTACAGTTTAATACGCGTATCTTGTGGGTTATTATTATGGATTATTGATGTGTGATTATTGGTTATTATTATGGATTATTGATGTGTGATTATTGGTTATTATTATGGATTATTGATGTGTGGTTATTGGTGTTGTGTACTATTGTACATTGATGTTTACAGGTGACTGTTATGTGATTGTTTAATGTTTACAGTTATTACTGTTATTATTGTAAACCGGTATTTCATGTAAAGAATCTAAATCAAGATGGCTAAAACGACTTAAGGAATCTAGATGATTTAAGACTACATTTAGCATACCAGCATTTCGATTGCTGACCACTTCAATGGGCCAAACATTCCAGGTTATTGAAGAAGACTCAAGCCGGAGTGCGGGACACGGGGGTAGCTGATGTGTTTTCAATAAACACCTTTGGTTTTATTTTGTATTGTATTAAGGAGGTTGTTGTATTTAGTTAGTTGCTCATTTAGTTGGATTGGTTTGTAATAATTAGAGTGTTCAGTATCTGTTCATCACAGCGTGAGGAGTTGAAATTGTTGGAAGGAGTAAGGATGCCTTGTTACTCACAAGGGTGAGTAACGGCGGTGTACACCAAGGTAGATAGTTTTATTTTCCGCTGCGAATTATTATTTATTATGCTACGACTTTTGACGTTATTACAGGTTTAGGATTAGGGGTGTTACAGTCTGCACCTCTCGACTGCCGATATTGATCATCGGAAATGCTCATCTCTCACACCAGATCGAAGCTAGAGTGGGTTGTAGCTGAATTCTGGAACCGGTAATATTCAAACTTATATACCGTCTCTGGCGATTTAGCAATTTTTGTAAGTTTTTTAAATATATTTACACTCAATTTTAATTAAACTTGAATATGTTTTTATGTAATTTATTAGTATATTAATTTGTCAATATGTAGTGTGCAAAACAAACTGGAGGCTCAGAGTGCGGTTATTATGTCATTAGATATATGTATGATATAATATCAGCAATCGCATGTGTGGATGATTCTACATTAGAGGGGTTTGCGTTATGTCATTGTTTAATTAGATTTAATTCATTTGTAACCACTTAGGACAATTGACTACTTACAATTTTGTTTTCTTTTTGTCAATTTTGTAGGCATTCCATCTACTTCTTGGTGAAGGTTTGATGTACACAAAATCCAATATTGACTATGTGCTTGAGAAATGGGCAAAGTATATCTCCGAAGCTTTGTACTATTGAAGTTAATTTCTTTGGATATGTAACAGATATATCTTGTATTGTAAGTGGATATTAGTTTTGGTAGAAACGTGTTGGAACGCGCTTGCAAGCGCTTATGTAGTGAAGTGGAAATGGTTTTTGGTAAAAACGGATGGAAAGCCGTTTGTTTGATAATATCAGGTGTATCTGAATGCCTGGGTTGATGACTGTAATACAGGTGTATCTGAATGTCTATGTAGGTTCGATAATTGAAAATATGGTGGTGGAATGTGAAAAACAATTTTTTTAAAAAAAAATAACTATTTCACCGGTTGTTTATACAAACCGTCAAAATATAATGTAAAAATGTTTGAAATACCTGTAACACCACTGCTGCTACTCCCGTCATTACTTCACAATTACTTACCTTCGCAGCAGATACTACATACTCAACGGTGGGTGTACAATGCCGTTAGTCATCACGTGACTAACAAGGCCAGTTAAAATACTACATACTATCGGTATGATGACTTGAATATACAGAGTATACTATACCAAACAATACATCCCAATTCCTTAATCCAATCTTAGTACAATTACAACTTCAACTGAATCCTTATACAATGCAACATCCATACAATACTATACCGAGTATCCAAGTTCCTCAAGTTCACTAATAACCATATTTTCTTACAATTCAACATCTACAAATCAATACAAATGTACTAAGTTTTCGACCCATGCTTTTGTAGCACCCCGTCCTGCTCTCGAACGGTGTTAAGCTTCAAGTACCTGGAAAAATATAAAAACGGTGCCCCGGGGGCTCAGCAAATTGCTGCATATGAAATTCGTATACCCCGCGTGCTAAACGGGGTACGCCGACTACTTGGTCGAATACAAGGAGTTCATTTCCATGCATACATACATACTATACTACAACATCATACACAAGCAACAATAACTTACATACATACACAAGATTTAATACCTACGAGGGAAGACAGTTCGTCAGTCAACCGTTCATATTAGTTCCTTATTCATCCGATCTAATCAGATGCTCCTCTCTTTCTCCTCGCTCGGGTTCATAAGGCTTACACCAACCATGTTCTTACTTATTGTGTTACTTTACTCATACTTCATCTGAAATACCCCTAACTAATTAAACATTTAATCAATAAATTAAGGCCTAAACATGCCATAAAATCAGTTTAAAAACAACAATAGTCAAACGAAAGTAATTATTGCACCCTTTGACCATTTAGGTAAATATATACCCAAATGAACTCCTTAGGACCTAAAATTTTGTCCTAGCCATTAACACATTAATGACTTAATGAAGCTGTTGGACAGTAACTTCAACATCAAGAACCAACATTAACATGCTTAAAAGTCATTTAGAGCAAAATGTGCTCTTAAACAAACTTTAAAGGTCATGTGACCTCCGTTTGATTCTCAAATCAAGTTCCTAAGCTTAGTAATCATGTAATGAGTGTAATTAATTAATTACCAAAGAAAACCAAGCTCAAAAACAAGCTTTAACACAAAATGTGTCTTAAAACACTTTAAAGCACGTTTTTGTGTATAACTTCAAAGTATTGGTCTTATGTCATTTCAAGGACCATATTACATTCTTTATAACTTTTGTGTCATGGTAGACTATATTATAAAGTCTAAACCAAAGTTTTAAAATAAAATCAAATGGATGATTTTGGGTGAATAGTACCCAAAATAACATTTTAATTCCTAAACTAAACTATGGTCAATGATCATCCCTTGACCTTGACCATGCATTACCGTTGATTAAGGGGGTGTTCACCATATATTGCCGGTCACACTTATGTATACAAGTGACTCATAAAGGTAACTTTAATAAAGTAAAATAAGTACTCCCTCCGTCCCATTTGCAGGTTCTCATTTCCTTTTGCACGCATATTAAGGTGGGGAGGAAAAGTAGAGTAGAGGAAGAAACTTAATACACTATATGAGACATGATTTGGGACAAGAAGAAAATGGAAAGTGGACACTGTCCATGGGACAGAGGGAGTATTAATTTATGACATTACCAAGGTTAAACCCACCGTTTCCCACCTCGTGTACTTACCACCACCGTTTGGTGAGTCATACCTATTCACTTGCAGACTCCAATATCTGCTAAAAAGTCATCGATACTGTACAAGCTTTTATACCATGCCTACACATGGCACAAGTTACCACATAAATCAACATGTTCCCACGTTTATACTGCAATTGCCGGCAGCCCATGAGCTTCCCTCTTCACTAAGGAAACCCTACAAAATATCTAGTATATTGGTGACTCATTCATACTAGTTCTTTTTCTGTATGACCGTATTCACATCAGAAGGAACTAACAGCTCCTTCCCTTCTTCATTCTCTTGTCACGGTAATCCGCAAACCTTGCTGGCGAACATACACACATACTCCCTCTTCCTCATTCTCTTCACATGCCAAACTGCTGAACGAGGAGCATACAGTTCTGCCCTCTCTTGTTTCTCTTCATTGACAATAACTTGCGATCCAAACTGGCAAACAAATAGCATACAACTCCACCGCTCTCTTCTTCTCACCGACAGATATTTGCAAAACCCAACTGGCAAATGAGGAATGTCCTGCTCTGTGCCTCGCTCTGTTTTCTTCTTCTTCACTCAGAAAACAATGGCAACAGGAAACATATACCTCTCGTCATTCTATGCACGTTGTTAATTTTGCAACCCAGCTGACGAATATGGTCGGCACCTGCTTGTACCTTCTTCACTCTCCTCACGTTGCTAATTTTGCAACCCACCCAGCTAACGAACATGAACCACATGAGCCTTGCACCTATCTTCATTCCCTCCACTTCTGTTACCTTTGCAAGCCCATCCGGTGAACAAGCATACATGCCTACCGCTTCTTCTTCAATCTCTTCTAGGTAATTTTTGCAAACCTGGCTGGTGAAATGAACATACATACTTTGTAGCCGCTCTTCATTCCTTTTTATTCTTGATGGGACCAAAACTAGCGAGCCAGAAACATATGATATGAGCCAATCTTCACTTCCATCTCATGCCTGCGCCTTGCAATGGAAGACTTGGAGAACAAGGAATATCCACATCTCTGTCCATTCTCTTCATTATTGGAAAATTTTAGCCAACGCACCAGAACATATGTGCTCTGTACATCTCTTCATTCAATCCTGGTAAGCTGAACATACAAGTGGCACTTCTCTTCATTTTCTGTTCTGTACGGTGGTGTTCTCTGACTCATTCTTCTCTTGTGTTTGGAATTTGTGTTAGTAGACCACTGGGACTGCAAAATCATGCTCGGTTAACAAAAATCCATTCCACCTCTTGTTGTGCCTGCAAAATGACGAACAAGAACACCCATCTGTACACCTGTATTGGCTCTCTACATTACCGGTAATATACTTGAATTTTCTCCATCCCTTCTTGCACGACTTGGTTTGTGTATAGCAAAAAGATTTGCACACCAGGCAAAGTTCACACCTGACATTTCCCCCATCCCCTTCTTGTGATGCCAGAACTCTGTTCTTTTCCCCCTGGAAGTTGTAGCTACTAACAAGGAACAAATGCCTTGCGCCTGTCCTCATTCTCTTCTTACGGTGATGTCCCTGCAGTGATAACTACTCATCGTACACCAGATTCAAATGAGATGAATCTGTCCAGTGTGACTTAAACACCGAGTCTGCTGAAACTGGGAGCTAATCACACCCCATTATCTTCTTCACCAGTGCATCACTGGACTGCTGCAATTACACATCAGCTGCACACATAGTCCACTGGAATTGCACATCATAATTCAGTGGAACTGCTGCACCTCACGAACCAGATTTGAGGAAAAAAAACGCTGAGGATAGTTCTCTCCAAACCGGTAATATACTCCAACCTATATAGACAATTACAACAATAGTAGCTTGATTATTCTGTCACTCCAGTAAAATAAATGATAAGCATATAAACTACAAACTAGTCATCGCTGCCCATGATGACAATAGAAGTTTGATCCTTGTGGTGAAACAAACGATGAGAACCGTAAGTAGCAACAGATTCTCTGCTGGCCCTGAATCTCATAAACATGATTAGTTAAACAGATATTTGTTGCTGGCTAGACAGCAGCTGCATATTGTGGTTTATCTGGAAAAAAATGGTGTATTAGCTGAACTGATTGTAATTTAATTTGACAACTAGTAATGCTTGTTAATCAACTGAACAAAAAAAACATGCTAATACTGAAACTACTGCTGTATAACAACACAGGATTGAATTATGTATATGCGTATGGAAGCTCAATTAAAAATTAAACGGTGCTTTTGTTCTGCCATAGCAGCACATGTGCAAAAGAAATAAGTGCAAAAGACGGTTCAACCAAAATAAACTGATGCGGAATTAAGTTCTTAGTGTTGATTAAGAATTAGTACTAATCTGGAAATTGGTACTAATCTGTTAAGACTTATAGTTAAGGTCTGATTAGTTATATGTTAACATGGGACTAAGTTAACAAGTAGATTTAGTGGATTTTAGTAATTTGTTTGGTAAATCAATATTAACCCGATAAGAGTGAAGATTAAATGATTAAGTAATAAATTGGAAATTTATGTTGCTGGAGAAATATAGACCGAACAAACCTAAGGCCTGTTCGGTAAATATATATATATATATATAAATAAAGACCATAGGTTATATCTCATTATAAGATTTAAATGTTATAACATATGGTATATGTAACATACCATGAAGTATATGGTGAATATGTAACTATGAGAAGTTAGAATGTGCTAGAAAATAAATAAGTGCTGTTGAAATTTTGCAAACATATAACCATAGGTTATATTAATTATATGGTTAAGGTGTTATAATATAAGGTGTATGTTACATTGTATAACATGTGATGCAATATTGTAATAATGGAGACATGAGGGGGAATTGAGGAAAATCAGAATATTAATGCTTATG
Source organism: Limonium bicolor (assembly GCA_023374045.1). Lineage (NCBI taxonomy): Eukaryota > Viridiplantae > Streptophyta > Magnoliopsida > Caryophyllales > Plumbaginaceae > Limonium > Limonium bicolor. The sequence continues at coordinate 82,619,710 of CM041780.1, read as the reverse complement.
CCTTACGGCAAATCAATGAGGTTTTATTAAAACCTTAGCTTATAATGTTAATGCAATATAAAATATCATACTATATGGTGTAAGGATATTATGTAACATTGAATAAGATTATGTGGTCAAACATAATTACTGGAAGTAAGGGGGCCTTGGCGCAAATAATAAGTATTGGAAATTTAATTTTAAACTATAGTTTACAATGACATAAGTACTATAGTACTATATAGTATTAATATGATTAAATGGGACAATTACCATTAATAATATACACATAAATAATGTGACAATTATTGGGATAATGGAATTTAAAAACTAAGGTTAGTACAAAATAAACCTTAGGAGTTATAAGTATATGTCATGGAATGTTACAAAATATTAAGATAAGTTCTTAATATAAATTGCATGATATAATGCAATAAATCAAATAATCATCTTACATTAAGATGATGAAAATGTGACATATAATATGAGAGAATGAATCATGAAATATAAACATAAGTGTATATATATGTGTTGCGCAGGCATATGTGAATAAATATAATTAATGTGTATATGATATAGTTGGAAACTATATAATATAAAGAGCGAATGTTACTACACTACCAAGTTTGTAAAGTGCAAGTTAATTAGTTGGAAATTAAATATAACTTGTTACAAGTCTTGAATATTATAAATACATTGTATTATAATAAATGGCAAAAAAAAAATGCCACATAAATATTAGTGCATGCATTCATGCAGCTATATATTAAATACCTTAGTTTAAAAGAGAAAAATATTAATTCATGGAATGAATTATAAACATTAGTGCATGAGCATAATATAAGATGCGAAGTAGCGTTGCATGTATACATGTAACTATACATTAAAATTTTATACTCATATACTTAACCGGATTGGTTAAAGTTAATACTTAAGTATAAACGTGAAATATATTTGTATACTCGTGAATAATACGGGATACAATGAAATAAATCCTAACGCTTAAGAACGCTATAACTAAAGTGTCTTTTAACCGACCCATTTAAATAAACCTGGACATCGATAAATGAAAACGTACCACGAGTAACGAATCTCGTATAACGGTACTTTAACAAATAACAGTGGAAACCTGGGAATGAAACGTCGGGAATACTAGTGTTATTCGGACGTACCGAGTTGAATTAAGTCATGTGGATTGACTTATAGTGTTATGTGTATCTAGATCGTGCTACCGACGAAGGCGCTTGATGAGCTAGAGGTCTACTGCGCAACCTAGGTCTTTGGTGAACGGTACGTAAAGGGGTCTGATCTGAGATGTCCTGAGGACTTCCTCGGGCTCAGATATGTGTGCTATATAACGTGTGTGATGCATGTATGTATGTGTGATGTGTGATGTGATGTTTGATTTTTTAATTTCCCACATTCCCATTTATTGTGCGCGAACGTTCTCCGGGACTAATACTACGTCGACTATAGATCGACTTATATAAAACTACATATACGGATTATGTGATTGTGAATACCTATCTCTGGCATAATACACTAATCATTATAAGTATGTAGTTATATCCTAAGTAAAACACTTAGGAATGAGACACGACATTGTCGGTCCCTAGAGCCTTGACTCGAACATGAATACTACCTAGAACAATTCTAGGCATGCGTAAGTCCCACAGGGCAGCCAACAAAATAAGTGATATTCTCCATAAATAAAAAAAAACTGTAACTGACTATCTAACTAACAAAGTTAACAGTGGAGAGTGAGAGAATGTGATGATGTACCTTAATCCAGACAGTCACTGGCTGCTGGTCGCGCGTAGAGATCTCTTGGGTTATCCCGTATCGGGTTTACCCTAGTTAATCCTGAACGAACCTAGATAGATCGTCAGGCGGAGTGTGCTACCGTTGGCACCAGGCCCTTGGCCACCTAAATGGACGCCTTTACAAAGGCAAAGTGAAATAGTCCCGGAGTCTTCGGATCATCAGGGCAGTGAGCACCTTGTGTGTACGTGGGACTACTGTTCAAGTGAGATTGTTTCGGGTTGTCCTAACTTGACACCCACTAACGTTTGTGATGTGATGTAATGAGGACCCGGGGGGTCGTGTGACTAACTAAATAACCTGACCGTTACTAACGGCTGTACGTGTTAATGTTACTATTATTGTGTTGTGTGTTGTTGTGTGTGATTGCGTGAAATGTAGTGACTGTATTACTTGTTTAAAATTACCGTCATCCATGTGTTTACTGCTTTAAATACCTGTACACCGGTAAAGCATGTAACGAACGTAATAATGGCGACCATGACTATTAAGTGACCAATAGGGTACAGGCCTGGCGTACTCAACGTTTATCGATGCTGAGCCTTTATGGCATTACGTGCAGGTGATGACTACCGTCGAAGCCGAAGAGCGGGGCCGGGTAGTTAGAATTTTAATTACAGTGCGAGATTTTGTAAGTATAGGATGGACATTAGTTTAGTGTATTTATAACGTTATACTTATATGAGGTTTACCTAGACGCTCACTTGTTGTTAAAGTTACTCTTGGGTTAGAATGATGTATAGGTTAGTATCTCGTTATCACTACGGTTGTATTTGTAATACCAGTGTTATTTCTTAGTTTATTTATTTCTTTCTGCTCTTTTACTCGTATGGGCGAGTAATGGCATGTGACACCCAAGTGAGTTTTATTAATGTGAGGCTTCCGTTGTGTGAGACGTTATTAATTAAATGCTACGTGAGTGATTATTACGTGATTACGAGTGGGGTGTTACAAAAGTGGTATCAGAGCGGAGTACCGCTCTGATGACGAGATAATAGGATTTAAGATAGTGAGCCTAGGATTTAGGATATACGGGAAACGTTTGTGAGGTACGAAAAGTCTTCGTTTAAGTGAATTTATGTGTTAGCAAAGCCTTTGGCTTGCAAGAGTTAGCCCTTGAGGCGCACAAACGAGTGGATTATGCTGTGATGAGTTATCGAGTAACGAGAAGACGAACGGTGATACCGAACTCTAGTGGTGGTGTGAGCCAAGAAGCTGGCCAAGGGCATAACGGCCCGGGAATAGTATCTCCGTTACGGACCAGCTGGGAGCTCAGTCAGGAGGAGACATACGAACGTCGTGACGTCGTGAGTACATTGGCGACAGTCCACTTTCATGTGGAAGTCCAGTATGGACTACCGCTGACAGTACCCCTCCCGCCACAACCCATGAGTATAATACAACAGAGGAATACAATCCTCGAATATAGGGAAGAGGGCTACCAAGCCCAACAAACCGTCTAAACGCTTTTGCACTGAATGAATAAATTCCTACTCCTGTAACATTAATAAATTTCAATACCCTACCTTCTTTTAAAATGTAAAATGACCAAGCGTTAGTGATAGGCACCGCCGGGGCGAGCGCCATTGCTACGGTAAACGTCATGGAAAGGATCACCCAAGATACAAGGGAAAGCGGATCGGGAGCATCCTGAGCTCCGCGAGACCGTCGCTAGTAATGGGCATCTCTAACTACCATGCAATTGAATTGTAATACCCAACTGTAAACTGAAAATATATTGTGAGTGTGGAGAATTTTGTAAAGTTCACTCGTCTTGTCATATTCAAATTGTAGACCTAATCTTGAGTACACATATTACGGTAACACTAGAACCTTGTCGTAACGACACCTGTGGAGAAACAAAATTCCAAGCGTTTATGCTACCGTGAATCCAATGTGAGGTGAAACTTATACATTCTAATGACGAGGTGGAAAGGAAAATTTTCCAACCAGATTACCATCCTTTTTAGGAACAATCGTTCTAACCGTACTTGAACAACCAAAGCGGTAGTAAGACGGACAAGTCTGAAGCCGACAATTCAACCTGCCTGGCGCACTTGCTAAGGCAAGCACGAAGTTAGACATTCGTTAATAATTTCATCTACCTCGCGCACTTGCTGCTGCAAGTGCTGCAAACAACTACGACGTAGTTACAATTACTATTATCGTTACAAACGAATTCTATAAACTATGTAGACCAGTGGTACAACACCCTGGCTACCAATAACCGCCAAACATTCGTACGACTCGAATACAACGACTTAACCACAATGTATCACCTTGGAACTACGAAACCGCTAAGATACGAGGCTTATAACCTTGGAAGGACCGATGAGTCCGAGTAATCATAACAAAAGGGGCATACGTCAGCCCATAACCAACTACCTTCATCTAACAGTGATGAATCAATAATAACGGCTTACGAACCAAATACTATGACAAAATTGTAAATTATTTAATGGCGTGGTATGGACGTGGGAGGTGGAACTTGATCCGGTACAGGTAAAGGGAAGCTGAACACAAATTGGGGTGGAAGGATAGTCCAACGCTGGTGCTGATCACACCAGGGTCGGATGACTCCTGAGACTCTTCACTAGTTGCCACAATTATTTACAATCAGGATAAACCAAACTACAGTACTAATTACAAACAACTAGTGACAATTTAATATAAGGCATTAAATAAGAATACTTGTGACCAACAACTCACACTTGTATATAATAAATCATACGGTAAAATTAAAACGAAAATTGCAAATTCTAGCTAAAAACAACTAGCAATAATTCAACCATACAATATTAAATGAAATTACCGGTGAGTAACAACTCACTCCCGTATGATATGTATAGAAAATTGTGACGAAAATACGAACACTTAACGAACAATACCAATATTAGCCGCAACGGATGACGCCAGCTTGTGACCAACACCAAAAAGGTTGTGATACAGATCAGTCCACAGTTGGACCAAAATTGAAAAGAACAACTATACCGTAATACGGTTACTACCAGCATCAGTAGCAACAATAAACGCGAATCTATATTGAACGCATGAATAACTACCCCTGACACCACCTGAGCACTACTCACCAAGGAGTGTCATGCACGCTCATGTACAAATATGAATGAATAAACGTCGAAATTAAATCTTATGTGTATCATCACGATCATAATGATCATGGAACAAGTTCCAAGTAAAAGAGTGGCTACCGCCATTGGCGTTCCACCATGTAAAAACCATGTGTTTATATAAAAGACATGTCGTCTACTACTAGTACGACTATCAGTAATGATGAATATGTGAAATAGACAACGGCAAATCGCCTAAACACTAATATAAATATCCAAGTGTAACCAATAATATAAAATACCTAAACTAAACTCTAAATGGCGTAAGTTTGAGTAAGTACTTAATGTACTAGTAAACGGCGTAAGCCCAGGAGAACAGGGACACCGCCTCCAACCACCTTTAAGTTTATGTTACCAAGAAAAACGATGTCTAAATTAATATGACAGATAACCAGAAGCAAACTACCATAAGGACTTCCATAAAGGAAGGATGCACACATCCTCGCCACGGAGTCCGGTACTACGTTAAACAACATGACCCAGGAAATATAATAATGTCAAGAGAGCTACGGTACATACCGTAAGCTATGTGAATAACATGTGAATTATCTAACAAGCGCCGAACCGCACACATGAAATTTAAATAACAACAGATGACCCAGTATACGAGTAACCCCAATAAAGAAATTACTAAACAACTTACAACACAAGAATTCAAAGATTCTCTTAAAGAAATTAACAAACCGTTATCAGTAATATACTTAACAACAAAGAAACGAGTAAAACCAGCTCCTATTATTACGGTGCGAGTCCTACCCTTAGAATAAATATAACAAACATCTACCAATAAATACACGAACCCATACAATTGGGCAGGAAACCCCGAGAACTGAACAGTCGCATGGGAGACCCCCAATACTAACAAGAAGGGATATTGACACAAGAATACTTCACAAACGTGTGACGGACACTGCGAGTCTATAACGAGTTATGGGACGACCACACTCCATGGGAGCTTGTGGGCTCGACAGACTCATTCCCGGGTTAGTCGAGCAAGTAGCAATGTATCAGTACGGTACCCCATACATGTAGACATGTGGTGACAGAAACACTGGAAGTAGTCAACTCCACATGAAGGTCAGAAATGTAAACCCAGACCAGTGTAAATAACCACTTAGAATAAACTAATGAATAAACCCCAGTTTAATTAACAAAGTGAATGCAACCAACAACCCTGGATATAATATGATCAAACTATAACTTCTCAAAGGAGTGGATAAATACAGTAACCCTAAGAGGAAAACCTCCCAACAGTGGAGAAAAATTGATAGTAATTAATTGACAAGCTAGAAGACCCAATAAATGGGCGAATGAAAATATAATACCCAAGAAGGCTCAATAGCAGTTTAAATCAACAACATGCATTACTCAGAACCACTTAATGATTATAATCATTACCCGTAAAAGGGGGCGAAGAGAGAACTACTCTCCAAATATAAAATATATACAACAACACTAAAAATCAATGACAATGGTACATTCTTAACCGAAAAGAGGTTGTACACAAGTACATTATTATCCAGTATACAATAAAGGTAAAGCTAGTACACTAAACTTTAATCCGTCGAATCGACTGGAAAATGGTGCGCACGGAAGCGACCGCTACAAACAACTGTTAGAATGCGTACATTTCCAAACACAGACGAGCAAAGCTCACAAAAAAAAAAACAATGATGAGACATAAAATGGAAGTCGGGCTACACAACAACCTAGACTGTTAAGGGACACGTTCCTAAATAAATAGAGAGTTCAAACTATAACTCGCACAGGAACTCATAAACATACAATTATATTCCTTGTGAATAATGTGAGAGTACAAGATACAAATATACGAGAGGAAAATACCTCAACTGCCAAACATACCCAATGGGATGTTACATAGTGCAGAAAATGAATGTGATTATAACAGTGGATTCCCTTAATAAATGAGATAAATATACAGTGAATGTTGCGAAACCGCCACACAGGAAGCTCTATAGATACCTACATGAAATACATAACAAGTATTTTCATTAAATACATCACTCCGGAACAAAACACCGGAAGACACGAGATTACAAAAGCATCCTCGTGCATTACTAACGACATGTCTTAAAGAAAATATTATGACTAGTGGGAACGACATTAAATATGAATGATTATTTACATCATACTTCATCTCAAACATAACCCTGACGAGTGAAGACAATAACGACTTGAATTATATGGCACACTAACGATCTAAAATATCGATATACGATTTCCATCCTGTCATGTGCAGATACAACTAGTGTTATCGCACCGACTGAGATACTTCCATTCCAGTTACAAAGACCGTGAACGACACCGTCATAATGAAACAACACCAGCAATAAACTGCTGCCAACAAACCATCTAAGATATCAATAGAATGAAGGGCGTATTAGCCCCATATCCGTGGGTCTGCACCTCCATACAGAGCGAGTGGGCCCAATAGAAGTGGTTGAGACTGAAATACCCCTAATCTTTAAATATAATTAAATGATCTATTAATGATCTAAGATGATTATTAAACATCTAAATATTATTGGGGAACAATCTAAAAGATCTCAACAAGGCAAAACACGCCTTAAGATCGGTAAAGCCAAAAATGTGCTTTAAGACACATAAAGATTGTATAACCTCAAATAGGATCCAGAGTGGACTCCTAAGTATTATAATGAATCAAGGAACACAATAAAACCATTCTCAAAGAGAACTAAGCTCAGGAACACCCTGTGACACAAAAATGTGCGCTAAAACTCCTTAAAGCACGTTTTTGTGAGATTGCCTTTTAAATTGATTTTGATGGGCTTAAAAATTATAATTATCCTTAAATATGATATATAATCATATTATATCATATTAGGAATTTAATTCCAGAAATTTACGAATTTTTACAAATTTAATATTAAAATTTAATAAAACCCTAAAGTGGGGCCCACATGAGTCAAATTGACCAAGTATGGTCAATGGTCAACTAATTGACCCACTTGGACCATGGCAGCCGGCTGGCAATAAGAGAGGAGGCTGCATAATTTCCTTGATTGACAATAATGCTACCTAATGCATTTACTTTTAGAAAATAATGTTACTTTTTACATTATTTCAAACTTTACTTACTTTTCCCACCTTCTCCTCCTTCCTTGTCCGATTCCACACTGCCCAGCCGAGTTCTCCTTCTTCCTTGGAGCTCTCAAGACTTGTTCTTGAGCTTGGAAGACAAACCTAGCTCCTAAGCTCCTAATGTAAGTGTTTTAATGTCATTTTTGGCTCTTTTTCTTCATCTCTTCACCACCAACACCTAAATTTCGTGGCTCATCTATTCCTATGGCTTATTCTCAGTGTTCTAAGGTTAGAACAAGAGATAAACTCGGTTGAGACCAGTATAGGGACCAAGGTTGTTCAAATCTACATTTTAAGGTAAAAATGTGCTTTAAGCTCATAACTTTTGATTCCCTTCGAGTTTGGCTGTGAAACTTTGGTCATAGCCTCATCTTCTTCTCCTTTTCATGTAGAATCTGTTGGTTAGTCATTTGGAGCAAGGGTGACCGAGATCCAAGAGAATACTCTCTTTTAAGGCATTTTTCCAAGGTAAAACCTAATAACAAGGTAGTATTTCGAGATCTAACTATTTCCTATGTCAATATGGTGGATCTAACACCTTGTGGTGTGTTTGGTTCAGGTCGAAAATGCCTAGAACTTCCCTCGCATTTTTAAGGTGATTTTTGCCTTAAATCTTACATCAATTATTCCTTATGGCTAAGCTCAAGCTTGGAGTGTAACCATATCTTGTTTTTGTGTATTAAACATGTCTAAATCAAGTGGTGAATTTTCCTACAAGTGACCGAGCCTATACAAGGATAAATCAAGGTATAAACACCTTAAACTTATGATTTTTGTAATCTTTAAATATATATATATAATATGGCCGAGAGTGAATATACATATATAGGTCATATTGACCTAAAAATGTAAAAAAATGGCTAAGATAAATTAAGCTAGTCATTTAAGAGATTTAATTAACATAATGGTCAAATTATGACATTATGTGGAAAAATAATTAAACCATGGAGAGGCCGAATATATATGCTATATTTTGAGACATTTATTGTGTAATTTATTTTGCAAGATCAAGGTTGTAATAAGGCCATGTCATTAGGCCATTTTAATTTAAGTTTATAAGCTTATTTAGTTTTATTATGCTTATAATTAAAGTTGGGGCCAATTCGTAATTATTAAGGAATTAGAAAAGCCGTGGGTAATTTAGAGCAATTTAGGGTTTTTAAATGAATTTAATAAAAAGTATAACATTTTATTAAGTTTTGGGTAAAAATTGTAAAAAATAGAAAAGTATGGGGTGTTGTTGGTAATTACCAAAAGTTTGGGTCCCATTGGTATTAGTAGTCAAAGTTGACTATGTAGGAGACCTTGACCAAGTTTGGAGAATTTAAGGAATTAAAATACTACCTTATATTAAGATAGTAATTAAATTGTAAAAGATTTATAAGTCTTGGGGTGGTATTGTGATTTCCGAAAACTAGGGGTACTAAATGGAGCTTAGTACAAACCTTAGATTATTAGGGATTTTTAGAAGTTGATTTGGGTAAATTTGGAGTTTATATGAATTATCTAGGTATACTATAAGATATTTCATAACATTGTTACACATGGGTAACATATGTGGTAAAACCGAGATTTAGAGAAAGTATAAGGTTAATAATGATATTTATAACCTTTTGGTATGGTTTGGTAATTTTTGGGATTATATATAAGGTTTTATGAAGATATATGTATAGTATATAGTTTTGGTGATATTAGAAACTATATGTTTAAAATGGAGTAAATTGGTGAAAATAGAAAGTTAAGTGGTGGAAATTAAATTTAAAAAGACCATGGGGTCTGCTCGGTATTTTGGAGAAATTATAACTATGAGTTATAATTATATTAAGGTTTAAGGATTATAATATAAGGTATACATTATAAGTGTAACAATGGAATATATTTTTGGGATTGATTTGTAAATTATGGAAGTTGGTGGGAATTAATTAAAAACCGAGAGTTTAAGTGCTGTTTGGATTTCATAACAAATATAACTATAGATTATAATTGTTTTAATGACTTAAATGTCATAATATATGTTTATAACTATAATATAACATTATATAAATTATATAAATTATGTGGTGGATTTTGTAAATATTTGGGAATTATAGGTGCTGTTCGGAATATTACTATTTTGGAATGAAATTTATAATATGGTTTTTACGTTATAAGAGCTATAACATTTATAATATAAGAGGTATTCATCAAAAGAATGAATATATATTATAATGACTTACCATATAATAAATAGCCCTATAATGCATATATATAAATAAATATATGTCATAGTGTGGAAAATATAGTATAGTTCAATAACTATGTGTTACCACAATTAAAATGATATGAGATGAAGGGAAAGGAATTATAAACATTGGATATGGAATTCTAATGTTAAGAGTGTACATGAAATAATAAGGATTTATATGATGCAAAGTATTTGTACATATGAATTATACAACATTACACTTGGAAAAACTAACCTTAGAAAAATAAATACTAAGGTGAGATGTATAGTGCATGTCGAAGAATCATACATGCAATAGAGAAACAAACTATACGATTTACAAATATATGTTTAAGTTACATGCGATAACAAGTCCAACAATAAGTATGTTAATATACGAGATAAGACTACGCATGTAATGTAACACTTTTCCAATCTCGAGTTAAACCGAAAGCCCGACCAATATTGACAGTTAATAACGGGGGGTTAACCGGGAGTTATTAGTGACGGTACGGGGTACCGTAGAATTTTGTGTTGTTATACAGTATGCTAATCAGTAGCATTATGTATTGTATAGACTGTTAGAGACGACACACGGAGCATAGGATCTTGCTGATTCATACTCCACCGTAATACACCAGGGTGAACGGTATGTTATTTATGTGGCTTGATTGTCTCTGAGGACTTCCTCAGTTCAGACATTGTGTGAAAATCTGTGATAATTGAATGTCTGCTTGTGTGAATTAATATGCTTGAGTTGTGTATAAATGCTGCTTTACTATTACTGTCATGCGATAACAGTACCGTTCGTATATATGAACATATTATAAAACGAACTAGCGACAGTGATGCTATCTTGTATGTGTAGCATAAGGAACGTAAGTAAACGTTGTAGCATCAGGATAATAAGATATATATTATATATATATTATCTGAGACTTATATACGGAGCATTGGCCTCTTTAACGCCGCTCTCGTATCTAACACTGGATCCCGAGTCGACATACTCAGGATTGGACTAACGACCTTAGTCTATTGTGTTAAGGAAAGTAATAAAACGATGCGATGGTATAGATAAGTTATCAAGAGGATGTGGCTCTTGCTGTGAAATGTGGTCCATTAACGATACTAGGATACCGTGTGGTAACCGTAAGTATCAGGATAGATTTCCAACGAACTACAGATTGTTCGTAGGACGGAGACTCTACCGCTGGAGTGGCTACTGCCGTGGGTGACCCGCCAAAGAGATGGGTAACTTAGAGACACGTCGTTCTAATGAGACGCTGTCATTAGACATGACTGAACAATTCCGAACGATTTTATTAACTCGTACATTAGGCGAACATTATTTGGGCGTGCATGCCAAAGACGAGAGTTCATACTCGTTATAATTCTCGTTGTTTCGCCTTGTTGTTCATTGGTTATGCTGTGTGGTTATGTGTGGTATGTTGGTGGTGTTGATTGTATAAGCCGTTGTACTCATAAGTGTGTGTTGTGAATTGGATTATTAAATAAACTGTACTTATATCTGTGTGTGAACTGGATGAGTCGAGTCACTGTGCTCGTGTGTGGATTTTGTGGATTGTTCGAACGAGTCGATACTCAACTATGAACTTTCGGGTGTTGTTGGAGTGGAGTCTACATACTCATATAAGCGTTATAACGCTTTCAGTGGTCTATTACGATGCGATGTGTGGAGCCGGGGGCTTATTTGTTATTTGAGTTACTGCAAATATAATGTTGCTTTACAGTTCTAATATTAAACTATTTGCATGAAAATGGTGTGCATGCTCTCGACCAAATAACTGAATGGTCCGAGGGTGCATGACAGTCAGGTAATAACATACTCAGCGGGGGCTGATTCCATACCACAAACTACCATTTTTGCAGGTATGCAACTTCCGGTGCCGGCAAAGAGAGTGATGCGCGGGGTAGTATGATTACAGTTATTCGAACATGCACTGTTGCATTTTGATACGAATCTAGAAACGTGTATAGGTTTTGGACACTTAGAAAGCTCACTGTGAATGTATTATATTTTGGTTTGGGAAGTTTAGATCTATCTCTTGTTGTCACTGCGAGAAAATGTTTCGTATGTAAGAATATATCAGGAAGTACGTTATTACTCGTATGGGCGAGTAAGAACGGTGACACCAGTAGTTGACTTGTTGAGATTACCGCTGCGATTATATTGTTAAGTAAGATGATTAGGAGTCGATTAGAGTAGGGGTGTTACAGGGATGGGCGTTACGAAAGTGTATCAGAGCGGAGTACCGCTCTGATGACAAGAGATAGTAGGATTATACAGTGAGCATAAGTTGATGGGGATATGGGAACGTTGTGAGGATACGTGACCTTTGCGGGGTGATGCAATGATTAAGACTTGCACACCATAGCCGTAGAGGCACTTCAATATTTAAAAGACCGAGACTGCGGTATGTAGACCGAGTTAGAGTTTAACCCGTCCTCTCTTGACTTATGTCAGGGGAGGTCTGGTAACATACTAAGGAAGAACACGGAGCAGCGGATGGTGGTGAAGGTCCAGCAACCCCAAGTAACGCGAAGATGGTATGAACGCAACCTACTTGATGGGAGAGCATCCCGGAAAATTTGCAATGGTGCCCCACCCGCACGCCCGCCCGTATCCCGAGTACTATCTAGTGAGGCAATGAAATGAGAAACACCACACGGGAGATAACCTCCTGATCGGAAAACACCGATGAGGATGCTAAGAAGGTTATGTTAAACGTAGAAAATAAGACTTTGTGTTTTGATGTAATGCTTAGGACCGGGGTCGGTAATGACATAATGTCTACCATATGAGGATGAGATAAATAATGGACCCGAGTTTGAGGAGGAAATTTCCTGTAGGACTAATGGGGCTAACTTGCTATGAGCAAGGCGACCCTGTCTACATCCAGGAAAGCAACCGATGGTGCGCTTGGAGGGAGAGAGGTAGAAACGACATGGTAGTGATTAGTTTATGAGATATGTAGTATACGAGGGAATTACCTGTTAAGTAGAGTCGAAATCACCCCGAGTACTGAGTAACTAACTCTAAAAACCATGCAACACTGAAGGTTCAAGATGGCCCGACGTGCATGAAGGGAAATGCTTGAGAATGTAGGAACAAGAACCGTGAACAGTTGTCTATCATGCACGCCACTGTGAGGAAGAGTAGACTTTATTACCATACAGAGCACGCTGTGGGAACGAGTGCGGGGAGTATAAGACTATATAAATTTGAATAAGAACTTTTGACTTGCACAGGAACCCGACTAGGGAATAGCACTGCACTGACCACGACGGTAGCACGGTGGCGCAGGCTGCATGGCCACTTGCCACTGCAAGTTGCACACACTAACCAAAGTACTAAATTTCAACCTACCATTTGTTAGACTTGCTACACAAGTGATACGCATGGAGCGACAGTAAACTAACCCTAAGGACATGGTGGCCCCAGGCGCCGTTTACCAATAAAACACTAAATCTTATGTAAGTCTGTATAACTGCAATAGAGCAGGACACAACCTTCTTAAGGGCAGGGGTACGAAACCCTTGGGTTTGAGGTCGATAGAACCGCAAGAGCTCAAGAACCTAGCCGGTCTGAGTCGCTTACATTAAACCAAAAAAATAAAAAAAAATAATAAAAAACTACTAATAACAATACACACATTTAGTAAAATATAAAAAGGAGAGTAAACGAGAATAACAATAATTATGCCTACAGATCTCTAACCCCAGTGCCGGTATGGACATTAACGTCAACCAATGGGACTACCAACCGGTGGGAAGTGACGGGTCTTTTAGGACCAGCATAACCATATTTAGAGAGTGCGTGACACTCGTGGTTAAACCACTACGATTGAACATTGCCAGAGCAAGAAGTGAGCTATATGAGGCAGGACCTTTTAAAATATCATTATGAGGCAGGTGATCGCGCATAAAAGGGCCGGGGAGTTATGCCGCACTACACACAATCCGGAGGTGTTGTTGACCCCATTATACTGCTAGACTCCCGTAGTGAGAGAGGCAGTGGATATGGATATCTACAAAAAGAGGTGCAATTGCTTGATGACGGGAGATAACCTTTACCCAAAGAGGAGGAGGAAATATGAGTTGAATAAGATAAGGACTATACATGAAAGGAATGATTAGTGCAGACTGGAAAATGAGAGAGGTTGGAACTGGTGAAATTAGAATAAAAGAAAAGAAAGAAATTAATAACTCAAAATCCTTCGGGCTGCAAACAAAACCCGGTCGCAGTAGTATAGAGAACAGAAGCGGCCGGGGTCAAACCGTGGGACTTATAGCGAAATAAAATAGAACCTAAGCTTGTCACAAGAGGGGGGATAATTGACTCGTTTTGTAAAGTAAAACAACAGATTAAATTAACTGAGTGGAAGATAATATTAAACGGGACTCCGGGTTCAGGTTTTATATAATCTGATTAATTATGCTATCTCTACCGTTTTAATATATATAGTTTGGCAAAATTCCTGTTATTATCCTAAGGACTAAGTCATAGACCCTTAAGAACTCGTTTACCAGAAAATGCTCGGTCTAATCAAGGTTCGAGCAATACTATGTAAACGGACGTTTAATTCGAGGAATTATAATTGCATCTGTAAATACTAACTTATTAAATCATAATAAGTTTTCTCCAGATTTACGGCTTAATTAACCTGTCTATTTATCACCTGGTCTGATCAAAATAGACTTAGGAAAGCATTTTAATAAATTCATGTAATTTATTAAAATGGCGAGAGAAAGCCTTTAAGCGTAACAAACTGTATTTATTTTAAACCGGTAAAAATATAGATTACATAATTATACAAACTATAATTAAAACCTTTGCCCGGAGCAAATCCTCCTTAGCCTGACATATTAAAGACAGAATAAGAAGTAGAGGAATACATCTGAAAAGATGTTTATTTCCGCTCCGCTATCTTATCTGCTAATATTTTTGACAGAGGTTGGACAGGATAACGGTATGAAGTGGAATGATTTATGGGATGAGATGTAGTATGGGATTTATGTGGATGAAATGAGTGATTTTGTGGAGAGTTTTATGGTATTTTTATGGAAGGAAAATGGCATAAGTTTGGGGTGGAATGAGATATCATTTCATGGAGGTTTGGAGGTGTATTTATAGAGAAATATAGGGTAAATGGGGTGGTAAGTCGGTAGTATTTGCGTGTGAAGAGATAAGGATTTTATCTCTTCACACGACCCCTTTTCTGCTGCCAGAATAGCAGTGTCCGGACCTGTGTCCGGACCAGGTGGTCCGGACGACGTCGATTATTTCTTGGGCGCGCTGGCATGAATTGGTCCGGACCAGGTGATCCGGACACTGGTCCGGACCATGTCGATTTTGTACGGTTTATGCGCTGGAAAGCATTAGTCCGAACCAGCTGGTCCGGACACTGGTCCGGACCAAAATTCATTTGCCTCTAGAATATTCGTTTTAGCTCCGATTTGATCCCCGTTTGTTGCGTTGGAATCCTCATGAGTAAATCTACTTAATTACATGGATTTTTCCTACATTGAACACATAAAATGCATTAGTTCATATCAAAACATAAATCTTAGGAAAAACGCATAATAAGTGGGAAACAAGTGCTTCAGATATTGCAATTCATAAGGTATTTAAACCCTAAAAGTCTATATGTTTTGCACTTATCAAACTTCCTCACACTTAGCTTTTGCTTGTCCTCAAGCAAAATACAGAATTAAGCACCTGAGGAATTCCATAGAATTAAATCTCTGGGTAAAACAAACGTAGAAGGGAATTAAACATAATAACAATCCTAAGATTAACCTTTGCTCATAACTGAATGTTCCTTTCTTTTTAGTAGAAGCAAGCTCTTCAAACCAAAAATTTGGAGAAGTTAAATCATCAAGAATGTACACAGATTAACTCGGGATCTTTCCACCATTTCTTTCCTTAAATACCCAGAAATGACAAGGGGTGTGAAGTATTGCCTTATTCCGCAGTACCTTTCAACACCACATACTCATGATCTAAATAACCTTAAGCTCTTTTTTTTTATAGCACTGTATGTATCTTTATTTTAAACCCTACAGACTTTTCTCTTCATTCATGTAGCAGTTTTGGGTCTTTTATCCCAGATCAAATGATCTTAGGTAAATGGGTGATGAAACACCCCTAGGACTTAATAACCGAATGGAAGAGGCCCGTTTCAGTTTAAACAAAAATATTAGATCAGAGGAGTACCTTGCCTTTTTCTTCCATTCCAAACTTTCCTTTCATTTCCAAAGGTACCGAGTTAAACCAGTTCAGACTTAATAATTAGCTTTCACACTAAATAATTTTTATAATGAAACCATGAAAGCTAACAATTATGAGCAAAACTAATCTTAAAGTTGCTTACCATGTTTGATTTCTCTACAAAATATTTTCACCCGTAAATCTAATGTCTATATGAATTAGATCAGCTGACACATTTTCAGGGAAAGGTCTCTACTTCCTCACACTTAAGAGGAACAATGTCCTCAATTGTTCAGTTTAAAATTTTCAAAGAAAGAAGACGTTTCAAAATGTGTCATACTCATGGAGGATAGTGGTTATGTATAGCAATAGAGATAAATCAAATAAGAGAAGTAACACGAACTTAACATTATTTAACTTTTGCAAAAATTAAAACAAATGACTCCCCTTATATCCTTGGATTTGAGGAAGTAGCCCTTCCTCACACTTAAGCTTTTGTCGGGGAAAACGTTCCTCACACTTGCGTTATGCAAGTGTTCAACTTTGGAGAAGAAAGTATTATTGGAAAATAAAAACGGAAAGCTGTTATTAAATAATAAAGATAGTGTGTACACTGAACAAACAAAAAAATAAAAATAAACTGTCAAACGTTAGACACACAATAAATAAATAGTTCAGCAGGAATGGAAAAACATAATAGAGAAAATAACTGTCATAGAATCACTTCGGTGGTGGGTAGAAAGTCTGCCACTGCTGGAAGTCATGGAGCATAGTCTCGTAATTATCCTGAGATCGTCGTGCCTGCTCCCGAAGCTGAGTGATCTCAGCTTGGTATCTCTGCTCCATCTGCTGCTGTCTGCGCTCGAACTCATCCCAGTCACATACCCGCACACTGGGTGCTGGGAATGCAGCATACTCCTGCTCCTCTACTGTAGTGGAACCAGGGACTGGCTCTGATGGTCCCTCTCCCACATCTCTTTGTCGCTTCTGAGTACGCGCACCCACCCGCTTGCTTAACCCACTGATTTCCAATATACTCAAATCGCATCCTCCTCATGGTGCTCATTCAATGGGTGCCCTAGAGGTGGAGCGACCCTCCTCAGCTAAGTGGACTCCCTGCTGCCTGAGGAAGTGGCAGATCATGACAGGGAATCCAAGTCTGTGATGGTCCTTATGCTCTATGATGTAGCCCAGATGCTGATGTAAAAGGTGGGGTAGGTATATGAGTGCAGCTGCTCCAGAAAAAGAGGGGTTCACGACTGCTTGAAGGAAAAACAGTCGGTCTGGTTGAGGTCAGAAGAGCGGCGTGGCGTGACATTGGCCACCAGAAGCGCGAACAGAACTCTCTCGCGAGGGTCCTGTAGAAGATCAGCAGGGATGACCTGCTTAGTCTGGTCATCTCCTCTTCGTCTGCGCGGTGCCTGACTGTAAAGGCCACTGTAATGATGATCTGCACGACCCAGAAAATCATTAAATAACTGCATCTGATCATCATCCTGATTCATAGGACCAGGGTATGGAATCCCTAAATAAGTGGCGATGTCCTCCGCCCGAATGATGATCTCCCTCTCCTGGACCCTAGAGTGGATGTTTCCCTCTTGGATACGGGAATTCGCATAGAAAAAACCGTACCTCTCGTGGGTTGAAGGAACCATCCATGTCCAGTAGTTTCGCCCATCCATGCGCACCCAGAAGCTGGGGTAACCCAAGATGGCGCTGCAGGTCTGGTGCCACTGATCTTTCTGGATCAATATCGCACTCCAGGTTGAACCACTCTGCTGCCTGTGTAGATATGAACTCTGGTGGTGGTGCCTGACTCGAACTAGTTGCAGTGGTCTTACTCTTCTTAGAACGTCCAGTCATTTTCTTAAACATCCTGCTTAATACATATTAATAACAACAAAGATAGCAAGTAGGAAAAATAATATGAAATATAAACAAAAGAAAAACAAGTAGAATAATAATATCAAATTCAAACATAGATAAAACTAGTAGAGTAATAATATGAAATTCAAACAAAAGAAAACAAATATCACAAATTCTACTACCGAAATTTCGACAGAATCTCCCCTAAAAACCTTCAATTCTCCACAATTTAATTCAATCAATAATCAAGGTATAACAATACCGTTAGCAAATAAATCCACCCATAACATTATACCATCATATAATCAATAACTTATATTCACAAGGCAATATAGAATCCAAAAATCCAAATATACTCATATAATTTTCGTAACTATCACACATTAATTTGGAATTCAATCAAAAACACCAAATTTGAGTGTAATAAGTGTAGAAATTACCTTGTAGGAGTATAGTATGATTGTAGAAGAAGAAATCGATGTCAAAAACGCACAAATGAGCTCAGAAATTTCGAATTCGTTCTTCTAGGGTTCGAATATTCAGCCACTGATTTCTCCTTGTGTGGTTGATGGTTTGTGGATTTCTTGCTATAGAAACGTAGAGAATTCGAAAACGAAGATTTTGATACCAACCTTGCTTAATTTGGTGGAGAAATGAGTAATCTAGAGCTAAACAAGGTGGAGGCGATTTGAGGGGGGGCTGCTCGTCGCGTTCGAATTGGAGAGTTTGGGAATTTTCTGTCGCAGTCGATTCGGACTCGCGTTTAAGATCCGGAAATTTCCATGTCCGGACCAGCGTCCGGACCAGCTGGTTCGGACAGGCCAAATGTTTTTTTTTTTTTTTTAATTTTCTCTTAGTCTAACTAGATAGAATATGGTAGATAAAATTATTAAAAATTAAAAACATTATAAAATAAAATAAAAAATACTTATATTAAAAATAATATTAAAAATACCTGAAAAATACTGGGTTGCCTCCCAGTTAGCTGCTCTTTTTAACGTCTCTAGCTAGACGTATTTGACCAAGCTTTAGGTTGGAGAAGAGTTGGAGGGCGAATTGTCCCGCTGATCTTGGACAAAATAGGTTGCAGATAGGTCAGTTGAAATATCAGAATTAGAATTATACCTTTTAAGACGTGCCCCGTTGACCTTGAAAGTTTCGCCTTGTTTGTTCTGGAGTTCAAAGGCACCGTATGGAGTCACACTAACAATCTGGAAAGGGCCGGCCCAATGAGACTTGAGTTTCCCAGGGAAGATCTTTAATCTAGAGTTATACAAGAGAACCCAATCACCAATTTCGAAGTCCCTTTTTAGGATCATCCTGTCGTGGAACTTCTTGGTGCGTTCCTTATATATCTTAGCATTCTGGTAAGCCTGATCTCTCAGCTCTTCTAATTCGGAAAGTTGGAATTTCCTTTTCTCTCCTGCAGAAGTCATGTCAAAGTTTAGGGCCTTGATTGCCCAATATGCCTTATGTTCCAGCTCCACAGGAAGGTGGCATGCTTTCCCATAGACCAGCTTAAAAGGAGACATCCCGATGGGAGTCTTGAATGCAGTGCGGTAAGCCCAAAGCGCATCATCCAGTTTAAGTGCCCAATCCTTTCGTGATGAGTTAACCGTCTTCTGGAGGATCCATTTTAACTCACGGTTGGAAACTTCTGCTTGGCCGTTTGTCTGGGGGTGATAAGGTAAAGCTACCTTGTGACGTACCCCGTACTTGGCCATTAATGCGTCAATACTTCGATTGCAGAAGTGTGTGCCTCCATCACTTATAATGGCTCTAGGGACTCCAAAGCGGGTAAAGACATGCTTCTTTAAGAATTTTACCACCGTCTTTGAATCAGCATGTTGGCAAGGAATTGCTTCAACCCACTTGGATACGTAGTCCACTGCCACCAGAATAAATTGGAATCCTTGCGAAGAGGGGAATGGTCCCATGAAATCCATTCCCCAGCAGTCAAAAAGTTCGACTTCTAAAATACCTTGCAGGGGCATCTCATGTCGCCTGGAAGTATTTCCCATGCGTTGACAACTATCGCAACTGGCCACAAAGACTTGGCAATCTTTATGTAATGAGGGCCAATAAAATCCTGATTCCAAGACTTTGGCCGCCGTCCTATAAGATCCATGATGGCCTCCAGCTTCTCTTGAATGACAGAACTCAAGAACACTGGGTATTTCGTTATCTGGGAGACACCTGCGAATTATACTATCTGCACAAACTCGAAAGAGAAAAGGGTCATCCCAGATATAATGCCTAGTGTCAGATAAGAATTCTTTTTCTGAGCATAAGAAAAATCATGAGGTATAACTCCAGAAACAAGATAATTGGCCAGATCAGCAACCAAGGCTCGTGTACCGTATTCAAAACAAAAACAGTCTCATCCGGAAAAATTCATGAATAGGTACACCATCATCAGGAACTACCAACCGAGAAAGATGGTCAGCCACAACATTCAATTTACCACTCTATCCCTTACTTCTATGTCAAATTCCTGTAACAAAAGAATCCAACGAAGCAAGCGCGGTTTGGCCTCTTTCTTAGCAAACAGATATTTAAGAGCAGAATGGTCAGTGTGAATAATTACTTTACTTCCCCATAGATATGATCTGAACTTATCTAAGGAGAATACCACTGCTAGGAGCTCTTTCTCGGTGGTTGTGTAATTCCTTTGGGCATTATCCAGAGTTTTGCTCGCGTAAGCAATAACTCGTAGAATCTTTTCTTTTCTTTGGCACAGAGCCGCCCCTACTGCAAAGTCACTGGCATCACACATAATTTCAAATGGTAATGACCAGTCAGGTGAAACAACAATGGGAGCCGCTACCAATTTTTGTTTTATCAAATCAAAAGCAGAAACACAATCATCAGAAACAATAAATGGGGCTTCTTTCAGAAGCAAATCAGTTAATGGTTTTGCAATCTTAGAAAAATCTTGAATGAACCGTCTATAAAATCCGGCATGTCCTAAGAAAGCTCTTACCTCTTTCACACAAGTAGGTTTTGGCAATTTTTCAATTACCTCCACCTTGGCTTTATCTACCTCAATCCCCTTAGCAGATATTACGTGACCGAGCACAATCCCATCCTTGACCATGAAATGGCATTTCTCCCAGTTGAGAACCAGATTTGTCTCCTCACATCGGGCAAGAATTAGATCAAGCTGCGCCAAACAAACATCAAAACTAGATCCATAGACAGAAAAATCATCCATGAATACCTCAATGCTTTGCTCGATGAAGTCTGCGAAGATTGCCTGCATGCAACGCTGAAAGGTGGCAGGAGCATTGCATAATCCGAAGGGCATTCTTTTATACGCGAAGGTACCATAGGGACAAGTGAAAGTTGTCTTGTCTTGGTCCTCTGGCGCTATAGGAATCTGGAAGTACCCCGAGAAACCATCTAAGAAGCAATAGTACTCCTGTCCTGCCAATCTTTCTAGCATTTGATCGATGAAAGGTAGAGGGAAATGATCCTTCCTGGTTTCAGTGTTCAAGCGCCTGTAATCTATGCACATGCGCCACCCCGTAATTTTTCTTTGAGGGACCGCCTCTCCTTTGTCATTCACCACCGCTTCGATGCCTCCCTTCTTTGGAACAACCTGTACAGGACTTACCCACGGACTGTCGAGATAGGATAAATGATGTCCGCGTCCAGAAGTTTCAGAACTTCCTTCTTAACCACCTCCTTCAGATTCGGGTTAAGACGACGCTGGGGCTGCCTGATAGACCTGTAGTTGTCCTCCATATAAATGTGTGGTGTGTGTAGGAGGGGTGGGTCTTATTCGTTTTATGTCCACCCGATCGCTTGTTTTGTGTTGTCTCAGAACCTTTAGTAGCTCGTCTTCTTGCCCTGTAGTTAAAGAAGATGAAACAATAACTGGCAAATTTTTATAGCTGCTAAAAATGCATATTTAAGGTTTGGAGGTAACTCTTTAAGCTCAAGTTCGGGTGGTTGCTCGATGGAAGGGACTGGTTTCTTAATTTCTCTGTCAAGTCGCTCCATCGGAGGGCGATAGGCTTGATATCCTGTCTTCCCTCTCTCTACCTGGGCTAACGTGGCATTGACCACTGGATCTTCAGTTTCTTTTTCCAAAGAAGCAACGAGAATATGCTCCAATGGTTCAGTTTGAGCCTTCATGCAGAAGGAAAGAGAATAAACGTCTTCATCAGGGGGAGAATCACAATCTTCCCTCATCATCAGTTAAATTGGCCATCATCAAAGGGTGAGATTCGTTGGAGGATTTCTTCATCATTTTCCTCATGTCAAACTCAATCTTCTCATCCTCGTACCGCAAGGTGATTTTACCATCATGAACATCGATGACGGCCTTGGCAGTACTCAAGAAGGGTCGACCTAGAATGAGGGGTACGTCAACATCGTCATCCATATCCAGAATGACGAAGTCGGCTGGGAAAATGAAACGGTCAATGCCGACAACTAAATCTCTGACCATTCCCATCGGTTTGACTTCCGATCTATCGGCCAACTGTAGTTTGAACGGTACAGGTTGCATCTCTCCTTCTCGAACTTTTAAGAAGGTAGCGTATGGCATTATGTTGATGCTGGCCCCTAAATCGCACAAACCACTTCCACAATCTATTCCACCGATAAAGCACGGGACAACTGGGTATCCTGGATCTGTCTGTTTAGGAGGAAGTGCTCGAAGAAGGGCAGCAGAGCACTCCTCTGTGAGATGGACAGTCTCTTTATCGGTCTTCTTCTTCTTTCTTTTTGTTAGGAGATCCTTTAGAAATTTTGCATAGTTGGGCATCTCCTGCAGGGCATCAATTAACGGAATGTCTAATGTCAGTTTCTTAAAAATACTAAGAAATTTTGCAAACTGTTCGTCAAGATGCTTCTTTTTCATCCTGTTAGGAAATGGAAGTTCCGTATTTTTACGAGAAGAAGAAGAAGGAACATCAATAGTAATTCGAGACGAAGGAGAGGAAGTAGGGAGGATAGGAGCCTGTGTCTCAGACGAAGGTGGTGGTGGAGGATTTATGTCGTCCTCTACACGATCTTCGGTGCTCGTTTCTGTGTTCAGTTTCCTTCCACTTCGTAAGGTGACAGCATTTACCTCTGGGATTTCTTGGAATGTGTTGCTGTCATCTCCTTCATCTGTGTGAATTGCTTTTGCATGTTCATTACGGGGGTTTGGATTGGTTTGTGAGGGTATTTGGCCAGGTGGCCTTTGTTGAGTTAAGAGTTGTTGAATCTGTGATTGTAACGCTTTCTGATCTTTCCTGAGAGTTGAGACCTCCTCTTGAGTGTCTCGGGATTTGTTCATCATGACTCTAAACATTTCTTGTATCTGACCCATCTCAGACTCTGGATTAGTTTGAGGTTGAGGTGGTCGACTTGAAGAAGCTTCATTACCGTATGAAGGTTGTTGGAATTGCCTCTGGCCTCCTTGGAAGTTTGATTGAGGCCTGTAGTTTTGGGTAGGCTGGAGTGTATGTTGATTCTGGATGTTGTTGGTGTTACCGTATCGGAGATTTGGATGTACATTCTGCTGCCAAGGTTGTCGGAAACCTTGATTATTGCTCACAAAATTTGCTTCCTCGACTGCCTTTAACTTTTGTAACTCGGGGCATTGCTCGTAGTCGTGTGGACCGCCGCATTGCGTGCAAGAAGCATCAGGAATTGATATGGATAGAGGAGCATAGCCTGGAGGGGTTGTTGATGACCGAGAAACCAACGACTTAGCTTGCTGGGGGTAGGAGTTCATAGCCATCTGCTCAACCACCTTCTGTAGAGTACTTACTTTTGTGGCCTGCTGAGCATTGCTCTCCATGAGTTGTTCATGGCTTTTCATGAGCTGGTCGAATTTGTTATCACTTTCCCCAACAAGATATAATCCTGGAGTACCGCTCCTTGATCCACCGGAGGCCCCTCTCTCTGATTTCCTCACAGAGAGATTCCATGTTGTTCAGAAATTGTGCTCCTGGCTTTTTCAGAATGTCAGCCCCTAACGAAGATAGCACCATTGTTCTGCACGGACCGATCAAGCCCTTGTAGAACAATTGTGATACTTGTTCTTTCGTCAGACCATGGTGAGGACAAGTAAGTAATAGACCTTTGAAACGGTCCCAAGTTTCACAAATATTCTCCGACCCAGGTTGCTTGAAATTATAAATTTCAGCAATCATCTCCAATGTTCGGCTCGGGGGTAGGAATTTGTCGTAGAACTTGGTGGCCATGTCGTCCCATGTACCGATGGTACTTGGTGTTAGGCTATGATACCACTTGCTCGCGTTT
The DNA here is from genome assembly GCA_023374045.1 of Limonium bicolor. Taxonomy (NCBI): domain Eukaryota; kingdom Viridiplantae; phylum Streptophyta; class Magnoliopsida; order Caryophyllales; family Plumbaginaceae; genus Limonium; species Limonium bicolor. The sequence continues at coordinate 82,595,097 of CM041780.1, read as the reverse complement.
CCCGTCAGGCTGTGTGGGAATAAAGACAATCTTGCATATTGAAGTACTGCGTCGGTTGCAGTAAGGCTGTTGGCATGTTGTAGGAATTTTGTAACATGTAACAGGGCTTCGTCTGGACTGGTGCCATCAAACATGCCCAACTCCTTCACACATCGAATTTGATGATATGGCTTCAGTTTCTGCCACTCATCGTATTCGGATGGGCTAAGGTGAGGAAGGATGATAGCAGGCTGTTGTCCTTGGTTAGACGGCCTGTTGATATTTCGAACCGTTGCTGGTGTAGCTGCCATGTTAGTTTCTGGGTCAGAATCTATCACTGTGTTGGTAATGTTCTGTTGAGTTCGTCTCTGCCTGAGATTGCGCAGAAAGGTTCTCTCGATTTCTGGGATGTAACCAACCGTGTGATTAATATTCTCTGGGAGGCTCTGTGACCTGGTGAAAGGCATACACCACTCAAAACAGAGAAAAGAACTGGTTATACGTTAGAATAATAAAAATGTTAGGAATTAGTAGACAGAAATTTAAAGTTAGTAGTTAGTATACAATGGAAAGAAATGACAATGGAACGAAATAACAATGGAACGAAATGACTGAAATTTTAAGTTAGTAGTTAGAGACAATGGAACGAAATAACAATGGAACGAAATGACAATGGAACGAAATGACATAAATAAATAACAATAATATTAACAAATTAGTAGTCAGATGTCCAAGTCAGATCAGAAGTTAGATGTCCACTGTCCAAGTCAGATGTTCGAGGTTATATGTCCAAAATTGGATTAAAAGTTTTTTTTTATTTTAATATATTAACAGATTATTAAAATATAACAGGTGAATTATCCGGGGCTTAGGGACTAGATTAAATCAAGTCCCCGGCAACGGCGCCATTTTGCAGACTGGAAAATGAGAGAGGTTGGAACTGGTGAAATTAGAATAAAAGAAAGAAAGAAATTAATAACTCAAAAATCCTTCGGGCTGCAAACAAAACCCGGTCGCAGTAGTATAGAGAACAGAAGCGGCCGGGGTCAAACCGTGGGACTTATAGCGAAATAAAATAGAACCTAAGCTTGTCACAAGAGGGGGGATAATTGACTCGTTTTGTAAAGTAAAACAACAGATTAAATTAACTGAGTGGAAGATAATATTAAACGGGACTCCGGGTTCAGGTTTTATATAATCTGATTAATTATGCTATCTCTACCGGTTTTAATATATTAGTTTGGCAAAATTCCTGTTATTATCCTAAGGACTAAGTCATAGACCCTTAAGAACTCGTTTACCAGAAAATGCTCGGTCTAATCAAGGTTCGAGCAATACTATGTAAACGGACGTTTAATTCGAGGAATTATAATTGCATCTGTAAATACTAACTTATTAAATCATAATAAGTTTTCTCCAGATTTACGGCTTAATTAACCTGTCTATTTATCACCTGGTCTGATCAAAATAGACTTAGGAAAGCATTTTAATAAATTCATGTAATTTATTAAAATGGCGAGAGAAAGCCTTTAAGCGTAACAAACTGTATTTATTTTAAACCGGTAAAAATATAGATTACATAATTATACAAACTATAATTAAAACCTTTGCCCGGAGCAAATCCTCCTTAGCCTGACATATTAAAGACAGAATAAGAAGTAGAGGAATACATCTGAAAAGATGTTTATTTCCGCTCCGCTATCTTATCTGCTAATATTTTTGACAGAGGTTGGACAGGATAACGGTATGAAGTGGAATGATTTATGGGATGAGATGTAGTATGGGATTTATGTGGATGAAATGAGTGATTTTGTGGAGAGTTTTATGGTATTTTTATGGAAGGAAAATGGCATAAGTTTGGGGTGGAATGAGATATCATTTCATGGAGGTTTGGAGGTGTATTTATAGAGAAATATAGGGTAAATGGGGTGGTAAGTCGGTAGTATTTGCGTGTGAAGAGATAAGGATTTTATCTCTTCACACGACCCCTTTTCTGCTGCCAGAATAGCAGTGTCCGGACCTGTGTCCGGACCAGGTGGTCCGGACGACGTCGATTATTTCTTGGGCGCACTGGCATGAATTGGTCCGGACCAGGTGATCCGGACACTGGTCCGGACCATGTCGATTTTGTACGGTTTATGCGCTGGAAAGCATTAGTCCGAACCAGCTGGTCCGGACACTGGTCCGGACCAAAATTCATTTGCCTCTAGAATATTCGTTTTAGCTCCGATTTGATCCCCGTTTGTTGCGTTGGAATCCTCATGAGTAAATCTACTTAATTACATGGATTTTTCCTACATTGAACACATAAAATGCATTAGTTCATATCAAAACATAAATCTTAGGAAAAACGCATAATAAGTGGGAAACAAGTGCTTCAGATATTGCAATTCATAAGGTATTTAAACCCTAAAAGTCTATATGTTTTGCACTTATCAATTAGCGGAAACCACTAGGTTGTGGGCACCCAATTGTAACCCAGGAGGAAGTCTTAGAACCGACTGGGAATAAATTTAATAACAAGACTAACAATCATTAATTATCAGAATAAGTAGGAGTCTGAATATCATATGGCATAGGCCTACGGAGGGATAACTTAGTATCACCAAAGTGACCATAAGACAGGGGAAACATGAAGTGTCAACCTTTATCATGGAGTCCGGAAACACCATAAGGTGTAACCCAATAGATTGGGTGGAATTCGAATACTGGAAACTCATATCTGAAGGCGTTGACAGCCTAAGAGTGAACGGGAGAGATAATAAGTAGTTACTGATCCCCACTCACAGATACCAGATGACGAGCGTGTGGAAATCAGAAGTAGGGCGATAAGTCGCAAACACCTATCTTAGAGAAATTGAAGGAAATATACATTAATACAAGAAACCATAGGACCTAATATTAGGGCCATTCTGACATTAAAGGTTAAGAATTGGCAACATAGTTACTCAAACATAAATTACCGAGACTAAGAGTACGATAATCACCGGGTACGAACGCTACGAGTGCACTAAACGAGACATGGGACGACCACACTCCTAGGAGCTTGTGGGCCTGACAGACTATATTAAGTTAGTTGGGTAAGTAGTAATGTATCAGTATGGTACCCCATGCATGTAAACGAGTAGTGTAGGACCCAGGAGGTGATCCACTCTATGTCTAAGTCAGCGAATGGAACCCTGACTAGGTAAACCATGTAATGACGAGAGAGATCTCAGTCAAACTAGCAAGGTTAGGAAAATCAAGGATAGCGTGATAATAAAGTGACATAAGGTCGCAACTCCACAGTGGAGGAGTTAAACATAAGTTTTGGGGATTTTAGTAAACGAGGAAACTAAGGCCAATTTAATGGTAATGGCAAGTTGAACTCATGAATGAAGAGGAATTGAGGTATCTAAGGAAGTTATATTAGAGAAACCTTTGTGATAATAGATGCTACCCAAAAGGGGGACACAGAGAGAATTATACCACGCGCTGAGGGCGCCGCGATGATGTCGCATTAAATAATAATAACCACATGCTCAAGTCATAAACGTTAGTATGTTAGTACCATTAGGTTGAACAGAAAATGAATACCAAGCTAAAACCACACAGTCGTACTGTATGTTTACAACAGACGAAGGGCGAAAGCGAGCGTTATGAGAGATACTCTAAACTAGAGATTAGATACTCCATGCAAACCGCAATAGCGGATAACCGTCTAACCGACTGGTACATGGTGCGCAACAAACGACCATTAGAATAACTATTAACCCAATTATGTTAGTATGAATTAGAACGTGAAAGACCAGATAAACTAATGGATTCCCCTAATCGAGTAAAGGGATGAACCATACGTGTGGGTACTAAAATACCAAAACACTAGGGATTCGAGTTCACACCAGCAAAAGAGGACCTATAAGGTACCTACGGAGTGAACTCATTCCTGAGAGAAAACTTTGAGTCTTGAGGCGCCAGTTAGTTGCGCATATCAGACTCGTTTTGACATTTAAAGGAAATTACTACAAACACTAGGTGCTAGAGCATAGCTCGACAACCCTTAAACCGAAGGTTAGTTCGGTAGGGTGACATGAACCCTTGGGAGTATACCATGAACATGTATAGGAAACAGAAAGAATAAATAAATAGCTAATTGAAATAATAAAAGTGTGTAACAAACAATACCACACACACGAATAACTTACTCCATTCCCATAATTATGGAAGACCGTGTAGAAAACACCGTCACGTGGAGTCGAAACCGACATAAAACTACTACCTAAAAGAGGTAAACTAACCATAAAGTAGTTGGGCATACTGCTTGCGGAGCGAGTGGGCCCATATATTGCATAGGTTTGACATGCCTAGCAGGTTTGGGGAAAACAAATGATGTGTTTACATCTCCCGATCAAACCGTATATAAATAGACTACACCTAACCGAGATAGGCTGTATAGCCAGATGGACTAAAGCCGACCCTAGAAAAAAAGGGTAATGAAATATGTAACACATTAGTGCACGAATAGATCCACAGGAATGGAACATCTTGAACTTATTACTTCAAGATGATATATATTCGTAGATTACGTGGACGTAATCCTTTTAAGGGGGGTAGAACGCCTTAAACATACCGTACGTTGGAGTACGTAGCGCATGGTACACATGCTGCAAACACTATTATTGTACGTAGAGTACAAGTGTCATGATTGTGTTATATTACTTGAAGTAATACTGTGATGTATTATGTGTATGAACATAATATATTTTAATTCGCATTAGTTATAGCGAATAAGAAAGGGAGTACAGATAGATTGTTCTTACCCTATTTCCGACTATTTACGCAAACATTGCGAACAATAGTCACATCACACCTAACTTGTTAGCTCTGATGTGAGAATTCAAGTAGAACTTTCTGTAGCCCTGATGAGAGATTTCGGATAGAAGGAGTAGCAAGCTCCGTATTATGTGATTTGTGACTCGGTATAAAACCGACTGTTTGAATGCGGTGAGTGGATCGGCATGAGACCGATGTGTAATCTAGTAGAAGAGAATACTCTAGGTGTTGTATGAATAATGATAAGTCAAGAGAACTTGGTACACGGTTAGGATACATGATCTTATATGCCAATGACTAGATTAATTACACTAGTTGACTTGTGTATCTATAGAACGCAAGGTGGCAAGCAACAAGAGGAAACAAGATTAGAAATGAATAAACAATTAATTGATTGAAATGGACGTGGGAAGTTGAACTTGATCCTGGTCCGATCAAGGGAAACCGAACACAAATTGAGGTGAGAGATAGTTCAACACGGACACTGACCACGTCGGGGTTGAATGATTCTCGAAACTTCCTACAAGTGGACACAGATATGAATGGAAATTGGAATTTAGGCGTCACTCGAAGAGCCGTGGACCGTCGAGTCCTTCGCCATTAGACCCGTGTGTCTGCGAGTGACATCACCCAGAGAGCCGTGGACCGTAGAGCCCTTTGTCATTAGACCGGCGTGTCTGTGGGTGACTAAGAAATAAGGTGACTGCCCGAGGAGCCGTGGACCGCAGTGTCCTTCGTTATGATCAAACCGTGTGTCCGCAGGTAGTAGACGTTGGTTGGGTTAGGGATCGCCAAGTCCTGGTCTTTAAGACTGCTTCCCCTGAGTTGTCAACGTTAACTATATGTGCACACATACATGTGGAATGATGTGTGGGTATCCTCACGAGATACTAACATATAGATAGGGATGCGTGGAGTATTCCTTGCAAACACCTTTGAGTACTTTATGAGATTTGCACCTTGTCTAGTGCTGTGTATTATGAGATTTGCACCTTGTCTAGTGCTGTGTATTATGAGTTTTGCACCTTGTCTGGTGCTGTGTACTATGAGTTTACACCTGTTGAATATGTACATAGTACCGCTGAGTACTTTTGGTTGATAAGTTGGATGTGCACCTCGTTTAGTGCTGTGATATGAATGAGTATAACCATGAGTTTAATTATTTAATATATGTTGTATGCATAGACTAGGTTTGAACCTAGTGGGAGTTACTCCCTAGCAATGGACTGTTGGTTACTTTAGTGGAACTTGATTCCTTAGGTGAACTGTAGAGGATTAAGGACTTCGGGACGAAGCCTTTTTAAGGGGGGTAGACTGAAATACCCCTAATCTTTAAAATATAATTAAATGATCTATTAATGATCTAAGATGATTATTAAACATCTAAATATTATTGGGGAACAATCTAAAAGATCTCAACAAGGCCAAAACACGCCTTAAGATCGGTAAGCCAAAAATGTGCTTTAAGACACCATAAGATTGTATAACCTCAAATAGGATCCAGAGTGGACTCCTAAGTATTATAATGAATCAAGGAACACAATAAAACCATTCTCAAAGAGAACTAAGCTCAGGAACACCCTGTGACACAAAAATGTGCGCTAAAACTCCTTAAAGCACGTTTTTGTGAGATTGCCTTTTAAATTGATTTTTGATGGGCTTAAAAATTATAATTATCCTTAAATATGATATATAATCATATTATATCATATTGAGGAATTTATTCCAGAAATTTACGAATTTTTACAAATTTAATATTAAAATATTAATAAAACCCTAAAGTGGGGCCCGCATGAGTCAAATTGACCAAGTATGGTCAAGGTCAACTAATTGACCCACTTGGACCATGGCAGCCGGCTGGCAATAAGAGAGGAGGCTGCATAATTTCCTTGATTGACAATAATGCTACCTAATGCATTTACTTTTAGAAAATATGTTACTTTTACATTATTTCAAACTTTACTTACTTTTCCACACTCCTCTCTCCTCCTTCCTTGTCCGATTCCACACTGCCCAGCCGAGTTCTCCTTCTTCCTTGGAGCTCTCAAGACTTGTTCTTGAGCTTGGAAGACAAACTAGCTCCTAAGCTCCTAATGTAGTGTTTTAATGTCATTTTTGACTCTTTTTCTTCATCTCTTCACCACCAACACCTAAATTCGTGGCTCATCTATTCCTATGGCTTATTCTCAGTGTTCTAAGGTTAGAACAAGAGCTAACTCGGTTGAGACCAGTAGAGGGACCAAGGTTGTTCAAATCTACATTTTAAGGTAAAAATGTGCTTTAAGCTCATAACTTTTGATTCCCTTCGAGTTTTGCTGTGAAACTTTGGTCATAGCCTCATCTTCTTCTCCTTTTCATGTAGAATCTGTTGGTTAGTCATTTGGAGCAAGGGTGACCTAGATCCAAGAGAAATACTCTCTTTTAAGGCATTTTTCCAAGGTAAAACCTAATAACAGGTAGTATTTTCGAGATCTAACTATTCCTATGTCAATATGGTGGATCTAAAACCTTGTGTGTGTTTGGTTCAGGTCGAAAATGCCTAGAACTTCCCTCGCATTTTTAAGGTGATTTTTGCCTTAAATCTTACATTAATTATTCCTTATGGTTAAGCTCAAGCTTGGAGTGTAACCATATCTTGTTTTTGTGTATTAAACATGTCTAAATCAAGTGGTACAATTTTTCTACAAGTGACCGAGCCTATACAAGGATAAATCAAGGTATAAACACCTTAACTTATGATTTTTGTAATCTTTAAATATATATATATATGGCCGAGAGTGAATATACATATATAGGTCATATTGACCTAAAAATGTAAAAAAATGGCTAAGATAAATTAAGCTAGTCATTTAAGAGATTTAATTACATAATGGTCAAATTATGACATTATGTGGAAAAATAATTAAACCATGGAGAGGCCGAATATATATGCTATATTTTGAGACATTTATTGTGTAATTTTTTGCAAGATCAAGGTTGTAATAAGCCCATGTCATTAGGCCATTTTAATTTAAGTTTATAAGCTTATTTAGTTTTATTTATGCTTATATTAAAGTTGGGGCCAATTCGTAATATAAGGAATTAGAAAAGCCGTGGGTAATTTAGGAGAGCAATTTAGGGTTTTTAAATGAATTTAATAAAAAGTATAACATTTTATAAAGTTTTGGGTAAAAATTGTAAAAATAGAAAAGTATGGGGTGTTGTTGGTAATTACCGAAAGTTTGGGTCCCAATTGGTATTAGTAGTCAAAGTTGACTATGTAGGAGACCTTGACCAAGTTTGGAGAATTTAAGGAATTAAAATACTACCTTATATTAAGATAGTAATTAAATTGTAAAAGATTTATAAGTCTTGGGGTGGTATTGTGATTTCCGAAAACTAGGGGTACTAAATGGAGCTTAGTACAAACCTTAGATTATTAGGGATTTTTAGAAGTTGATTTGGGTAAATTTGGAGTTTATATGAATTATCTAGGTATACTATAAGATATTTCATAACATTGTTACACATGGGTAACATATGTGGTAAAACCGAGATTTAGAGAAAGTATAAGGTTAATAATGATATTTTAACCTTTTGTATGGTTGGTAATTTGGGATTTGGTAGTAATTTTATATAAGATTTTTATAGTATATGTAGTATATTTGGTGATATTAGAAACTATATGTTTAAAAATGGAGTAAATTGGTGAAAATAGAAAGTTAAGTGGTGGAAATTAAATTTAAATAGACCATGGGGTCTGCTCGGTATTTTGAGAGAAATTATAACTATGGGTTATAATTATATTAAGGTTTAAGGATTATAATATAAGGTATACATTATAAGTGTAACAATGGAATATATTTTTGGGATTGATTTGTAAATTATGGAAGTTGGTGGGAATTAATAAAAACCGAGAGTTTAAGTGCTGTTTGGATTTCATAACAAAATATAACTATAGGTTATAATTGTTTTAATGACTTAAATGTCATAATATATGTTATATAACTATATATAACATTATATAAATTATGTGGTGGATTTTGTAAATATTTGGGAATTATAGGTGCTGTTCGGAAATATTACTTTTGGAATGAAATTTATAATATGGTTTTTATGTTATAAGAGCTATAACATTTATAATATAAGAGGTATTCATCAAAAGAATGAATATATATTATAATGACTTACCATATAATAAATAGCCCTATAATGCATATATATAAATAAATATATGTCATAGTGTGGAAAAATAAGTATAGTTCAATAACTATGTGTTACCACAATTTAAATGATATGAGATGAAGGGAAAGGAATTATAAACATTGGATATGGAATTCTAATGTTAAGAGTGTACATGAAATAATAAGGATTTATATAATGCAAAGTATTTGTACATATGAATTATACAACATTACACTTGGAAAAACTAACCTTAGAAAAATAAATACTAAGGTGAGATGTATAGTGCATGTCGAAGAAATACATGCAATAGAGAAACAAACTATACGATCTACAAATATATGTTTAAGTTACATGCGATAACAAGTCCAACAATAAGTATGTTAATATACGAGATAAGACTACGCATGTAATGTAACACTTTTCCAATCTCGAGTTAAACCGAAAGCCCGACCAACATTGACAGTTAATAACGGGGGTTAACCGGGAGTTATTAGTGACGGTACGGGGTACCGTAGAATTTTGTGTTGTTATACAGTATGCTAATCAGTAGCATTATGTATTGTATAGACTGTTAGAGACGACACACGGAGCATAGGATCTTGCTGATTCATACTCCACCGTAATACACCAGGGTGAACGGTATGTTATTTATGTGGCTTGATTGTCTCTGAGGACTTCCTCAGTTCAGACATTGTGTGAAAATCTGTGATAAGATTGAATGTCTGCTTGTGTGAATTAATATGCTTGAGTTGTGTATAAATGCTGCTTTACTATTACTGTCATGCGATAACAGTACCGTTCGTATATATGAACATATTATAAAACGAACTAGCGGCAGTGATGCTATCTTGTATGTGTAACATAAGGAACGTAAGTAAACGTTGTAGCATCAGGATAATAAGATATATATATTATCTGAGACTTATATACGGAGCATTGGCCTCTTTAACGCCGCTCTCGTATCTAACACTGGATCCCGAGTCGACATACTCAGGATTGGACTAACGACCTTAGTCTATTGTGTTAAGGAAAGTAATAAAACGATGCGATGGTATAGATAAGTTATCAAGAGGATGTGGCTCTTGCTGTGAAATGTGGTCCATTAACGATACTAGGATACCGTGTGGTAACCGTAAGTATCAGGATAGATTTCCAACGAACTACAGATTGTTCGTAGGACGGAGACTCTACCGCTGGAGTGGCTACTGCCGTGGGTGACCCGCCAAAGAGATGGGTAACTTAGAGACACGTCGTTCTAATGAGACGCTGTCATTAGACATGACTGAACAATTACGAACGATTTATTAACTCGTACATTAGGCGAACATTATTTGGGCGTGCATGCCAAAGACGAGAGTTCATACTCGTTTATAATTCTCGTTGTTTCGCCTTGTTGTTCATTGGTTATGCTGTGTGGTTATGTGTGGTATGTTGGTGGTGTTGATTGTATAAGCCGTTGTACTCATAAGTGTGTGTTGTGAATTGGATTAATTAAATAAACTGTACTTATATCTGTGTGTGAACTGGATGAGTCGAGTCACTGTGCTCGTGTGTGGATTTTGTGGATTGTTCGAACGAGTCGACGTACTCAACTATGAACTTTCGGTGTTGTTGGAGTGGAGTCTACATACTCATATAAGCGTTATAACGCTTTCAGTGGTCTATTACGATGCGATGTGTGGAGCCGGGGGCTTATTTGTTATTTGAGTTTACTGCAAAATATAATGTTGCTTTACAGTTTAATATTAAACTATTTGCATGAAAATGGTGTGCATGCTCTCGACCAAATAACTGAATGGTCCGAGGGTGCATGACAGTCAGGTAATAACATACTCAGCGGGGGCTGATTCCATACCACAAACTACCATTTTTGCAGGTATGCAACTTCCGGTGCCGGCAAAGAGAGTGACGCGCGGGGTAGTATGATTACAGTTATTCGAACATGCACTGTTGCATTTTGATACGAATCTAGAAACGTGTATAGGTTTTGGACACTTAGAAAGCTCACTGTGAATGTATTATATTTTGGTTTGGGAAGTTTAGATCTATCTCTTGTTGTCACTGCGAGAAAATGTTTCGTATGTAAGAATATATCAGGAAGTACGTTATTACTCGTATGGGCGAGTAAGAACGGTGACACCAGTAGTTGACTTGTTGAGATTACCGCTGCGATTATATTGTTAAGTAAGATGATTAGGAGTCGATTAGAGTAGGGGTGTTACAAGGAGTTTCAAACTAGGACCTTTGGTTCTAGGATACCACTCATCTACCGACTAAGACTGCGTTCGATCCCCACGATTCGTGGGATTCTCGTGAACTATCCGATTAAGCCCCTCAAATGCGGACCACATCCACGCGAATTGGGCTGAAAGTTTGAAATTGCACCTTTATGATACGCAGCATTTACCTGCGTTTGGTGATAAAGTCCTTCTGACCAAAAATAAAAAGGGTAGCATTTTACAAATGTACCCCTGTGATTCCCCATATTTTTAACCACTTTCCCAATTCCCCTCGTCCTACACTGTCGTCATTAACTACAACCTTGTGTTCTTCAATATTTTAAGTTGTTTTCATCAAATGCAACTATTGTTCATGAACTCACGCCGTTGTAATTTCAGGTTCGTTGTTTAATATACATCTCACGCAGCATTGAACTCAGACGGTGGACCCAATGTGCGCATCATCGTTGAACTCAGATGAACCCTAGTTTCCAAACAGAAAAAAAACGTGAGAGCAGTACTTCTGAGCTATGGAAGACTTTCATAAGAAAATGGAATTGATGGAGACACTTACGTCCTTGACGACGGCATCGCTTGAATGTGAACCAGAAGTAGGGATGGCGCGAGGAGAACGCCTGCACAGTTGCAGCGTCCTGATAAAAAAAGAGAAAACAGAGGATATAAAAGTATTTTGATGTCATAGACCATACAAATATTATCGCCATCATCGAACACTTCATCCAATAACATACATTAATCCCAGCGATTGTCAACAAATCGTGACGACATTAATCGGCCCAAAATTCACACCCTCATTATCGAACAGGGCCTAAACCACGAGAGCTTGACATATTAACCTTTTTCATTCTTCTTTCCAAATTCACCTCAAAATTCAAATTCTGCAATTGAATTATAGAATATGACCTGTGATGTCTATTGCGCATCGTGACATATTATTCACAAGAAACGCATGTGTTAAGTGTGGTCCTACATTTTACAAACAAACCATTCTCAAAAATGAAATGAGTTATCGTTCATTTTATCTTTTGGGTTAATTTGAACTTTCAGTCGCACGATGGTTTCATCTACCAACCTGATGATGCTCTGGAGAGGAAGATGAGGAACATTAGGTTTTGGAGCATATGGTTTTTTGCTATGTTCCAGATGCATTTGACGATGAATCTGGTTTTTTGGTTTATATCATGTATTTTACGGTATCTTTTATCCTAAATGTGTGTACTTTTGTCGTCAATAGACCACTTGTCCTATTATATGTACATGATTTAATTCTTATACCCATTTTCTCTATTTATGTAGGTATTTAAAAGATTTCAGATGGATTTAAACCAACTTGCAACCGTTTACCCATCCTACCTCGGTTGCAGCCTCATGATGAACCGCTATTTGACCGATCCCAGTTGACTACCAAGAAATTAAATTTCCATATGCCCAAAAGTGAAAGCACCAAGACGAATTCAAATTCGTGACAAATGATCCACGACCAAGCCCGATCAAAGGCTGGGGATTTGACCACCCAAGCTAGGCTGGAGACAAACATACAACTGGAATATGCTACTCGGATATTTCTCCACTTCCCATTTGTCAACTCCCAAATCGTGGAAAGGTGATAAGTGTGAAATCTAGTTATAAGTAGTTGAAAATGGCTCTATAAACATCAATGATCAATCTAAGCTAGTTTTCCCACTTCTCGCTTATTTATTACATGATTTATGTTTTGATGAATACATATGTAAATTAAATGTTTATTGTAGAAAAAACCACATCAATATGGTTTAGACAAAGCGCAGCACAACAAACGAGGACCAAAAAAGACATAAAATGATGAATTTGGAGCTAAAACAAGTTCAGTTCTACCTTACGTTCGGACGTGCAAGATAGACTTGTTATAAATCTTCAACGTCACACATATTACAAAATTTATTTTTTAATAGTGGTATGACCTTATACTACTTGCAAGGTCGGAGGGCCCCAAATTTGCATATTAAAAATGGACAGGGACAAAAGAGCCTGTACAATAGCTAATATAGGTCAGTAGACTTCATGGATGCATTATTAAATATTAAGTCAGTTTCGAACCAACTGGAGAGAGTTTGAAGAGTAGAGAACAATTGATGACCAGAAAGTGTGGAGCAGAGCACAAAGTAACGAAGTGGCTCTGAACGACAACAAAGTACTTTTCTTTTTGTTTCCTCTAAGTTTATCTGTGTCCATTTTTGTTTACTGATCTCATTTGAGAACTATTTGTGGATTTCTGTTATGATACGAGAGGTGAGATAGAGATTCAGTTTAGGGAGGATTGAATTTGACAACTCTGATGCTAAATTGTTTATAAAATGCGAGTTATAATTTGAGACAGATTTTAATGTTATCGGTTACTACTGATACAACAACGCATGTCCCATGGGAAAAAAATGAAATGCAAACTTAGTACATATACAATTACTAATTACAACCTGATTAAGATATTAATAGTATAGTATTCATATTGTAACGACCCCAAAACCACCCTGGTTGGGAGACCGTTACACGCCGCGCGCTTATTACCTAAGACACGCAAGGCTACACTATCGAAACCCAAAACAGAAACTGATGCTCATATATTACCAGATAAACGATTACAAAATGTCTTTACAATACACAGGCGGAAGCCAAACTGAATTACAAAGCATATCCTAAATACAACTGGGCCCTAAGGCCAAACAAACTAAATACAAAACTCAAATGCCAAAACGAAAAGTAAGAGCTGAATCTCCAAGCACGAACTAAAACCTGCAGATCAGACGGAGATAGGGGTGAGCAAAACTATTGCTCAGCAGGTGATAAACTTCATCAGCTGAGCATGCTCAAAACAGATACTGAACATACATATACACGTATACAAAAGCGCTTAGCCAGAGCAAAATCAGATGCAAAGCAGAAGTCTTTCAAATAGACTGAAGTCTAAACACAAGAAGCTAAGCGGTGGTCAAAACATACACTTAATAGCAGAAGGTAAACTGAAGCTGAAAGCTTGACGAAATCAGAAGCTTAAGAAACTTAGAAGCTTAAACACAATCAGAAGCTTAGCAAAATCAGAAGCTTAGCAAAATCAGAAGCTTAGCAAAATCCGGAACTTATCAGAAGGCGGTAAGCACACAGCAGACCGTCTCAAATCAAATACAGATAGAGAGCAGACGAAGTGGAGCACTTTACAAATCAGAAATCCTCAACAGACATGAAGCACACAGCAGCCTATCTGAGTTTGAAAACAAACAGAACTGGCAGAAGCAGTACAAACAAACATAGGTGTTCAAAGGACAGAAAGCACACAGCAGTCAGTCTATCAAATACAAAAGCAGAGAGAACAGACAGAAGCCGAACAGAACACAAACAGAAGTGGGACACTAGCACCAAGCATAACACTTAGAAAGGGTCGAAGACCCATGGATCTAACAGATCCCTCGACAACGCAGAAATGACCCGATGGTCAAAGGGTTCGTCAACCCCACAGAACAGATTGGGCATGACCCACACTCAGAATGACGTCTACATGGTATACCATGGAATAGCTCGACCCAGCCATTCACGGCTCAGAAGCAGAGTAACTAGGTCCCAAAACGGAAGCTTAACAAACAGAAGCTTTAAGCAGAACGGGACAAAAGTCCTTGTCAGAACAGAGCAGAAAGCATAAGCTTTTAACAGAACAGAACAGAGGGCCAAAGCACATCAAACAGATCATAATCCTTTATCAAAACAAAAGTCATACACTGACTAGCAAACACGAAAACCAACCAGAAGCATAGAAGCTCAAACACTCTTCCAGAGCAAATCAGAGTTCAAAGGCTTATTTAAGACTTTCAAATCAAAGTACATATATACATGTACCAAAACATACCAGAACAGATAGTACTCGAAAAGAGGAATCCAACGCCGCAAACGACACTCAAAACGGAGCTCAAACGAAGAAGTTATGCTAAAACAAAGGTTGGTCCGAACATGCGTCCGACCTTGCATGTTCGGACCTAATTCGAGAGTCAGAAAATCTTACGGCGTATGATGTCCGAACTTCAATGTTCGGACACATGTTCGGACATACCGAAAACTGCAAAATCAATTACGGAAAACAGCCAGAACCAAGCCACAAAACCCCCACAAAACATACATAATTTATAGTAGCAAATTAGCCAATCGAAAACACATTTCCATGGGGTTTTAACGCATCATACGCACATCAAAATCAACCAAAAACATCACCAAATTAAAGAGTTAAGACAATCATATATGAAGAACAAACAAAATCAGAAATCCCCATGGACGAACACACACAACCGAATCCATTCACCACCTACCTCACATCCGAAGCAAAGCTATCTCTGCGGACTCTACGAACTGCCTTCTCGAATCTCCATTCGAACGACCATCCCTCGAATCGAACCATTCCCAAAATACAAAATCGAAATTAGAAAAGAGAGAAGGGAGACTCAACGAAGAAGAGAATCAGATCTACAACCCAAACCTGACTGACGACTGACAGACGAACAGAATTCCAATGGCGGATCTCCAGCAATCAGTTCACGGAGAGGAGAGAAGGGAGAAGGGAGAAGAGCAAAGGGAGGTTATGGAGAGTGAGGAAGAACCGTCGTGCGAGAGAACGTTAGGGATAGTGGAAGGAGGAATTGATCGTGAATAGAAATTAGAGAAAGGAGAGTTAGGAAATAGTAAAATAAGAAATAAAATAATAAGTTCCTAACTCCTTAAGTAATAACAAATCAGGAAAGACGTCTATAGCCCTCCTTCCTCAAGCTAACTTATTAACGTTAAGAGAATGTTATAAACATACTAACGTAAGATTAAGATTAACTCGAACTCCCTTTGGGAATCAGAAGGAAGTAATACAAGATAAAATATAAAAAATCTGGGGCATAACACATATGTTTTATACCACAAGACTCTTTATCTACTACTATTGTACTTAATAGTATTGAAAACGAATTAAGTTTTAAAAAACGCGATTTCGAGCCTGGAGCTTGCTCTATGTTAAAAGGTGGCACCACTACCACATGTCATGATGTTAGTAGTATTAAAAGGAAAATTTTGGAGAAAAATTAAGGGAAATTCACAATATACCCCTGTTTTCTTTCGTAATTCACAATATACCCCTTTTTTGAAACTTTGTCACAAGATACCCCAGTTCTTTGCTAATTCACAAAATGCCCCTTTTAAAAGCGGCGTCAAATATTCCGTTAACCTCCCCTGAAAAATGACTATTTTGCCCCTCACCCGTTTTTTCTTTTTTTTAAAAAAAAATTCACAGTTTTGGCTACTTTTTTTTTGAAAAATTTTAAATTTTATAATATACCCCTATTTAAGTTTGTTGTTCATGAAATACCCCTGTTTATGTTTTGAAGTTCACAAGATACCCCTATTTATGTTTTGTAGTTCACGACATACCCTTATCATCCTGATGCCCTCTGGTAAAGCATCGCCTAGTTTTCTCTTGTTTTTCAAGTGCCTTCAACCTCTTCATAATCCCAGGACAAATGTTGTTTGCATTCCAGTTCTCTGAGGTTTCTTGTCTCTCGGAATATCTCACCAATAGTTGAGTACGAATCTCTGTCATTCACAATTAGACACAATTATAATATATGACCAGAGACAAACTAGTATAGCATGGATTATTTACATAGTTAGGTAAATACCTTCAAGTAAAGAGTAATTGATTTAGCCATGTGAACAAACAATAATGTCACAGGCATTGGGTTTAAAAAGGCTACCTCTTGGTCGAACTCAGTAGCGGACCAGAACTTTTGTTTTGGGGGGCAAAAAAAATCTAGACACTATTGTTCTTTAAAACATTATGTTATTTTGTATTTTTCAAAAATTTATAAGAGCATTTTGTAAATTTTCAAAAGTTTCGGGGGGACCAAAATCCATCTCCCTAATGGCCACCCCCCCCCCCCCAAAAAAAAACTTTTGAAAATTTGCAAAATTCTCGTATAAATTTTTAAAAAAATAAATAACATAATGTTTTAAAGAAAAATAGTGTCAAAAAATTTGTTTGCCCCCCTAAACAAAAGTTCTGGTCCGCTACTGAGTTCGACCAAGAGCCATTAGCCAATTTAAACCCTGCCTGTGACATTATTGTTTGTTCATAGGACTAAATCAATCTACTTTTTACTTGAAGGTATTTACCTAACTATGTAAATAATCCATGTTATACATGTTTGTCTCTGGTCATATATTATAATTGTGTCTAATTGTGAATGACACGGATTCGTACTCCGCTATGGTGAGATATTTCGAGAGACAAGAAACCTCAGAGAACTGGAATGCAAACAACATTTGTCCTGGGATTATGAAGAGGTTGAAGGTACTTGAAGAACAAGAGAAAACTAGGCGATGCTTTACCAAGGCATCAGGGTGATAAGGGTATTTCGTGAACTATAAAACATAAACAAGGGTATCTTGTGAACTTCAATACATAAACACGGGTATTTCGTGAACAACAAACTTAAATAGGGGTATATTATAAAATTTAAAATTTTTCAAAAAAAGGAGTAAAAAAAACTGCAAATTTTTCAAAAAAAAAAAGAAAAAACGGGTCAGGGGCAAAATAGTCATTTTCCAGGGGAGGTTAACGAAATATTTGACGTCGTTTTTAAAAAGGGGCATTTTGTGAATTAGCAAAGAAAATAGGGGTATCCGGTGACAAAGTTTCAAAAAGGGGTATATTGTGAATTACGAAAGAAAACAGGGGGTATATTATGAATTTTCCCAAAAAAGAAAAACGGGTCAGGGGCAAAATAGTCATTTTCCAGGGGAGGTTAATGAAATATTTGACGTCGTTTTTAAAAAGGGCATTTTGTGAATTAGCAAAGAAAACAGGAGTATCTTGTGACAATGTTTCAAAAAAGGGGTATATTGTGAATTACGAAAGAAAACAGGGGTATATTGTGAATTTTCCCAAAAATTAAACAATGGGTTGGAAAACAATCTCATACGCGCATGAGGAAAGACTTCATATCAATCACTCACATTTTGTGCCATGTGTCACACCTTGATTGGGTGAGTAGGAAAAAAAATCAAAGTACTATAACTTACAAAAATAAGTGCAAAAATAAAAAAAGGTATATAATTGTTCATCATAATTCGTGCTCTTCAAAACAAGAGGCGAGGAAAATATATTTTGGTAAACTTAAAATTTTATGTTTTACATTGTGATGTGTTAGTGCAAGGTGAATTTTATGTTTACGTAAAATGAATTAGTAGTGTTACAGAAGTGAATCATATGTTTAAGTAAAATGAATCTAGTGTTATAAAAGTAAAAAAAATCCTGCTATAAAATTCATTACTGTAACACTATTGATTCACTACTGATATGAATGTAACAAAAGATGAGAGATTGATCCAATCGTATACATAGATTCACTACTGTAACAATACTGATTCATTTTTGGTAACCATAAGATTCACTTTACACTAACACATCATAATGTATATGAAATTTATAATATGAAACTAGATTTTATAACAGAAATGTAATTCACTTTTATAACTTTACTGATTCATGGTATGTAAACATAAGATTCACTTTGATAAGATTATAGTAACTGTAATTGTCATACTAATTGACCGTTATCAAACAATACTTATAACAGTAACTATAATTTTATACCAGACAATAGTTCACTAGTCTAACATTGCTGATTCATTTTACATAAACATAAGATTCACTTTGCACTAACACATCAAAATGTATAGTAAATTTTATAATCTGAAACTGAATTTTATAAAATTTACTTTATAACACTACTGATTCATTTTACGTAAACATAAGATTCACTTTTCACAAACACATCATAATGTAAATCATAAAATTTTAAGTTTATCAAAACATATTCATGATGTATAGTATGAATTATGATGAACAATGGTATTTTTTTGTACTTATATTTTATAAGTTATAACACTTTGAAATTTTTTGTTTCTCACTCCAAGCAATTTTGTTGTGTTACAAAAAAGAGAAATGTTTTTGTTTCTCTCTCCATAAGTACATTCACACACGGGAGTCACGTACTTAGAACTCTATTTCAATTTTTTTTATTTCTTCAACTTGTTGGATTCCCCAGTAATATGATGACACGTGACATTGAAGCCACATTAGAAGCTGGAGCTTGGGGATCATCTAACTGTTAAAAATGTAAAACTAATACAAAATAATAATCATTGTAAAAATTCAAAAAGATAATAATCAATATATATCCACTTTTGAATTTACTTTTAAAATATACTCAAACACTAAGGCTGTTCGGCATGGTTTTTTTACAGTTGCTTTGTAGCTGTTTAGGTCTGGTTGTTTTGGCTGGATGTTTTGCAGCGGTTTGCTGGTTGTATTATGTTGGCATATCTGTGGCTGTTTTGAAAAATGTTGTTTGACCGTATGGCTGTTTCGTCTAACATATTTGAATCAGTTAGTTACGTGCAGTGCGTTTACCAATTTTTGTGCTACAATTATAAAATTTATATTACATTTTAAAACAATTTTTAAGATGTAATAAAAGAAAATACCAACAAATATATAGATTAATATATACATAATTATTAATTAGGAAAACAATCAAGTTTATTACGATAAATATTTGTTAACATTTATATTAAGTTCTATACAAATAACTTCACTATTATCAACCACAATTCTATCAATTGATAACGACAATTGTAACTATACATGGTTTTAACAAACCAGACTACTTGTTCACATTTTAATAAAAGGAAAATATAAAAGTTAATTAGTGAACTTTATTATTGTACATCATACAAAAAATAAACAACTTAGTTGTTAAAAAATATGACCAATATATCACTATATGTACATATACCTGTCAAAATTTGACCCAACCCGAAAATCTGTCCGTTTTATCCGAACCCGAAACCCGATTGAAACCCGAAAATATTTAAATATAATAAACCCAAAACCCGATTGGGTAAAACCCAAATGACCCGAACCCAAAAGTGACCCAAAAAATTTATAACCCGAAACCGACCCGAACTCAAAATAACCCGAAATAATAGTATTTAAAAATTAGTCAAACTCGAATAACATGAAATAATAGTGATCATAAATTGTCCCAAAACTGAATAACCCAAGTAAATATGACAACAAACTTGATTCAAACTTACTATATCCAAATGAAATTCAAAATAGGCATTGTATTGACTAGTCTGTAATGTATATGAAGTACATTCTTATAGAAATTAGGTATATATTTATTTAAAGTTTTATCAAAAAAATATTAACCATGACCCGAAATAACCGAAACCCGATTCTATCTGACACTATTACAACCCGAACCTGATTTGACCTGAACCCGAATGACCCAAACCTTAAATGACCTTAAAGTTAAATGACCCGAACAGATATTGACCCAAAAAAATATGACTCAAAACCCGAATGGGTAACCCGTTTGACAGGTCTATATATACATATAATTAAATATTCTAATTTTAGACCTTATTTTTAATAAAATGTATCCTTTTACCATTACTGTTGGTAAATAATTTGTAAAAACTACCACTCAATGACATTTTTATAAAAACAAATAATAAGTGAGTTTTTTAAATTAGTTAATTTATTCACATTAATCATTACAATTTTTTGCAAAATTACGGTATTCATTCTCTTTACATCATAAATTGTTGCGTGTTTTATGCTGACATGTTTATGGATGTTTAGAAAATTGTTATTTGGCAGTATGGTTATTTGACATTTTTGCCAAAATCCCCTTCCTCAAAAATACCACTTATTTACTACAAAGTCGCTACCTTGGAGCGATCTGTTCGGCATGGTTGTTTTGTAGTTATTTTGGTCTAGTTGTTTTGTGGTTTTTTATATGTGACAATATATTATTGGAGTAGAACGTAAAACCTCGTAGGACCCACACGGGGACCACCCCAAAATACCATATTTTACCCGCATTGAAGGTAGCCTAAGAACGTTAGATAGCTGCATCTGTGAGTGCATTGCACTTGTCTTCCGTGTTGTTCTCGTTACTACCCTAGGAAATAAAATAAAAATCAATATTAGGATTTTTTTACTTTGAAATTGTCTGAATCCACCGCATTAACAAAAATTTTTTTAATTAATTAATATCTGTCATTTTAGGGCTTAAGTCTTGTTATGTATTCTAGTTTTTTTGACATTTTTTTTTCTATTTTTAACTCTACTATAAATACAAACATAATTATTACTATCTAGATAAAAAAGTAAAAAAATATAGTACATACTCATTTTTATGTAATTTTCTAAAATGAAAAATAATGATGAACGAGGACTACTATTTTATTACAACCTCTCACAAACTCTCTTCATATGTAAGTAATAACCCCTTTCTTCATGTTCTTATATTAAAACAATCCTCCCTTACTCTCTTCCACATCATTAATTTTCTAATTTACTCTTTACTCATATCATCTAAACACCATTAATACTCTTAGTTAATAAAAAAAAAGTAATTATTAGTTTCTTAAAATATGTAATTATTAAGTAATATAGTAATAAATAATGCAAACTAACAAAATTCAGCTAAGTAAGGCTCTTCTCTCGCAACTTGCGTGTTGCTCTTTTCTTCTCCTTTCCCTGTCGACATTTATAATATTTTGGCCAATATTGGTTTTCTTTTTTAGAAATGGCGTACTATATTAATATTGTTTGGTTGCTTGCATTATCGCGATAGGGTGGGCCCCGTGTTCTCACTTCTTCTCAGTGCTTGCAATTTAAAACGTCATCACTGTTTTGCAACCACTTCTTAACTTGTGTGCCAGAAGCTTCTATAAATACAACCCCTAAGGCCCGGATCCTTGGGTTTTGCAGCAGCGCGACTCCAATTCAGTGCTTCCTCCTTCACTCTCTCCTCCGGCCTGCTCCACAAAAGAAAAAACCTAAAATCCTTCGCACTTCTCTCCCTCCTCCAAGTCCATACTGATTCTACTTCTTCGATCAAAACAGGAATACAATATGAGCAGTAATACCGCCGCTACCATCAAATTCCTCTGCAGCTATGGTGGCAAAATCATCCCCCGACCTTCCGATGGTCGTCTCCGTTACGTCGGCGGTCACACCAGAATCATGTCCGTTGATCGTTTGGTCTCCCACTCTGGTGAGCCTCTTTTGCATTTATTATAATATTATGACATAGCGGTTTTATAAACATTCCAATCTTCACACCTAGGAATTTTAGAGATCGTCAATTGCTTTCTCAAAGATTTATGTCAACTTATTCTCCAAATTTATCAATTCATATCTCAATTTTGCTATAATTTCAAGATGCATTTTGCCTTGTTTTCTATCTGTTGATACAGAACCGTTGGTCATGTTGCTTGTGTGTTTGTTTCAACAGAACTGATTCTCAAGCTCGGAGAACTCTGCGGTTACTCCGTTACTCTACGGTGTCAACTTCCCCAGGAGGACTTGGACGTTCTCGTCTCCATCAAATCAGACGAGGATCTAGCGAATCTGATCGAAGAGTACCACCAGGCGTCGATGATGAACGGTAAAGATCTGAAGATCAGAGCAATTCTTTCCCCTCCGAAGTCTCTCAAACAGATCTCTACTCCCTCTCCTGTCTCTTCCTCTTCGTCCAGTGTAGATCTGTCCCCTACTAAGTCAGCGGAACTAGATCATCTGTCTTCGAGCGCTCATCGCTGTGTATCCTCGCCGAATTCGTCAGCCCGTCCGATTCTTGTTCCTAAACCATCTGTTCGGTACCTAACAGGTCGGTCAGGTCATGCTGCTACATACGGCGTCGCTTGGCATCACCGGTGCCAGCTTCAAACCAGTTTCAGGCCTTGCAACCTGCTCGTTTCTCATTCCAAATACCAGCAATAGATTCCAATCTGTTCTCTTAATTTCTTTTTTCTTTTTTTTTAAAACCTCCTTGTTTGTTTGGTTGGGGTTGGTTGGGTTGCCAGTGCAATGTTTCTAGAATTTTCGGTGCGTTCGAGTTGCGGAGTTAACTATCAACCGATACACATAGACACATATAAAGAATTTCCGAAGACGATGACGAAATTGGACAAAAGAAAGACTGAGTAATTTTTATTGAAACTCAATCAAACCTTTCAGTTGAGATGAGAATGAAGTGAGGTACTGAGAGTCTGAGACACGGTAATCCGTTTTCTCGTCTGATTCCGGTGTTTGTTGTCCACTCTTTTCCATTCCGCCATTGGGGCTCGTCTGATCTCCGTTGCGTGTTCATCAGTGCACACCTCACCTCTGCACCCGTGTGTGTTAAATTGACGCGTGTGGACACACGTATGGTAACATTTCTTAGTATCTTATTTTAAGTTTCCAACCTATAGTATAATTTGTTTTTCGCTGACAGTTTTCGAAGTACTACTATTTCTTTTTCTTGTGGTATGCGCTCTGACTTCATCTGTGTTGTTTTTGCAGGTCAGTTTTGTTGATCGACTTGACACGTACGCCGGTGGTGTATTATTTGGAATGGAGGTGGAAGGTTACCCAACCCGGACCAATTATTGACCAGATAACAATAGTACTATAATATACAGAGGTAAAGTTACAGAAAAAGGAAATAGAGAGATAAGACATGGACTGATACCAAAGAATTAAAATTAGGGACTGCGATGAACAAACACAGATTAGACGAATTGAACTAATAATACTACATTAAGGAAAGAAGGACAAACAAGTGGATGAAGGTGGTGTCGACCTGATCTTATCGATTTGCTGGGGGGTGGGGGGTCGGTTTGGCTAGCTGCCTGGTGGGGCTAAACACTTGCAGATAAGTAGGTTATATGTCACTTTTAACAGCTAGCAAACATTTCAAGTTGATGTGTAGGGATGTGCTGGTGACCACTTCCACATTTATGCGCAATTCTTGCATAAAAGACAGCCTTAAACAAAGGATTAAAGTTCGGGGGCAAAAGTACTACTGTGTGCACATTGGACAGATCTGCGTCTGGGATTGGTCGACCTCGTAGGGTGGAGACAAGGACAATACAAAGAGGGAGGGATTTGGCGTCTTACTTTTCAGTTGGTTCCGTCTGGGGTGTGTCTTGTCTTGGACAAGGGAATAATTAGAAGTGTTGAGATGAGTATGGCTGAGACGCTTTGCATTACGCGCGGCATAGTGCGGGGCTGGATAAACTACTCCTAAAATGTTATACCAACGTATGAACTTCAATCGGTAGTCTGTCCTTCAGGTTATTCCGACTTATGTCATGTCCGTCATGGCTCTACCGCGCTCTTTCTTGAAGCAGTTGCATAAGTTATTTGCCAGGTTTTGGTGGTCGGGTACAGAGTCCAAACAGTCCATTCATTGGTGCACTTGGGCCAAGGCTTGCCAACTGACAAAGTCTGGCGGACTCGGATTTCGTGACTTAGTATCTTTTAAACCGCGTACTGTTGGCTAAGCAATTATGGCGGTTTCTTCAACGTCCGGGGGTCCTACTTAGCTCTTTTTATCATGCCAGGGTCTTAAAGTCATCTGATCTCTGGTCACATGTGCCTCCCTGCACCTCGAGCCCTATTTGGAAAGCGTTGATGGTGTTCGTGACCTGGTTGATTTAGGTCAACGTCATCGCACGGTTCCATAATTCCAGTTTCGGGTTGTTGGATTCCAGCCAGCCTGGGTGGCAGGCCCTTTCTTTGCCGTTTCCCACCACACCAGCTACAATCGTTTACGGTGTTGGACTTTATCTCCCCCAGCCGTTCTTGGAACTTGCCTCTTCTTCGTCAATATTTCCCACCTGAGGATGTTGCTGCCATTCTGCACATTCCGTTATTTGGTAGCGACCCAGGCTATGACTCCCGTATATGGGGACTCACTTCATCGGGGCGTTTTACGGTCAGTTCCGCTTATCGAGCTGATTGGGAACTCGCGCTATCCACTCTCCCATCCTCCAGTAGCCCTTCGCTCCTGGGCAGAGCGCTTGTGCTTATGAAGAAGTGCGTCGTCCCCCCTCATGTCTTCCTTTTTGGTTGGAAACTGTTGCATGGGTTATCCCATGTAAAGCGGCCATTCATCGTCAGCTCCGGGATTCCTCTAGACCTTCCTGCGCTTTCTGTGGCCAGCCTGAAACTTTGATTCACTGTTTTGTCCACTGTAGGGTTGTTCGGTCCTACTGGCCTTCTTCGAGACACCAGGCTCCTGTTCATCTGTCCACTGATTCGACCTTTTCGGATTGGCTCCTACACCAGTGCGCTCAGCTTTCTCCGCTAGCCCTTTCTTGGCTCCTTGTTTTCTTATGGTATTTGTGGTTTGCCCGCTGTTAATCGTCACACTCAGCTCTGCTTCTTTCGACTGGGCATGGTGTCAAGGTGGTAGTTTTCTTGAAACATCTACGCCTCTTCTTTCACCCTCTTCCATCCTTGAACATCATCGGGCATCACACCAGGGCTTTGTGGAAATTTCAGTGGACGGGAGTATTGACACCCACAGGCATCTGGGGTTGGGTTTTGTGGCCACATGCAACACTGCATATCTTTTTGCGGGCGTCCATGGATTTAAGGCTGACCTCCTTCCTTCAACAGTCGAATGTTTGGCATTACAATATGCCATCCACTATGCTAGGTCACAGGGTCATACACATGTTCGTCTTCTAGCTGATTGTCAGCAGATGATTCGTTATCTAACATGTTCGGACACTACGTCACTGCATGCAGAATCACGTGTCATCCTGGACGACGTTTTGGCAAGTCTCGCCAGCTTCCATGAGATTTCTTGGTTTTACATTCCGCGTTTAGACAACATGGTAGCACACAACCTAGCGTCACATGCTAGAAAATCGCAACATTTACGTTGCTGTTGGAAAGCGATTGACTTTCCTGACTTTGTCCTGAACTATTGTGCTTAATATACATCTCCCGGTTTCAAAAAAACAAAGGTAGTCATATGGACCAGGAAGGCGCTCATTTGAAACTCTAAGTTTTATCGTCCTCCCTCGTGTGGCGATTTTAGAGGCGACTTCCGTTGCGCTCTTCCTCTCATCTGATTCCTCTCAGTGAGTTTGGTCTCAACCATCAGCGATCTCCATTGCTGGTCGATTGGAACCCCTATCCTTCTTCTCGTTTTCGGTTTGTGCCCTGTTTCTTTCTCGGATTTACTAGGTCTGCCAGGTAGTCGATTGGGGATTTTGAGTTAGTCTGCCTTCTCGATTTGATAGGTCCTGCTTGCGCAGGGTTGGAGAGGTTATTTCCCCTGTCTTGGTGCTGTGCTCCATTTGGTTGTGGTTTGTTCATTGAAGCCTGGTGGGAGTATTTCCTTCCCGTCTCGCAAGTTTCTCTGGTTTGGGAGTCTCCTGTCTTCCGCACCGTGTTGAGGTCAGTGTCAAGTGTGGAGGTTGAGTTCACGTTTTTTGATTTCCCAGTGACGGTGATTCAGGGGGTCAAGGTCTCCGTTTGAATCTTTGTGCAGAGGCGGTGTGGTGATTTGGAGTCGGTGTGGGTCGGTGCGCAGGGAAGGGGAGTTAGTCAATCGAGTTTGGTGTCTGTGTTTGTTCTTTGCTGTGTGTAGGATTAGGGTGAGGCGTGACTCTGCTGGTCTGGTGGGAAGCAGTGGTTGATTGGCTTTGTTTCCCTGGTTGCCTGATAGCTTTTTCTGCGGTGTGGTTTGGTCTAGGCGCTTGTCAGATTGGTGTGGTCGTTTGAGTCTCGGTTGGGTGAGGTGATTGTCAAGTTGTCTGGCAGATGAGTTGTATCTCTCCAAAGTGTAGGGGTCTGGGGAATTCCAAGGCTGTGTATTGGGTTAAGGGTTTAATCCTAAAACTCAATCCGGACATAATTTTCCTCAGTGAAACTCACAAATCTTTGGTAGATATGGAGATATTCTTTGCTAATCTCCCTCTGTATTATGGGCTAGCGGTTGCTAGTAGAGGAAGGAGTGGTGGCCTTTGCCTGATGTGGAAGACTACTTTAGGATGTTCGATGATTTCCCAATCTCGGCATCATATATCAGCTAGAATGACTCTCCCGGGGATCTTCAATTCGTGCTCACCGGATTTTATGGGTGGTCAAATTGGAGTCTCAAGCATTTGTCATGGAAACTTCTTCGGTGCTCATCAAACAAGTCTTCTTTCCTTGGGTCATAGCCGGGGACTTTAATCAGATTATGCATGCTTTCGAGAAGATTGGGGGGAGGGTTAGGCAAGAAGAGCATATGGCCCCGTTCATAGAGGTAATTGCAGAATGCGACCTTCACGACATCGGGTTCTTTGGAGAAAGCTCCACCTATACAACTGTCAGGAAGGGGTTCATAACTCCCATAGTAGGTTGGACAGAGTTTTCTGCTCTTCTCTGGGTTACAAGTCTTCACCAATATTTCAGTGGAACATCTTCTGCGTGAAGCTTCCGATCATTGCCCCCTGCTTATTCGTTTCTTTGGTAAGCACACGAGTCCGGCAAAAGTCTTCAGATCGAAAATGGATGGGTCTGGATTCAAAGTGTGCTGAGATAGTGTCTGATGTCTAGAGTATCGATTATCCTAGCATAACTACTCCATTGGGGATATGTGCCAGGAAGCTAATGAGTGGAAAGGGTGGTCCATATCTAAGATAAAATGGAAAATCAATAATAAGAGGAGAGAACTGGGTAATATTTCTATTAGTGATAGCTCCTTGGGAGCTATCAATAATAGGAGGAGACTCCTCCTGGAAATAGAGCTTCTCTCATTCCGTGAAGAAATCTGGTGGAAACAAAGATCAAGAGATAAATGGATAAAAGAAGGTGATAAGAATACGGACTATTTTCATGCTAGGGCCACTTCTTCTAAAAGATCGAAAGAGATATTTGGTCTAAAGGATTCAGGGAATACAATGCATTACTCGTGGCATAGGATTGAATCTGTTGCTAGGGAGTACTTTCAAAACTTGTTCGCTTCTTCCTACCCCCAGGCTGACAGGGATTTCACGGAGGTAGTGGAGGGCCGCCTTAGTGCCAGACATGTTATAGAGCTCGGTAGACCTTACACCAGCGGTGAAATCATTTCAGCAGTCAAACAACTTGGTTCCAATAAAGCTCTGGGGCCAGACGACTTTAATGGTAAATTCTATATCACCTTTTGGCATATCATAGGGAATCAGATTATTGAAGCAGTGTTGCTTATTCTTAGAGCATCCCCGATCCCGGACTCTTTGAATGAGTACTTCATCACTCTCATTCCTAAGTGGTGGGGGCTACCGACATCGACAAATTCATACCTATTTCCCTATGTAATTTCGTCTACAAGATTGCTTCTAAAACCTTGGCTAACAGGATTCAGTATATTCTCCCCCACCTTATCTCCCACAACCAGTCTAGGTTTGTGAAGGGCAGGCTTATCACTGATAATATCATGCTAGCTGGGGAGCTGCAACACTTTCTAGAGAAGAATCAAGCTGTAAGAATGGTTTCTTCGCTCTCAAACTAGATTTCAGCAAGGCCTATGACAAATTGGAGTGGTCTTTTCTGCAAGATATCCTGTTCTCGATGGGTTTCCCTCCGAATTGGTTAATTCCAGTCATGAATTTGTGTGCGATCAGTCAGATGTTCGATCCTCATCAATGGCAAGCCATGTGACACTTTTACTCAATCCAGAGGCATTAGGCAGGGGGACCTCCTCTCTCCTTTCTTATTCATTTTGGCGCAGGAAGCTTTTTCTAGCTTCCTCAACAAGTCCGACACTACTGGAGCTTACCAAGGTATTAAGCTTTCTCTGAATTGCCCTTCTATTTCGTATTTGGATTTTGCGGATGATCTCCTCCTCTTGGTAAAGCCAACCCCACGAACATCTCCTACCTCAACAAAATCCTTACCAAATTCCTTCAAGCTTCTGGACACAAAATAAACCATCTCAAATTGGAATTAGTGTTAGCAAAAAATTATCAAAAGGAACCTCTCCTCCATGCTAAATGTCCAAAAGGTCCCTTGCTTCTCTAAATACCTGGGCCTCCCAAAGATAGGAAGGAGGAAACATGATCTCTTTATCTATTTGGTGGAGTCTGTTCGCAAAAGAATTTCTAGTTGGTCTAAACCAATGGCTCAAGTAGCTAGATCCATCATGATTTCTAGTGTTCTCCAGTCTATCCTCAATTATACCATGTCCCTCTTTGCGCTGGTGTCATTATGAAGCTCAACTCCGCTTTTGCTTCCTTCTGGTGGAGTGGAAAAACTGATAAAAGGGCTCTCCATTGGATAAAATGGTCCAAAATGTGTGAATCCGTGGATCAAGGCGGGCTAGGATTCAGAGAGGTTGAGAACTTCAACAAAGCCCTTTTTGTTAAACAACTTTGGATATTACTCATGGTCCCGGGGTCTCTGGTGGCCCAAGTT
Source organism: Limonium bicolor (assembly GCA_023374045.1). NCBI lineage: Eukaryota > Viridiplantae > Streptophyta > Magnoliopsida > Caryophyllales > Plumbaginaceae > Limonium > Limonium bicolor. The sequence continues at coordinate 82,565,598 of CM041780.1, read as the reverse complement.
ATGAAACATCTGTACTATCCCCAAGGATCCATTAGAGATTGCCTTCCTTCCTACAAAGGTAGTCCTATATGGAAATCTATTTCCTCGTGTGTAGTTTTGCTCAGAAATGGCTCGTGTGCTCAGGTTACTTCTGGGGTAGAGGCTTCCATGTCTTTGTTCCAAGATATGGTAAGTAATTGTAACTGGATTTGGATCTCTCCAAAGATAACAAGTTCTCAGTCAAATCAGCTTACAACTCTCTAGTGGAGGAAGCTAGGGCTGATAGTTCGTCCAGCCATCCTCATTACATTGGGAGAGTTAAAAGAAGATAATACCTCTCTCTGTTGCCCAAGAGTGAAGCTTAATCTTTGGAAGTTTTTGGGTAACATAATCCCGTGTCAGGACAACCTGGCTAGGAGGATTGGAGGTGACTCCAAGTGCTTTTTCTGTGGGGATAAGGATAATCTGGCTCACTGCTTCTTTCATTGCTATGCAGTGAGGGAGATATGGAAGGAGTTAATTGATGTTAATCTTGTTCCGAAAAATGTGGATGGCCTGATAGACTGGTTTCTTCGAAAGACCAATTCTAGAGTGCGAAGAAGTTTTCCCTCATTGCTAACATACTTTGGATCGTCTATGCTTCGAGGATAAAGTCAAGCACAACCCAGAGCTAGCCTGGTGGAAAGAAGTTGAGGTAAACACCTCTTTTACCGAAGCTTATATTCAGATTATGAATACCTCTCTTCCCCTTATTCCACAAAGAGTGTGGATGCCTCCGCCCAGTGGTTTCTTCAGTATTTGTACAGGTATGCGATCTAGTCGTGTAACACCCCATCTCCAAATACAATGATCGTCACCCTAAGTCCATCTCGTACATTAACAACGCAGCGAAAAGTTCTACTAAATGTTGTTACCGTCATTAGTCACCCACATGACTAACTAGGCCTATTCTCTTACAAGTCACGGTCTGACTAACTGGATAATTCCTCGAGCATCTATACAATACAATTCATAAACCACAACTTATACTGAGTATCTCATATCCTAATACATCATACTAACATCTCATCAATACACTAAACGAGTGTACATGCACAACTCGTGTAACAAATGTAAAAGCCAACCCGAAGTACTCTACCCGCTCCTACCCTCAGGTGGGTCCTCGTCTGGTACCTACCTGCAAAGTTTAAATCACAGGCCCCAAGGGGCTCAGCATATTGCTGGTACGAAAACGTGCAGCCCACAAGCTAGCAGGGTTACACACGACTACTTTGTCGTATACATGCATTTTTATTCATACAAATAATAATAAGAAGTACGATAACAAACAACACATTTATGTGAAACATTCACAGCTCAAATAAATCGGAACGTCGTAATGGACGCCCATTAATGAGTAAGTTAGATTCCTAACTCCTGAGGCTTGAGAATTGTTTAGTTCTCGTGTTGACCATACCTTATAAGTGTCAACCGTTCTCTTATAAGAACTGGTTGTTCTCTAACTGAATTGTTTATTTTTGTCGGGTCAAGGTAACCCTAGCCAATGAGTTATTAGCTCCATTGGGTTAATAAACATTAATTCTTAAGTTATGAGGGGTGTAGGATTGACCCTCCGCGCCTCCTGAATTTGCCTCCCACCTCGAACTATTCACTCGAGCTGGTCGGGTCAGTTTGTCGACCCTGGGCGGAAGACAGATCTGATACAGATGCCGACCTCCTATCCTAAACATGCATGACCGGAGTCAGTTCCCGGATTCCTCTTCTCCCAAGTTCCAGTTAGCTGAAGTCTCATTGACAATTTTTTAGTTACACCTCTCTCGGTATTAACCAACTAATAACAGGGAGTATTTATAACCTTATACAATTGTTTTACTAAACATAGTTAATGAACAAGCTCTGAATCAATTCGTGTTAGTGTGCAATGGACACACAATAACAATACAATAAGTCGGTTTCATGCTAAATCTGCTTGGACGTATCACAATAACACTAGCACACAAACCGAGGTAGACCTCGTTAGCAAACAAGCTACAAGAATCCCATACCGTACACCGGAGATTGGCTAGCTCTTAATCCCACGTTCGCCTAATCCGCCGAACGCCTCTGACTATTAGATCTGTAACCAGAACTAGTATTAGTATCTTGGTCTTAGAACTAATTTGGTTCTCTTTTCAACTTAAAACCTCTTCCTAGGTTAACCCAAGTATAATCGTACACCGTTAAACGGGTCATTCATTTAGGAGCGTTTTCGAGCTCAATTCTAATTCTAACATACTATTACATAGAACGTCGTATATGCATATTTCACATATTTACTTAGTTGCACATTAGACTATTAATATTAATAAACTAGACTCTATACGGACTCATATTAGGTTCTATTATATTTTTTACTATTCACCGTATTTTTACTATTCACGTATACGTATTACTATTCAGTATACGTCTCGTATTTGACTATTCATATATACGTAGTTACTTCATGTATAGAACGTATTTACTATTCATGTATACGTATTCACTATTCATGTTATACGTATTCACTATCATGTATACGTATTCAAATTCATGTATACGTATTTACTATTCATGTATACGTATACTATTCATGTATACGAGTACTCTCAGGTACACCCAAAATTTTTCGTATACGTCCGTAGATACTCGTATCATACGTATTTATTTCTTTTTCAAATGTAACTTGTATTTCATCTAAAAATACTTTAAGTATTGATTTCTCCTATACTTATTAAATTACGGGTATACCCCTCGTATACCTTAAGTTAATACGGGTCTCGTTTAACACCGTCTTAAACTCTATTTATTTACAACTTGTTTCTAAATTTCTTATTTATTTCCTAACCTTCTAAACACATAAAAAGGGTTTATTTACATTCCTTACCCTTAGTTCTCTAATCTCTATTTTACTCATAACAAGTTCTAAATGTTATTTTTTTCTAATCTCTTCCAAAGTCTTACTTAATATTTCTTTTATAATTTGGTCAATTACCAAAACATACCCAAGTTTGACCAGTCTTTTATGGTCAAACCCCCCTAACTTTCCATTATTTACAATATTACCCCTAAAGTTATTTACTAACTTTTTATTCCTTTATCCTTTTAATATCTAATCTTTTGCTAAAAATTTTATTTTAGCTCCTCTAAACATTTCACAAACGTCATTGACCAATTTTGACCTGTTTGACCAGGGAAATTACCATTTTACCCTTGTGGTGCTTTTTTTATCCTAACTAATTTATAACCAATTAAATCTAATTAATTTCTCTTTCGTAACAAATTTTCCTTCAGATTTGAACATCAAAAATCATTTTAAACATCTCTAAACCACCAAATTTAATTCTACTGTCATAGTTATATACCATCCTTTATAACCTTAAATATACCAAAACCTTATTCCTTATAATACTTATAAACTCTTTATAAATTGTAAACCTAATTCTACAATTATTTTCTCATCATCTAAACTCTCAAAAATTCCATATTGACCCATTAATTTTTGGTATTCACCTTTAGGTACCAAAACTTCCTATATTTTACATATTACCCTTAATTACTCTAATTCCTTTAATTTAACTAAGTTAGATAATTTTTCTAACTCATTAATAACCTCTTAATTTTCGGCCACCCCATAAATTATAGTATATGAATTTTTCTTGTATATTATGATAGCTTATATCGAAGCTTATATCATAAGGAGTATAAATCTAATTTTAGATTTACAAATTATTAACATTTAATGTGTTAAAAATTGGATCTAACACATCAATAATTCCGGTAATCCTAAACAATATAAATAACATGTTAGATCATATATAGATCAACAATTAAAACCTTGAAATAGGTAGTTGTAGGATTTACCTTGTATATTAACCTTTAGCTTAATATTAAGCTTGTTTTCCTTAGAAATTTTTGACAGCAATTTGCTAGAGAAATTGGCTCCAAAATCATATAATAAGATGAAGAATAAGAAGGGTTAGTAACCCTAGGCACTCGGCCTTGATGAAAATCAAAGAAGGAAGAGTTTCCAAGAAGGCAATGTTTTACCTCGAGAATCAAAGGCATTTATTCATGGTTTTTCCTGCTAATCTGGGGGCTCATGAGCTATGGTTGTAAAGCTCTTGAAAAGAGGACTCCAACGAGCTATTAAGCTTGTGATTTGGAGTTAGGACGAGAACGTTATGATTTCTACAAGGCAAGGTGTTCTTTAAGGCTCAAAACTAAGAACATTGGAATTGTTTTGTGTTGTTTCTTCAAAGAGAGGAGGAGCTACGACCTTGGGAGCTCTCATATGACAGGTAAGAGTCTGATTAATGATTCACCAAGGGGAGAAGATGATTTGGCAATCAAAGAAGGTAAATAAAGAAGGAAAGGTAATGATTGGAATATTATAAAGTAATGATTGGAATAGTAATCTAACAAATGATCAACATGATTTTCGTGTCTTGATTGAGCAGCTGGCCTTATCCTTTGTCCTTGCCGACACCAATAGCCAAGGATGGTCAATTTTTTGACCATTGACCATTCTTGGTCAATATTTGACTAAATGGGCACTATTTGAGGTTACTATTCACATTAAATATTATATTTGTAAAATTTTTGGTAAAATCTTCAAATTAAATTCCTAATATGATATTAGGTAGTATACATGTATTTTAGTATGTATACAAGGCCAACTAGCCACTCAAAACCAATTTCGAAGACAATTCGCAAAAACACATTTTAAGGAGTTTTCGGGCTCCTTTTTGTGTCTTAACTCTTTTTAGAGTTTGGTTTGCTTTGCAAATAATTTTATTATTTTATTTTAGTACATTCACATATAATCAAGCCTTTAAAACCATTCAAGACTCATTCTAAGACAATATATCCAAAATATGCTTTAAGGGGTTTTTATGGCATATTTTTGTCTTGAGTTGTTTCCGAGCTTGGTTTTCTTTGGTAATGGTTTCATAATGTTCTTAGCTTGATTATAAGACTTATGAATTCACTTTGGATCCTTATTGAGGTCATGAAATCACTATGGTTTCTTAAAACACATTTTCTTTAAAGCACATTTTTGTGCTCTAAGGTGCGGTTTTGGTTTAAACACTAATTCTGCTTAATGCGTATTACTAATCTCAGGGGTATTTCACATTTGAAATCTCTTGGGAACTTATTGGTAGCTCCCTAATTTATTTGTGTTCTTTAAAACACCTTTTGCCATAATTGTTCCTAAAGCATGTTTTGGTGTAAATTGTTGTTTAACACTTCTTCTAATGTTTCTAAGGCACGTTCTGGCCTTAGTATATCCTAATTAGATAGTTCATTAATATATTAAGGTTTGGGGTATTTCAAGTCGGTACGGTGATCGGGTCATAGCGGGAATCATTCGTAATGATCGTGGTATACCTATTGCAGCCTTCAATCGGAGAATTTCTAGCACTTTAAAAGTGCAGGTTGTTGATATCAAAGCAAAACGAATTGCTATGGAGCTTGCTATCTCGGTGGGTAGCCACAGCATTTGCTTCGACACAGTAGAAAAACATTTCAAGGATGTTCTCAACTTGGAAGATATTAGAAGGGAGGATGCGAGTTGAGAGGAGATTTCAAAAGTGAGAGAGCTAATGTCCAAGTTTGCTAGTATTGTAAGGGTAGAGTCTACTTTGTATGAGAACTTCCCTATTAGGCTTATGTGTAATATGGACAACCATCTTTTTGAAAATACACTGTTCTGGGTGGGCGAATTCATTCCTCCCAATATAGATATGGCTTGTAAGGTTGATTAAGAGCTAGCTGGTCAAGATGGTGCTAGTTCCTCTGGGTCCGCAAGCTGACTTTTCGTCTTTTATAATATATGGTGATCTCAGTTTATATAAAAAAAACGTATGAACTTCAATCATCAGGAAGTGACTGTACGGTTTTTTATCCCGTTTGGGTCTGTTTACCGGACAAATATCTTCAGCCCATTTTCTAAATGGATAATTCGGTCTACTAAGCTTCAGAGGAAGTTAAATTGGGTTCGTCTAGGGACAGCTGTTTAGGGTTGCTGTTGGGTCCTGATACTGGAAATTGAGAAGTTGTCCATTGATGGTTTGTAGAAATTGTTGGTTTTGGTGTTTGGTGGAACCTCTGCCGATGGTTTTAAAAAGCAGAGACTGTTGTTAGGTCTTGTTGCTGAAAATTGAGAAGATGTATGTTGATGATTTTACAGAAGTTGTCAGCTACTGGTTTTGGGTGTTTGGTGGAAACCTAATAATTTTGGAAATTGAGAAGCTGTCTACTCCTGGAAGCTATTCTCCAAACGATTAAATGATGACATTAAAGGATGGAGGTACAAATATACCTAACATCCTCAGAAAGAAATACAATGTCAACCAATCACTGAGGATTCCGTCCGCACTTTCTCTTCTTTAGCATATCCTCCAATGGAGAGAGGAAGCCTGTAGATCCTGTCAGCGCTACTGTAAAATTCTTCTTCTTTACACTTTCACTTTTTTGTTTTCTGTTCCAATTTCCTTCTTCGTTGAGCTAACCATTTCTTCTATAATATTTCACCGTCCAGGAGATCTTGTGAGAAGAAATCTGCTACCGGTAAGTTAACGATGCACATGATTCCCCCAACCTTGTCGCCTTTCGTCCTTAACCTTGATCCGTGTTGGTTGACGTACATCAATTTAACCATTTGAGTAGAAGTTTTAGGTTAAACTTTGTTTTTTCGACTAATCACACCGTAAACTTCTTTTAACAGGATTTTCTAACTGAAGGCCGCATCCGCTTCTCCAACTGGTCGAAAGTGGTCCAACTAACGCTAAAGAATTCAAGGTAACCAATCTTGCTAATTTTTTAGCTACTACCACATTGTACGCATCTTCATTTTCATATGTGCCTATCTCTCCTTGTGCCATGTAGTGAAGTACTGTTGTCCTAAACATCCGTTGTCCAAACTTTTTTATTATGTTACTGTAGTTTAACATTGTTTCCAAACCTGATGGCCAAAAAATATGAATGCTACCTTATTCCTTGTTTATTTGACGAGCATCAACATTAATATTAATTACTACAATGGCAACCAATCATGGGAATGGTGGGGATGACAACAGAGATAATAGGGCAGATAGGCCAAGGCTATCTTTTAGATGGAGCTTTCTTCATGTAGAGCTTCTGCTTAAGATAATGGTAGAGGTGATAGAGGCACAGTTAGGGAAGAGTGGGAATTTAACTGGATACAAATAGAAGTGGGGCTTAGTAATCAAAAGGATGAACATTGCGAGGGGTGAACCACCTGTCCTCGCAAAAACTCAGTTAAAGAATAAGAGTGAACACATCAAGAGCATGTGATGGCTCCGAAAGAAGCTAGTTAGGAATGAGACTGGCCTGGGGTGGAACCTAGATACCAACATAGTCTGAGTTTCACCAGAATGTCTGGACCGAAAAAAAGAGGTGAATGAAGTGGTCATCATATTTCATTTCTGCTTCTAATGCATGTGGATATTGACATTACATAAAAAATAGCAAGAGAATAAATAACTTGCTAAACTAGTTGAGGAGCTATTGTTCCCCTTGCACCTTCTATCCGATATAGAGTTATTATGGGGCCAATCTCATGCCACGGGGGAGTTCAGTGGTAGACCAGGTAGTAGTAGACATAATTCTTTTACTGTTGGACTGGTGGGTAGAGAACGTAGAAGGGGACAATTGTAGCACCCTGGATTTTACCTTAAAAGAAAGCTTATGGAAATACGAATCTAACGCGTAAACGGAATAAAAAACAGACTCCAAATGGGTCCTAAAAGTGAAAAAGAGACGTGTCCGACCTTGTGTTCGGACATCTGACGTTCAGACACAAGCCGAGAAGAAATAAATTATGAAAAACCAATTGTCCAAACTTGTGTCTGGACATTGGAAGTTCGGACACAAGTTGAGAGTGGAAACAGAATAAGTCCGAACATGTGTCTGAACATCGGAAGTTCGGACACAAGTTGAGAATTAAAACCGTGGATGTCCGAATGTTGGTCTGAGCTTGCAAGTTCGGACATAAGTTGAAACTTGCAAGTGGATTCATCCTCGCATACTGTCCAAACTTTGAAGTCCGGACAGATGTCCGGACATACTCAAATCAGCAAAAACAAAGTGAACTCTCGGGGCCTGTCCGAACATTGATGTCAGGATGGACGTTCGGACAGATCCTGAAATGCAAATTTTTGGACGAAATCAGAGTTAGAAAAGCACCAAAACACTTACGAAATTAATGTCAATAAGTAGAGAAACATTTTAGTAATCATAATTATCAATTGGTACCACATAAACGCAGAGAAAGCAATATTTAAACATCATAAGAACATCTCAATATGATTTATAAAAAACAAAGTATGTTATTGTAAACATTATAAACAAGTATAACCTCAAAATTTGCAGCGGAAATAGATCATCCAGGGTATTACCGCCACACCCAACCCTTAGGTGTTCAGGCTAATCGTCCAATAAAAACAACAAAAATAACTGTTAAACTTATAATTCGATTTATGCGGAAGCTCCAATGTAATCATAAAAACCAACATGTTGAATCTCAAATACTGTAACTTAGGTATTGTCTCAACACAACTCATGTTCTTCTATTCTACGTGATAGCACAATCGCGGCCCCTAATTCAGTCATCAATACCTGCCATCAGAAAACAATAGACAAAAACTAAGGGGATCGCACAAATCAGAAAAACTGAGTAAATTCCACCTCAATGTGTAAAATACATTTTGAAGTTCATTTTATCATTTGTCAATCAGATGAGAGGGAGTATTGAACAATAGAGTAAATTCTCCAGAAATCACCTATGGGACCGTCAAACAACCACCTCACCCTAAGTCCTTAAGTGTGCACACCCCCTATGATATAGTAGTAACATAGAGCAAATCATAGAGCTTAACTGTAACATTGTGTGCAGCGCAAATAATAATAATGAGGAGCACCCGTGGGCTCCAAGACATGATAATTAACCCTGTGAAAGACTCCCAAATTCCACAATCGAATCACCACAAAAACATTCCAGTTTCTCAATTTCCAAAACGTGGGGAATAATCCCAATTTACGAAACCACAATGAAATACCCCAAACCTAAGTATGATAATTAAACATCAATTTATGATGTAATAAGGCTAAAACATGCCTTAGAAACATTGATGGACAATTTAAACCAAGGAAAATACAAGAAAACGCCATAAAGGCAATTTAAGCAAAAATGTGCTCTAAGCTTAGAGTGACTTTGATTAGCACCCAAATATCATTATAAGACCTTATTGACATGCTAATTGACATGATAAATAAATTATCAAAGAAAACCAAGCTCAAAAACAAGCTTAAACACAAAATGTGCTTTAAGACTCCTTAAAGCACCTTTTTGAGAAATTGTCTTAGAAATGGGTTTTGAGTGGATAAATGCCCATGATTGCACCTTAATCAACGTGTGTACTAATTAGTATCACATTAGGAAGCCAAAATCAATGATAAATCAAAAATTTCACAAATTTGTGAATAGTGCCAAGTAGTGCCCAAAATGAGTCAAATGACTTCTTAAGTGGTCAATGGTCAAAAAACTCCCTAAATATCAAAGGGGGCATGGTTTTTAAGTGGTGAGTCATCACCAAAGGGAGCCATCACTTTAAGAAAAGAGGAAGGAGGGTAGAAGTACACTATTTGCTTTATAAAGACAAATATACTTACTTTAGCTTACCTCTCTCCTCTATTCTTCATTTCACCTTCTCCCCACCGATTTTTCTTCTTCTTCTCTGTTCTAAAGCCGTCCAAGCAGCACCCATGGCACCACCACCTTGCTTTGCCCACCAAATCTCCATTTTTGCTCCAAATCAAAAACTAAACACATATTATTCTTAGTTAGGTCAAGCTCTTGCTTTCTATCTTTCCAAAACTCCAAAAGCTTCATTTTTGTTCCAAGGGGGAAAAACTAGCTTGAGGTGTTCATTGTCTTCTCCATTCATACAAGGTAAGGAAAATGTAAGAAAAACCATGTTTCCATCACTTTCCCTTCATAACCGAAAATCATCTTCACACGGGACCTTGTTTTATCCCTTGTTCTAGCTTGATTCTATTCTCCAAAGACTTGAGGAGGTCTTGCCTTGCTTCATTATCAAACCCATTCCAAAATTCAAAGGTAAACATCCATTTAGTGCATTAAGCAATTCTTGTAAACCTAGGAAATGATTCCTTAAGTTAAGGTGCAATATTTAGCACTTATTAAATTATTTGAATGTGGGTTAGAATATTGTCAAGAGGATTGAAGTCCTTGCTGAAATTCAATCAAGAAAACCAAAGGAGAGAAGTGTGAAAAGCTTGGAAAACAAGGTAAATGTTTTACCTAATGGTGGTTTAAGGTTTTTTAAGGGTGGTATTTAGATAAGCACTAATGTAGCTTAAAGCTTACATTAGGTAATGGGCTATATAACCTAGGAAAAAGGAATTTAAACAAGCTTGTGAACTTGTGACTAAGGAGCCAATGGGAAATGAGTTAGTAAGATAAGTTTAAGATGGATTTTAGGAGCATTATAACTACTATGAGATTGATGGAAGTAATTGTAGGTTGAAAGCTATTATATGTGGGAAATTCAGTGTTTAAATTCATGTCATTTAAGGGCCTAAGAGCCATGTCATTTAAGGGCCTAAGAGCCATGTTATTTAAGTGCCTTAGTGCTACGCAATTAAAGATTATTGCACTATATTGAGTTTATTGTGAATGAGTTAATTTGGGTGAGGAAATATGATGAGAAAGGACTTGATGTGTGTGAAATGATTGAATGAGAAAAACAATGCATTTGGGCATGATAATATACTAGAGGAGCTATGGCGAAATTTGAGTAGAAAACAAAGTGTTTAAGTGATTGTGGTGAATTAATATGACCTAGGATTTACTAGGAGCCATTAAAAGGAATTTGAGTGGAAATGAGTTAATAAAGGTGTTCTTAAGGATTAGAATGACCTATAGATGTCTAGGAGGAATTAGAGGTTGGGTGGGTGTATTAAACACACCAAAATCATGGTATACGGAATGTTAAGACTTGAGCAAAAATATGGAGGAAATGGTGTACAATACTTTGAGATGACTTAGGTATGAACTAGGAAATGGTGTACATAACATTGAGATGACTTAGTAATGAGTGGACTTGGGTGATGGAAGTGAAAATTGAAGGAGGATGTTGTAAATTGTCTAGGAAAATGACTAGGAATGTATAAGAGGGTATGATCATGAGAATGGTGGGTTAATTGAGTAAAGGAGATAGAAATGTCTAAGCAGGGTGTAGGATGGTTAAGGTAAAGGAAGAACAATGTTACGGTGTTAGGAGTATGGCTAGAAAAGCTTAGGTATGTGCAAGCTTGAAAATGATGAGTAGAAAATGTAAAGGAGGGAATTGTAAAAGGACATGAAATGAGGTTAAGTTTAGTATAACTAAGTTGGTAGACCATAAGATATGGATTTAGAATTGAAGAGATGAGGTTAACCTACTCTAATAAGAGTTGTGAAAAGAATTGGTAAGTAGTACCACTTGAGATGAGGTAAGAAATGTGTAATAAGGAAAACAAATGCAAGAATGTTCAAGGTTTTTAGTGTAAACAATTTACAATATTTGGGTGGATATGAAATGGAGTTGTAAGCAATGAAGAGATGGTTTAAGGTGTTTAAATGGTGTTAGAACATATTGGGATGCATGTGGAGAGATTACAAGAAGATTGGACAAAATTACAAGTTGGAAGTGTAAGGAACCAAGTGTTAAGTGTTAAGAATTTAGTAAGAATTTGAGTAAATGTTTAAGGAGATTGTTGGATGATTTAAGAGGGGATTAAGGTGCCAAAAGGATGTTAAAACATGTGGGGAAGCATGTTTAATGATTAGGAAAAGATTTGGGTGAATTTGGAGTGAAATAAGCACTTAAAAACAAGTTTCTGGTTTCGACCTACCTTAGGACCGACCTTGGCAAGGTAGGTCGGGCCCAGAATACCCTCCAGGAAGCTTTCTGACTTCGACCTACCTTAGGACCGACCTTGGCAAGGTCGGTCGGGCTAAAATTTTGCCGACGGGAATGTTTCTGGTCCCGACCGACCTTGGGACCTACCCTGCAAGGTCGGTCGGCCCTTGTAAAAAAAAATTTTAATTTTAAGGATGTTAAGTGGTATTAGGGGTATGCCATTAAGAGGGTAATGATGATTAAAAAGACAAGGATATAAGGACATAAGGGATTAAGTTAAGTAAAGGATTTAAGTGTTTAAGGTTAAGTTTATAAGAACTTAAGTGGTTTTAGATGGGGATGATTAGTAGCTAAGTAAGTTAGGTTAATTGAAAGTAATTAACAATCCAAATTGGACGAATGTTTTAGGACTTGAGAATTGGGACTCAGAAGGAGAATAGGCTACCGAACAACCGACGGTGTACGGTATGGTTTTCTTGTGACCTGCTTGCTAACGAGGTGTCCCTCGGCTTGTGTGCTATTTGTTTTTGTGTCCCACTAAACAAGATAAAGCATGCAACCGGAATATTATGTTTATTGTATTGTTGTGTGATGTTTGAAAACTAACACAACTTACCGTGAGAACTTACTAACTAATGTTTAGTAAAGAATTTTGTGAGATTAAGGAACACTCCCAAATATTGTTTTATTAGTAACCGAAAGAGGCTAACTAACAGACATTGACTTTAAGGCTTCCACTAACTGGAACTTGGGGGGGGGGAGTGAGAAATCCGGAATGGTACCGGCACATGTGTATTGGGGGAGGTCGGTATCCTTATCAGGTACCGACTTCCAAATATGACTTGTCTTCGGACTCGTCGCCTATAGTCGACATATAGACTCGACCTCCTCGGACTTCTTGTTTTAGGAGGGAGGCATACTGAGATGGTGTGGTGGGATCTACCTAAATGCCCAACTAATTCTAACAAATATTGTTTATGTAAACCAATGGAGCTGATAACTCATTGGCTAGGGTTATGTGACCCGACAGATAAATAATGAATTAAGGAACAACCATTTCTAATTAAAGAATGGTTGACTTAATTATGATAAGATTGAGATAAGGTTTGAGATAAGATACATCCATTTCTATTTAAAGAATGGTATGTATTCTAAGACTGAGATAAAGATTAAGATTGAGGTAAGATAAGGTTGGACTGAGATCAAGAGGAAACAAAACTTAGAGAGTTAAATGATTAACTCACTAATTAAGGGAACGGTTTTAAGTCGTTCATTGTGTTTGAACTTTGATTGTTCATATGTGGCTTGTTGTTTATTGCACTATCTATTATGTTGTGCATCTAATCAACCTCCATGCTATCGACAATTAGTCGTCGTAGCCACGTTAGCTTGGGGGCCATGAGAGGATCGTACCAACAATATTGCTGACCCCCTTTGGGGGCTATTTTTATTTCGCTGGTGAATGTCAGAAGGCGACCGTCTGAGAGTAAGATGGGGTAGATGTGTTACGGGTTTAAGTGTGGCCTACGAGTTGTGCATGTACACTCGTATGGTATTTGAGTTAGTTAGTTGTATAGGATGTGAGGCGATTGTAAGGTTTGTTATGTAATTGGTTAAGGCTTGTAAGTACTAACGTTCGGTATATTCGGGTCCATCAGACCGTAGCTAGATCTTGGAGATTTTAGTTTGCCTAGTTGGTCACAAGGGTGACTAACGGCGGTAACACCAAATGTTGTAAGAAATCCGCTGCTAAGTTAATATAAGTGATTGGAGGTTTATGAGATAAGTATGGCTTATTAGTTGGGGTGTTACACACAACTTGAGAATCAATAATCTTTCAACCAAATACAACCAAATACAACCAAAACCTTTTTCCTCCGATTTGCAAAACACAAAGCCAAATAGACATGTGCATAGAGATTTACCTGACAATCAAATCACCTTAGGAGATCAACTCTACAGGACTACTGGTAGCACCCGTAGATGTAATCGGAGTCTAAATATATATAATCAACAATCAGGAACTACTAACCGTAATCGAATAATTTATTAAACTATCTAAGTAGAACACTTTACCCAACGTAATCCTATCCGGCACCAGGGAAGCGATTTCACAACGTTAGGAACAAGAGCGTGAATTAGAAAGTTGGAAGTGAAGGAGCGTAATGACGATACGTTGAGGATGAAGAGAAAATGAAGAAGATCGATGTTTTAAATATGAACAATATGTGAAATAAAGAGGAATACTATTTATTAAATAAATAATAATCTGCTTTAAAGAAGGAAGGAAAATATTGAATAATTTAAAGGAGAGTTCTACTAACTAGTATTGTAGACATTTAAAAGATAATAACAAATATTAACGTTATGGAAAACCGGAAGGAGAAACGTGATCGCTAACAACATCGGTTTAGAAATAAATAGTTAAATAATTTCCAATTCGAAATAATAGGAGAAAATAATCTAGTCGTTGTAACAAGATAAGAAAGAGAGTAAAATATCTAGAGAAATAATTAATAAACATTAATTTGATATAGGAGTAAGATAGAAATAAATAGAAATGGAGTAAAACAAAATCAGGAATTCTAGGAAGAGAAATATAATAACGTTAGAAGAAGAATCTAGAATACTAATAATGAAAATATTGGGAGAAGAATAAGAGTTCAACATATTATTAATTTTGGAGAAGTAAATTAGATTTGAACTCTTAAGTGAAGGTATTTATTAAGAAGAAGTAAAATTGGATTTGAACTCTTGAAATTAAGAATAACTAATTAAAAAGTAAGTAAAGATAGATTCGAACTCTTAGGATCAATTTAACATAATCAGTCTTTAGGTTCTAAAATAAATATTTAGACATTAATGTCAGTAGGAAAATAAAGAAGCGTATATTAGTAATCCAATGAATAAAAAGGAATAATCGTTTAACTCCCTTGGGCCTACTACTAATCCTTAAGTCGGACTATACTTTCGTATCATAATTATCCTAATATAAGGTTCCTCCTCCTCATGCCAATCATATATTATATCTATTCTAACTCGAGAATTCATGGGTATTTCATCACATCCCCCTTAAAAGAAAGCTTCGCCCTCGAAGCTAAAACTCCCCCATAATGCAACAAGGCTAGGTTGTACTGACTTAAATTATTACCGGATTAAAGAGTTGTGCGTACTTCTTCCTCATCTCCTCCTCTACTTCCCACGTAGTCTCTTCTGTCCCATGATTAGACCATAGGACCTTGACTATACGAGTGGGCTTCGATCGGGTCTCTCTGGTCTTGGTGTCCAGGACTCTAATTGGGTACTCCTCATAGGATAGGTTCTGCTCCAGCTCCAAAACCTCTGGCTGCAACACATTCGAAGGGTCGGGGATATACCGCTTCAGCTGGGATACATGAAAGACGTTATGAACCTTCTCCAGCTCACTAGGAAGCGCCAAATGGTATGCCACCTCCCCAATCCTCTCCAAAATTTCATAAGGTCCTACGAACTTGGGACTGAGCTTTCCTTTCTTCCCGAACCTGGTTACCCCTCTCACAGGAGACACCTTCAGGAAGACTTTATCACCCACCTCGAACTCTACCAGTCTACGCTTGAGGTCGATATATGACTTCTGCCTGTCTTGGGCTGCCTTCATCCAGATCTGAATAATCTAGACTTGCTTCATGGTCTCCTCTATTAACTATGGTCCCAACACAACAGTCTCACTAATGTCGCTCCAGCATAACGGAGTTCTACACTTTCTCCCATACAATGCCTCGTAGGGAGCCATCTTGGTGCTGGCGTGATAACTGTTGTTGTACGAGAACTCTAATAGGTGAAGCATATCTGCCCACGAACCCTGGAAGTCCATCACGCATGCACGAAGCATATCCTCCAACATCTGGATGGTTCGCTCTGTCTGACCATCAGTAGCTGGATGGAATGTTATGCTAAATTTCAGCTTAGTGCCCATCGCCTTCTGAAACTGCTGCCAGAAATGCGCTAGAAATCTCGAGTCTTGGTCTGAAATAATAGTCTCGAGTACCCCATGGTATCTCACTACATTCTTGATATACGCATCCACCAGTTGACTCATCGACCTGGTATTCTTTATGGGTATAAACCGTGTAGACTTAGTGAGCCGGTCCATAATCACCCAAATCTGATTAACTCCTCCCTTCGCTGGTGGTAGTTCCATCGCAAAGTCCATAGAAATTGAGTCCCACTTCCACTTCGGGACATCCAGAGGCTGCTGCAAACCTCCCATCCTCTTGTGTTCGAACTTAACCTTCTGGTAGGTAAGGCATCTCGACACGAACTCTGCCACCTCCCTCTTCATCTTCAGCCACCAGAACTGTTTCTTCAGATATTTATACAGTTTGTCGTCACCGGGATGAACTGAGTAAGGAGTATTGTGAGCCTCCCTCATCAACTTCTCCTTCACATATGCACACTCCTGAGGCATACACCATCGGCCTCTGAATCTGAGGCTGCCATCACGGTGGACCTCGAAACCCTCTATCTTGCCTTCTTTCATCTTCTCTCGAATAAGCTCCAACTTCACATCACCTAGTTGTCCTTTGAGTATCTCCCCATAAATTTCGGAAGAGACACTCATCTGAAATAGCTTTACCTCCTACTCCACCCCTCCGGACTCCATCACCTCCAGGTTTAGCTTCTGGAAGTCACGAACCAGCTCGTCTGGGAGAACCCACATCGTATTCACTGAATGACTCCTCTTTCTGCTCAGAGCCACCAGATTAGACTTCTCCTCGTGATACAGAATCTCCAGATCATAGTCTTTAATCAACTCTAACCACCTCCTCTGCCTCATATTAAGTTCCTTCTACGTGAAGATGTACTTGAGGCTTTGGTGGTCGGTGTAGATCTTACAAGAAACGCCATAGAGGTAGTGCCTCTAGATCTTAAGGGCAAACACCACTGCTGCTATCTCTAAGTCATGTGTCGGATATTGAGTCTCGTACTCCTTCAGCTGCCTCGACGCATATGCTATCACTTTCCTATTCTTCATTAGAACACATCCCAGGCCGAACTTAGAGGCGTCACTGAATACTTCGAATCCCTTGGTCCCTGAAGGTAGGGTTAACACTAGGGTTGTGGTTAACCTTTCCTTTAGTGTGAAATGTCGTCTCACAATCATCGCTCCATTGGAACTTGATCACCTTCATGAGATTGGTGAGCGGCCTAGCAAGCTTCAAGAAGTCCTTCACGAACCTCCTATAGTATCCTGCCAAGCCTAAAAAGCTACGAACCTGTGTTAGGTTACTCGGTCTCGACCACTTTTTTACTGCTTGAATCTTGGCTGGATGGACTGATATCCCCTCCTTGGTAATAATGTGGCCGAGGAATGCCACTCGGTCAAACCAGAAGTCACACTTGGACAGCTTGGCATACAGCCAGCCGCTGCTCCCTCAAGGTTTGTAGAACTAGTCTCAGGTGCTCCTCATGTTCCTCTTTGTCCTTGGAGTAAATCAGAATATCATCAATGAACACTACCACAAACCAGTCTAGATAAGGATTGAAGATCCGGTTCATGAGGTCCATAAAGATGGCTGGTGCATTTGTCAGTCCAAAGGGCATCACCAGGAATTCAAAGTGCCTGTATCTGGTCCTGAAGGTAGTCTTCGGGATATCCTTCTCTGCAACTCGGAACTGGTGGTATCCCAACCTCAAGTCTATCTTGGAGAAGACTCCTGTACCCTGAAGCTAATCGAAGAGGTCGTAGATCCTTGCCAATGGATAATGGTTCTTCATGGTAATTTGATTTAGCTCCTTGTAGTCTATACACAGCCTCATGCTCCCATCCTTCTTCTTCACGAACAGGACCGGGGCTCCCCACGGTGATACACTCGGACGAATGTACCCCTTCTCCAATAGTTCCTCCAGCTATGCCTTCAGCTCCTTCAATTCCAACGGCGCCATCCGGTATGGGGATTTAGAGATGGGTACAGCTCCGAGTACAAGGTCGATGCTGAACTCCACCTCCCTGTCTGGCGGCATGCCCGGAATCTCTTTAGGGAAAACATTTGGGAACTCATTCACCACTCGGATCTCTTCCAATTTACTGGCTTCTCTGCTCAAATCTTGAACTTAGCAGAGGTACGCCTGCTGCCCCTTCTTTACTTGAAAGAGAATTGACATTGTTGAGACAATCTTCACCCCGGGCTTCTCTTCCACACTTCTGTAAGAGACCCTCTGCCCCGACGGTCCTCTCAGGACTATCTTTTCTCGCCACAGTCTATTCTTTCCTTGTACTTACTCAGCCAGTCCATCCCCAAGATGATGTCGAAGTCAGGGAGAACAAATTTGATTAGGTCAATTACAAAGGTTTCCCCCTCGATGTCTACCCCTACGTCTTTTAGTGCATATTAGTACAAGTGATTACCCACCCTGAGGGTATAGATACTGCTATAGACGAGGTTTTACTAGCCACTAAACCAAGTTCCTCAACAAAATTTTTGAAAATAAAGGAATATGAAGCTCCGGTATCAAACAAAACACGAGCAGGAGTACCATCAACAGAAAAGGTACCTGCTAACACATCGGCTTCAGCTCAGCCTCGGCCCGGCTCATAACATTGGTCTTCCTAGGAGCTCTGTGGCTATCACCTCAGCCATCCCCTTGGTTTCGGCTGCCTCCGTTATTGCCCTCGCCACCGCCTCGTTGGGGAGCGTCCCCACGCTGGTTCTGATTTTGGTGCTGGTCCTGGCCTCTAGACTGAGAGTCTGTCGGCCTGTAAGTACGGTCCCCACCATTTTTCTTCTGCTGGGTGCCTCCTTGAGGATTCTGGTAACATTCAAAAGCTCTATTGCCCTTCTTGCCACACCGGAAGCATGCAACTAAGTTCCCCTTGCAGTCCCTTCCCGGGTGGTTCTTGTGGCATCTCCTGGAGTTAAAGTGCCTATCTCACCCGTACTCTCCCCTCTGAACCTGCCCCTGAGGTCAGTCACCCCTCCTATGGTCAAATCTCCGGTTCCCGTCGAACCTTTGTCTCTCGTCTGGGTTACGCCTCCACCAATTCTCCTGGTTCGGCCTCTGGGGTCTATCGTCACAACTCTGAGAGTCCTCCCCATCCTTCACCTTCCTTTTCTGGCCCGCCTGGACCTCCCTCCTCTTCTGCTGCACCCTGTACAGGTTAGCAGCTTTCCCGTAAGCGTGTTAGAGGGTCGGAATGGTCAATACGCTCAAGGCCTCCTGGAGACTCCAGTTGAGCCCCCCCCACAAACCTCTGCACCTTCGATGCCTTGTCTGGGACCATAGTTGTAACGACCCCAAAACCGGCCTAGGAGTTAGGGCCGTTACACGCCGCGAGTCTACTACCTAACGTCGCAAGGCTCTAAGCAAACGAATCCCAAAACCGAATAAGAAACTTGTATAAATACCAAAGAGCTTACAAGATCCAAATACTTAAAAGTCAAATACAGAGAGAGAGGCCCGAAGGCTACACAAAGTACTAAAGCGTCCAAAGCGCAAGCACATAAAGTCTAAAGACACATAAAAAAAAATAACGAAGCTCCAGAAGGGGACGAGAAGAGAAGATCCCACGAGCTCAATCTGCAACAAAGTAAAGGGGTGAGCTAAACAGCCCAGCAAGCAGAAGACTTCCTCAAGGAAGCCCACTCAAAACCGAAGCAGAAGAATACTTATAAACAGAGAGGATAGCGGAGTCAATGCAAATAGGCAAAAAGAAACCACAAAACAGAGGCAGAGCAGAACGGAATATCACTTCAAATCATAGTCGGACTTCCAGAAACAGATGCAGAAGAGTGGGACACTAGTAACAAGCTAACACAACAGAAGGACTCACATAAGGTCCTATGGATCCGAGGATCCCACAACAGAAGCCGTAGAGACAGCTAACAGACCCGTCGGTCAAATAACGTCCTAAGGGAGACCCTAAGGAGTATAAACAGAAGGAATTCCTGCGCAGCATGCTACGGGACAGCCCGACCCGACTATCCAAGGCTCAGAAGCAAAGTAACTAGGTCCCAAAACCAAAAGCTCACAAAACAGATCTCAAGTGCATAACAATGCATATAAACAGCATAAGAAGCTTGTACACAGATAGGGGAATCCAACCCCGTAAACAGAACTCAAAACGGAGCTAAAACGAAAGAGTTAGGCTCAAAACAGTGGCATGTCCGAACTTGCGTCCGACCTTGCAAGTTCGGACAGAGGCCGAGAATCAGAGGTCGTGGAGATACAAATGTCCGAACTTACGTCCGAACGTCGAAGTTCGGACGTAAGTCGAGAGTTAAAAGCCGGAACCATCTTCGTGTCCGAACTTGCGTCCGACCATGCAAGTTCGGACACACGTCGAAACTTTTACGAAAATCCATCCTCGCGTCAGGTCCGAACTTTGAAGTTCGGACCGATGTTCGGACACTTCAAAACCTTCAAAAACAAAACGCGCCCGATGCACTGTCCGAACTTACAAGTTCGGACAGACGTTCGGACAACGCGAAACTGGCGAAATCCAGAGCGATCAGACGAGCAGAAATCAGCCAAAAATCACCATAACTCACACAAAACTCACAGAATGGTAAATCAGTACCCTCGGGGGCTTAGCCAAACGATTAACAACGCAAAACCAATGAGAAAACACACAAGCAACACACGAAATCGGATACGAAACAGATATTAAAAATCAATCCCCGAGGGTGAGCAAACTACCCCGATTCCATCCCCCACTTACATGAATTCGAAGCGAAGATGCTGTCCGACGTTACCCGCAACTCAACGAACAAAACACAGCGGAGGAGACGCACAATGCACCACTGATTGTAGAAGAGAAGAGACCCAAAATCAGAAAACTGCCCTCTCTCAAACAGGAGCGGAAACCATCGGAATCGAAAGGAAAACCAAACCTGATTGCAGAAGAGAAGAACCCGAACAGATGCAGCAGAAGAAATCGACCGGAACCAGCAACAATTCACACCAGAGGACCAAGTTCTCACCAAGGAAGAAGAAGAGGGAAAGAGCGTAGAAACTGTCGAGAAGAAGAACGCACGATTTGAAAATTGATCGTGGATTGAGAATGAGAAATAAAATGACTTATTTACCTTAATAAGTCTCACCAAAATAAAAGAGGGGAAACGACCTCCTTGCCCCCGTATTTTAATTTAAAGACTCCGGTGTCCCATCAGCTAAACACAGCACCACACAAACATCAGTAATGACATAAACCGGAATGTCATGAAATCTGAAAACGTAAAATACGGAGTATTACAATAGTAGGTGCGAACCTCGCTAGCTCTAAAAACTTGGAGTGGTACTCCTTCACACTCCGGGACTGTTGCTTGAGTTCTGAAAATTCAAGGTATTTCTGCATCCGGACATTGATAAGCCTCAGACTTATCATATATTATAGTCTAGAATTATAGAAATAATAGTCAAAATAAGGTTAGAATAGCTAGTATTTATGCTATATTATGTAAAAAGTCTAATATTTATGTTTTATATATTTCCATGCAAGGAATAAAAATTCTAATCAAAGGACGAGTGCTGTCGGGCATGATGCCGGATGTACGACTTACGACAGCTATATGGAGCAAAACCAGAAGACATGCCGGACCAAATGCCGGGTACATCCTATCTGGCGCAAGTGAAGAATCACCAATGTTCGCCAAGAGTTAGTTGTTAATTACCATTGACAAAATAACTGATGCCGGGTATGGTGTCGGACATTTCCTGTCCGGCACAAGTACTTTTTTCGCTCAGATTTGGCGGTTTCGACCGTTACAATTGAGCACGTGTTTTATTAGGTGCCGGATGACATTAACTCAGCATGACTCCCGGCACGCATAGATCTTGAAGTCTATAAATAGGGCGACATTCTCCACATTTACACTACACTTCAACACATCCCCACACTCCATTCATTCTTCAAATCCGCATCCATTCCAATTGTTGGTGTCCAAGGAAGTTCTGCACAACGTTTCACGGAAGAGAAGGAAATCCATGGCGGGTTAAGGCTACAACCAATTTCCTTATTTCTTTTCACTACAAAAAAACGCCTTTTAGTGACACAAAAAAAGTGTCACTAAAACCTTAAAAAGTGTCAGTATAGGACCAATTGGGATTTACCGACACACAAAAAAAGTGTCAGTAGCACCGCAGTTACTAAAGGGTTTTACTAACACAAAACGGAAAAGTCGGTGAAGGAATTTTATCTATACTGACACTTTATTTTATGTCAGTGTATACCCTTTCATGACACATTGATCAAGTGTCAAACTGACACTTTAGTGACACTTATTGTAGTGTTAGTGAATTCTATTGTGACATATGATGGTCATTTCATTAGGTGTTTAGTGACACTCTTTGTGTGTCGGTAAAAAGCTTTAGTGACTCATAGTTATAATTTAGTTGACACTTTTTTATGTCAGTAGAAAGTTCTTTTGAATGTTCATTGTGACTAATAAGTGTCAGTGAAACTCATACTAATATATCAATATACATTATGTATATTATTTTCTCCTAGCTATTAACATTTATATCGCAATAAAAAGAGCATATTCATTAACCACTTCAATAAAAAATGCATGTTTCAACTTTTCACCACAATTAAACTTTGTGCAAAAAAAAAGAAAGATCTATTACAAAACCATCAAAAAATGATGGTCTTAATATTAACTTCAATGTCTAAAGTATGTAGAAAAGCCCTTGTACTCTCACTAGATTAAAAATAGAAAAGTACTACATATTAGAGAATATCTAGAATAATCCGGAAACTAAAACTATTCTATAAAATCATGTGTTTTACGATTTTCCAGCTATGTACGCTTCATCCGATCACCCAATAGTTCATGTCCGTGAGGAACCTGCAATATTGTTTTCAAACACTTTAATAATGTGTACATAGTTAAAAGAACTCATTCACCAAGAATAGTAGTCTATGTAGAGATATATTGGTCATTAAATAGTACACACGCTTTATGTTGATGGTATACCACTATACTAGCTATTATATTTACCAAACGAAAGAGTTGGAGCTCTACTTTCAAGTCCACTTTAACATCTTTGTATCAGTAATAGGCTTGTCATTAACGACTCAATTCAGCAAGGAAACAACAAACAACATCAAAACAGCAGCAACAAGCAACTACACATCAGCTAACGATCATTTTAGCAAGGAAAATATGCAACAATAGAATGAAATTATATAAATACAGCAGCAGACCATACATTTTTTAAAAATCAGAGCAACTGACTTGTAAGTACGAAAATCAGAGCAGCAAACCAATTCTTTTCTAGTGCATAGTCTTAGTTTCACTTAAGAAGCAGTGTTTATTGGACAATCAACATCAAGCAATATCATAACCGCACCAACAAGCAACATCATAGCAGCAAATGATCAATTCAACAAGGATAATAAGTAGCAATACAATGATATAATAGCAGCAGACCATACATTATTAAAAAAAACATAGCAGCTTCTTGTAAGGACAAAAACCAGAGCAGCAGAACAATGCTTTTCAACTCACAGAGCCATTCACATAAGAAATGCTCACCACCTGCAATAAAGAAATCAGAGCAGCAAACCAATTCTTTTCTAGTGCATAGTCTTAGTTTCACTCAAGAAGCAGCACTGATTGGACAAGCAACATTAAGCATTATCACAACAGCACCAACAAGCAATATAATAGCAGCAAATAATCAATTCAGCAAGAAAAATAAGCAGCAATACAACGATATAACAGCAGCAGACCATACATTTTTAATAAATCAAAGCAGCTGCTTGTAAGGACAAAAATCAGAGCAGCAGACCAATTCTTTTCTAGTGCAGTCTTAGTTTCACTTAAGAAGCAGCGCTGATTGGACAAGCAACATCATAGCAGAAAATGATCAATTCAGCAAGGAAAATAAGCAACAATATGATATAACAGCAGTAGAGCGTACATTTTTAAAAAATCAGAGCAGCTGCTTGCAAGGACGAAAATCAGAGCAGCATACCAATTCTTTTAAACTAAATAGGATATCATTAGTTACTGATTATATAAAGCACCACCCACTCAAGGGCAAAAAACAAAAAAGCGATTCAAGGTTCCTAATATCTTCATCTTCATTTTGAACTAAAGTAAAGCAAAGAATCTCCTTACCTTGGCCAACTCCACCATTTGAACCACCTACTTGATTTACACTAGATGAACGATTTGTGCCACTAGCAATGTTGCTTATCCCCTAAAAGTGAGAAAATGATTTATACAAGTTAAGACACCATTCAGATCAAGGCAACAATGACAACTAAATAACATTTACAACATTAACAACTTTAGTATAAGAGCAACATTACTTGTAAGTTTAGGTGGTAGATGACAGCTGATAAATTAGCTTATGGTATATGTGATTTCATGGATTCTATGACAGTACTCAATAAACCTTGTGTCTGTGCCAGGGCCCTTTGTGTTTGGGCAAGATTTGCTCTAAGTTCATCAACAGTTGTTCATAGTTCTTGTGAGTTTTCCAAAGGTGCTGCAGCGCTTTCTTTCACTCTTGGAATTCTCCCAATGCATCTAATGTACCCCCTTTTTCAGGTCCTTTTACTTTAGAGAATTCATCATTTTTCCAATCATCTCGTCCGACTGATTCATAGCAGCTTAGTATATAAGGTTACCTCTTCATCCCTAACCCTTGCAAAAGACTTGGTTCCAGTGCAATGCGGTTCTTCCAATTTAGAACGGTTGTTTTTCTTTTATTGACAGAGACTCTACAAGTTTATGAGTTAAAGTTCACAATTAATAAAATTGCATATCAAATAAATGTATGACGTATTTATGTAATTTGTACCTGGAATTCTGGTTTGACCCAAAGAATTGCAAGATCCTTTAATGGTTCTTTATTAACTCTTCGGTCTGTAACTTTTGCAAGAATTTCATCAACAATGTCACTCGAGTCAAAATAACATGATTTCAATTCATGTTTCCAAGACTTCCACTTTTTCCCCATGTCAGAGATAACCCATTTTTTTGTAGCTCTCAATTTCACATAATTTGAGAAAACGAAAAAAGTAGCATCCAATTGCAGAACAAGTGTTCAGAATCAGCAACAACTAAGTAAAATACAAGTGAATAGGATAATCCCTAATCTTAAAATTTGGGGAAATTAGAAGCCTTAATTACATACCAAATTGAGCCAACGATTGAATCTGGTTTTTGTTTAGAAACCGATCACCACGAACAACTTGCAGACTCTCACGTTTGAGTGAAAAGCCAAGAACAACTTGCAGACTCTCACGGTTTGAGTGAAACGCCAAGAACGAACAATGACGGTTGAGCAGAACATTAAAAGAAGAAAAGACCAGGACTGTAGGAGAAGATGATAGCCAAAATTTGTTGTGGAAAAAAGAGGAGACTAACGCGAAGAAGGGATTGGATCGTGAATCAGAGCGGCGTGGGCGGGAGTTTTGGAGTGGTACGCCAATTACCGCTTCTAATTCCAGGATGTTTTAATAGTCTTTACGGACTGAATTTATCAATTATTCATTTAGATAAGTTATATATAATGACTTAATTTTGTAAAAGTCATTAAAAGATTAGATATTGTGAATAAGTAATTTGTTATGTCAGTATAGATCAGGTATATATTGACACATTTAAAAAAAAGTCAGTATAAACCTTTTGATTTTTAATGACATATAACATGTGTGAGTAAAACATATTTTCAGTGACACAAAACTAAGTGTTACAAAAAGTGTGAGTCAGTAAATGTAGAATTTCTTGTAGTGTTGTATTCTTTCTTTTAATCTGTGTGGATGATGGAGTAGAATTCCTTGTCATCCTTGGTCAGGAATGATACTCCTTGTAATACATTTATGATCATTTAATAAAGTTATAAGTTTCCAACTTAGATTTCGATCTTTATACAGAGAGTAGAATGAGTTCGCTACTTGTTCTCCTTTACTTCAAAATTCTACCAGAATAGGTTGAAGGAATTTAAGTGATCTTTGCCGTTGTTTTCTATAAATTAGGGGATGGAAATTGAGATTTGAAGTTAATCACTTTATTCTCCTCTTTCTTATTCATTTATTGGCAATAGATTTGCTGGATTCGATAATGGATTGAGAGTGTTTGTTTCAACCAGAAACATGGAAAGCAATGTTGACATTTTGACGCTGCTGGATGCAATGCCGGGTGTCTGGTGTCCGGCATATTCAAAATTCTTGAATGTGCCGTGCAACTTATGCCCGACATCACATCCAGCGTGTTAAGAAGTTGGTTAATTCGAAGCTTGTTAATTTGACTTAGTGATCATAATTTCTACTAGATAAATTATTATTCCGAATCAAGGGTAATATATTATAAATATCATTAGTTAGATAATTAGATAGTTTATTTAATTTGAATTATTAAATATCTTTTCCCCCCTTTTATTAGAATAGTAATTACCGAGGATTAGGACTAATTTTCTATTGAGTCCCTTGGGTTCGATACTCTTGGTTGTAATTTACTTACACTATATCCTGACCGGGATTTTTGCTACCCGTATTAGAGTTGTAGGATTCTTTTATTCTTTTATTCATTTTTGTATATAGTTTTTCCCCACAAAAATCTTGTTAGAAAAATGACGCCGTTGCCGGGGACTTGGAATTAGTCCAAGTCCTGAATTTGGTAATCGCCTTATTCTTTATTCTTTATATCTTTTTCTTTAAATTGATTCGTTCATTTGTTCCTGCTTGTATTTTGAGCGTGCCGGGCTTGAGACCGGGTAAGAGCAACCTGGCATTATTGGAGGAAGTTCAATGCCGGACGCGCCGCGCCCGACACTACGTTTGGCACATTCAATCCTAATTCTCATTCTGTTAGTTTCATGATATTCTTTGCATTACTTGTTTATTCTTTCCTCCTTCACTTTGTTCAAAATATTATAATGTTTTACTCTTCCTTCTTTGCATTAATTCGTTCATTTTGGGTTATATAAGTTGAACGTGCCATGAGTGATGTCGGGTAACGTAACCCGGCACATTAGGAGGAAGTCCGATGCCGGGATCGGTACATCCCGCACTCTACCCGACATGTTCTCAATTTTGATTCTATTTTTCGTAAAATTCCAGATTTATTTACATAATTTGTTATTTTATTTTTGCACCATTGTTTTTAATTAATCATTGATTCGTTTTGATTCATTGTTTTCATTTGAAGTGCCTACTCTTTATTCAATGATTTATTTATTCTCGTTTTTAAATTCATTTATATTTGGTGTGCATAATAGTAACCCGACATGTTCGGAGGAATTCTGACGCCGGGAATTGTTATATACATTGCTTGTATTTTTTCTTGTAAATATAATTGAACATCTGTAGGTGCAAGGTAGGAAAAATTCACAGTGGCGTGCAAGGAGCTGGGTAATCCTTATCCGACACAATAAAAGTCCAACATGCCTGATCAATGTGACCCGACAACCAACCCAGCACGTCTCGATTTTTGAAAAAATAAAATACCGGGTAAAGTCTTCTGCTTCACTTTACCCTACCTGCACGTGAAAGGAAAACACAGAGCAAGCCGCCGCTGCTGGTCGATGCCCCAAGCGCACCTCCTCCACGGCGGTTTCGACACCAAACCACACCACCAGGAACCAGACGCCCCCTGTTCTGCAGTTCCAAACTAAACCAGGTTCCTCTAATCTTCTTAGTTTTAATTCGAATTCATTTTGTTTTCTTAGTAAAATAGGTCGATTTTGTTAGATTCGTAGGTTAGTAAACTGATTTAGGGATTTTCGAACCTGTCTAAGTTGATTTCTGGATAATCTATGTGGTTCTGTTCAATTTCTGAAAAAATTTGGGTTTAGGTCGGGTGTGTAGGATGAATGTGCCCACACATCCGGCACTACTAAAGGTCGAATATGCCAGGTGGGTCATGTCCGACATCCTACCCAGCATATTGCTCTTTTTGTTTCTTCTCGCCCATTTGGACTATATGCTTCTGAATTAGTGCTTGGATATTATTTGTTAAGGTTTCTTCTGTCGGACATACAGGATTGATGGCACCTTTTGATTTGGCTCCAGACTCTACAGGATTTAAATTTTTTATAAACTAATATAGTTTGTCTGTGGTATCTTTCTCTGTTCTTTTTCTACAGATGCCTCGTGGAAGATGCACCACTACTCCTCCACGCGCTTCATGTTTTGACTCCGAGGAGGATGAGCTCTTTGAGCAGGCTGATGCAGCCGTCGCTGATGCCACCATAGAGGAGGAGGAGGTTCCTCCTGCACTTGAGCCGCCTCGTCGTTCCACCAGACAGGCAGGCAAGGAACCCACTTCTAGCAGTGCTGCACAGCCCACCAAGAAAGCCAATGCTGGCAAGAGGAAGAAGAGGGCATCCCCAGAGACACAGAGTGGACCTGGATCCACTTCTTCAGCACCAGAGCAGGATGATTTTGGTACGCCCCTCCCTCTACCTTCCCGCATTCTTGATAAGCTCCAAATTTGATGAGGAAGGTTTTGTTAATCCTTTTGTTGTTCAGTACTTTCATCAGTCGAAGATGAAAGGTAAATGGGTTCGGGAGAAACGAGTACATCCAGAGGTCTGCCAGCTCTCCAGGATTACTGAGCTCTTTTTGCAACGTGGCTGGCTGGGGATACTAGACATCGGCCATGTATATTTTTACCTAGGATTGGTGCGTGAGTTTTACGGCAAAGCTGAGTACTGTGGGCCGCCCCAGGCTTCAGGAGTTCAGCTCCGTTCCTTCGTCTCGACACACTGCATCACCATCACTGCAGAGAGCATCACACAGACTCTAGGTATCGACTACGATCGACGGTGGTGGTCATTCAGTAGGCAGGCCTTAGCAGAGTCCCAGAGCGCTATCCTCTCTCGGTTCGGATCACGCGTACGTTATATGGACAGAGCCTGTTATAACCCAGATTTGGTTATATTATTATTTCGTTACTATGGTTCTTAAGTTGGTCCATTCTGAATTTAGGACACGGAAGTCCTATATTAAGAAGATGAGCCGAAGGAGTCTTTTCCCTTCCTTATTTTATTTCTGGTGAGGTTAATCCCTTAATCATTTTATTTCCTTTTCCTCATTATTTCAATTCCTTCCTTCTTAATTACTCTCACTTCTAAACACAGTTTCCACAATCATTTACGCTCCTCTTCTCGCTCACTGGAAACCCTCAACCCTTCTCTCTTCTCTCTCTTGTTCTTCAGAGTTTTTTCCTCTCCTGCGTTGTGTTTTCCAGATCGTTCGCGTTGTGCTGCGCCATTGGGGATTCTACGTTTGCTTCTTCTCCTCCATTGCAATCAGGTTTTACGAATTGTATATGGATTATACAACTCAGTTTCAGTTTTGAGGTTTTAGGTTTTGAGAACTTTCTCTTTCTGATTTTACCTCTGCAATCTGATTGTGAATCAGCGTTTGGCTTCTCTGTCCCGATCGATTTCTCCTGCTATTGGCTCGTCTGTGATTCCGTATCAGAATCAGGTGAGGTTTTGTATGCGTTTGTCAATGGTAGTCCAGGGTTGTGAAGTTCTATTTTCTGATTTGGGTTGTCTCAGCATTTGTTATTGGTTCAGTGTTTTGATATTGCGTTTCGGTCTGCATTGCTGAGTTCTGCTGCTTCGGACTGTGAGGTTTTCGTCTCTGCATCAGATTTGGGTTCGTCTGCTGTTAATTCGAGGTAGGTGGCTTTCAGATTCGATCCGTGTGTTCAGCCTTGGGGAGTTCAGATTCTGCAAATTGATTCAATGGTTGCCTTGTGTTTGTGTGTGATTTGTGTCTGTTTAATGCCATTCCAATGGATTAAAACCCAAGGTTGTTTTGTAAATGCGTGTGTTGATTTGAGTTGGTTTTGTGCCTCTGTTCGTGTGTGAATACGCTTCTGTCTTTTGAGTTTTTCGGCATGTCCGAACTTCCGTCCGACCTTGGACGTTCGGACATGCCCTTCTGCTAAAACTTTCTGAAGTTTTCGCTGTGTCCGAACTTCTGTCCGAGCTTTGAAGTTCGGACACAGCCTTCTGCATTCTCTGATTTTGGCTTCGACTTGTGTCCGAACATTGATGTCCGGACACAAGTTCGGACTCTACACGTTCTGGTTTCCGAAGATCGTCCGAACATCCGTCCGAACTTGATGTTCACACCTCTGTCTCTTCTTCTGTTTTGAAGTTCGACCTGTGTCCGAACTTCGTAGTTCGGACACATGTTCGGACATCTGTCTGATTTCGACTTCTGAGTCTCGACTTGTGTCCGAACATTGATGTCCGGACACAAGTTCGGACATGCCTCTGTTTTGACAATAACTTGCTCGTTTGAGCTCCGTTTCGACTTCCGTTTGCGGGGTTGGATTCCCCTTCCGATTTCCAAGCATCTATGTGCTTTCTGGTGCCTTTGGTGCACATATGCTTATTTGTATTTAAGCTTCTGTTTTGGGACCTAGTTATCTCTGTGTCTGAGCCTTTGGATGGCTGGTTACGCTGTCTTGTAGCGCGCTATGTAGGATCCTTCTGTTCATGGGTGATGTTCCCCGTTCTGTTCACGGGTGTTACACTGTTCTGTTTACGAGTGAGGTTTCCTCGTTCTATTCACGAGCTGGTTGCTCGTTCTGTCTGTATGCTGTGATCGCTAGTGTCCCACTCTGTTTCTGCTTCTGTCTGCTTCGTCTCGGTTTAGTCCCTTAATGATGGACTTCTGTTTCTGATTTCTGACATGTTTATGGATTCTTTGACTCCTCTGATTTGTCAATATTCTGTAAATGTTTTGAGCATGCTGGTTGATGAAGTTGGTCATCTACTGGGCATAGTTGTGTGCTCATTCCCCTACTTCTAACGCTTTTGCAGATTGATTAGCGAGGATCGTCTACCCTCAGCTTCTGGAGTTTAGTCGCTTGTTATTTAGCTTCTTTTGAGACCTTTGTATTGAATTTGAGCCTTTGGCATATTTCGTTAGCTTCCGCTTTTGACATCTGTTTGGTGGGTTTGTAATGACTTTTGGGGATGTTCTAACATCTCTTTGCTTATACTTTATTTAAGTATTTCATTTGGGCCTTATTTGATTATCTGTTTAAGTCTGTTTATTAGAGCCTTGCGTTATTATGTAATAATACGTGGCGTGTAATTGCAGAGTGGAATATTCGTGAGTTATTAGCACAGGTGAAACTGATAAAAGAGAGAAATTAATACTCAAAATATCCGTTGGGCTGCAAATTAAAACCCGGTCGTAGTAGTATAGAAGACAGAAGTGGCCGGGGTCAAACCGTGGGACTTAAAGCGAGTTAAAACAGTTCCTAAGCTTGTCACAAAAGGGGGGAAGTTAATTGACTTGTTTTTAGGGAATTAAAATAGCAGATTAAATTACTGAGTGCAGATGAATTAAATGGAACTCCGGGTTCAGGTTAATATGATTTAATTAATTGTGCTATCTCTACCGGTTAAATAAAATAGTTTGGCAAGATTCTTGGAATTTTCTTAAGGTCCGATGAAAACTCTTAAGAACTCGTTTACCTGTAATGCAAGGTCCGATGAAAACTTGAGCAAAAGCCTGTAAACGGCAGAGAGTATGAGGCTTTATTCTTGCAACATGTATTAACTTAAACGATGAAAATAAGTTCTTACAGTTTTACGGCTCAATTAACCCGTCTGTTTCTAACCGATGAAATTAAAAACAGACTTAGTAAGGCTTTTTAATAAACCGATGAAATTTATTAAAAAGGGAGAGAAACAAAACTTTAATCGTAACAAACTGAATTTATTTTAACCGGTAGAAATATTGATTACATAATTAAACAAACCATAATTAAAAACCTTGCCCGGAGCAAATCCTCCTTAGCCAGACATATTAACTGGTAATAAATCTGACAGAGGTAGGACGTAATAACAGCACCGAGACGTGATTAGTGAATGGAGAAATGGAGAGGTCGAAGAGTGAAACATGTACGTAGGCTATTATAAGTGAAGTGGGTGAATTAGAGAATTATTGGAGTGAAATGGTATACGGGAGCGATTTACTGGAAGAGAATGAGATGAGGTGAGTGTGAGTGATTTTCAGGTTTTCTCCGTGCACTGGTATAAGGTTGCAGTGGATGGTTATTTAGAAGAAAGGAAGACTACGTAGAAGACTTGCAGTTGATTGCCTCTGTTGATTTCTTCACTGATTGAAGCATTGATTGCTTCATTTAATGCAGGGGACAGGAGCTGGATACGCGTGAGCGAAATAAGGTAGGCGACGGCGGGGTAGATAGATAAGGCGAGTTGCAGAGTCGCACGAGGAAGAAAACTATGTTCGGGCGCGATTTTAGTCTTGTCCGCCTGTGGAAGACCGCCTGATAAGTGGCGGTTGGTGGTGTGGTGTCCGCCTGGGAGACCGCCTGATAGTAGGCGGTTGGTGTGGTGTGTCCTCCGGGCGGTTGAGCATGGTGGTGTCCGCCAGTTATGGGGCGGTTGCACCCTTGACCGTGGCCTATTTTCCTTCAAACTTTGACCGGCTCTAGATTCTTCGTTTGGACTCCGTTTTCTGAGCCGTTTGCGTCTACGCGTTCGTCTCTTTGTCTACTTCACTCCCGGCTTGGTTTTCCTCATGTTAAACCAATAATTTTGTGAGATAAACAATAAAACATAAACTAGAGGAAAACTAGCCGAAGTGGAGAAATGAGCAAGAAAAGTGCTAATATTATACATGAAATACACCTAAATAACATGCTCATTTAGACACTTATCAGTAATACCCCTAACTCCTAGGCTAGTGTTTGGGGGTGTTACATTTAGTGGTATTAGAGCTCTGGGTTCTAATCTACTGGGATTTTAAGTTAGCCAGTCAGTCAGAAACGTCAGTGTTAGTGTCTGAGTCTAACTGCTTGTTGTTGGACTTTCAGAATGCCGCCAAGAAGAGCAAATAACCCTCCAGGGAATGTGGCTGATGCGGTTCAGCAGTTCATGACGCAGCTCATGCAGACCATGGCTGCAGGGGGTGGTCCAGCTGGAGGAGGACCAGCTGGCGGAGCAGGCCCAGCTGGGGCAGATGCTGGAGGGAGGAACGTGAAGGCGCTTCAGGAGTTCATGAAGCTGAAGCCGCCGTCGTTCGATGGGGCAGGAGACCCCCAGGTGGCCAGTCATTGGCTGTCAGAGGTGGAGGACTTGCTACGTGTGATGGGCTCAGAGGAGGAGCAGAAGGTGGACTTCGCCACCTTTCTGTTCAAGGCCGAAGCCAAGGAGTGGTGGAGGTCAGTTATGGGGAAGTTCCCACAGCCTTGGACGTGGGAGCAGTTCACTGGGGAGTTCAACAAACAGTTCTACCCCGACGTGTACAAGGATCAGCGCATTCTGGAGTATAACCGACTACGCCAGGGTCGGGACATGAGCGTTGAGGAGTACGTCGCAAATTCATCAGCCTGTCTAAGTTTGCACCTGAGCCGGACGAGCATAGGAAGGCCAGGAAGTTTGAGAGTGGCTTGAGGCCAGATATCCGTTCTGCTGTGACGCCTCTGCGTCAC
The DNA here is from genome assembly GCA_023374045.1 of Limonium bicolor. Taxonomy (NCBI): domain Eukaryota; kingdom Viridiplantae; phylum Streptophyta; class Magnoliopsida; order Caryophyllales; family Plumbaginaceae; genus Limonium; species Limonium bicolor. The sequence goes on along the minus strand of CM041780.1, from coordinate 82,532,225 downwards.
AAGACCTTCAGGGACGTTGCTGATGTCGCCCTGTTGGTAGAGGCGACTTGAGAGGTCGCCAGTCTGGAGGGAAGGACCAGAAGAGGAAGCAGAGGTCCGATGAGAGCGATAGGAGGGATCAGTCTGCTTCTCAGAAGAAGCAGTCTACTGGAGACCGAGCTGGAGACCGCTCTGGAGACCGCGCACGAGATAGAGGTGGTTCGTCTTCGTCAGCTCCCGCTCCGAAGTGCCAGGTCTGTGGCAATTTCACAGAGGTCAGGACTGCTACAGGAAGTCCGGGGCCTGTTTCAAGTGTGGATCCATGGGACATAGGATTGCTGATTGCCCTCAGGCTGAGAGGAGCAGGGGTAGTTCTGGAGGTAGAGCCGTTGAGTCTGCTTCAGGGTCCAGAGATCGAGACCGGGCTGAGCAGAAGAAGCCCCAGGGCCAGGCCAGAGTGTACGCGATGGCTGGAGAGAGAGACCGATCGACTGACAGAGTTGTCACAGGTATTCTCCAGTCTTCTCGTTCTGTTTTCTGTTTGTTTGACTCTGGAGCCACCCACTCTTTTATTTCTGCTGAGTTGGTGGGTGAGCTCGGTTTGCCTGTTGTGCCTCTGGGTGTTGAGCTGTGTGTGCATAGTCCATTGGTTAGGGACTCTTCTATGTTGAATTCTGTCTGTAAAGCTAGTCCTGTGTTAGTCAAGAATAGGATTCTGTGTGCTGACCTCATCCCGATGGAGATGACTAGTTTTGATGTGATCCTGGGCATGGATTGGCTTGCTGCGCACCATGCCCACATCGATTGTGCCGCTTCGAGAGTCACTTTTGAGGAGCCGGGCCAGCCCCGTTTGATTGTAGCAGGGAATGGACTCCCGTGCTCGCCGCCAGTCATATCAGCGATGCAGGCGTTCCGCTTTCTGAGGAAAGGATGCCAGGGATATCTGTGCTACATCCCTGAGGTTCGCAAGGATGCGAAGTTGGAGGAGATTCCAGTGGTCAGAGACTTCCCGATGTGTTCCAGGATGACGTACCTGGGCTTCCCCCTGTTAGAGAGGTGGAGTTCTCGATCGAGCTCGCACCTGAGACTCAGCCGATTTCGAAGGCCCCATACCGGATGGCGCCTGCTGAGCTTAAGGAGTTGAAGGTCCAGTTGCAGGAGCTGCTGGATAAGGGCTTCATTCGCCCGAGTGTGTCGCCTTGGGGAGCGCCAGTGCTATTGTAAAGAAGAAGGACGGTAGCATGCGGTTGTGCATTGACTACAGGGAGCTCAACAAGGTTACCATTAAGAATAGGTATCCTCTCCCGCGCATAGACTTGTTCGACCAGTTAGCAGGAGCTAAGGTGTTTTCGAAGATCGATCTGAGGTCCGGTTATCATCAGCTGAGGATTAAGGCAGACGATGTGCCTAAGTCCGCTTTCAGGACTCGTTATGGACATTACGAGTTCCTAGTGATGCCATTCGGGCTGACGAATGCGCCTTCTGTATTTATGGACATGATGAACCGGGTGTTCAAGCCGTTTTTGGACCAGTTCGTGTAGTTTTATTGATGACATCTTGGTGTATTCCAAGAGTGCTGAGGAGCACGAGGAGCATTTGAGGACCGTTCTCCAGACTCTGAGGGAGAACGAGTTGTACGCGAAGCTGAAGAAGTGTGAGTTCTGGTTGGATCAGGTGGTGTTTTTGGGACATGTGGTCTCTAAGGATGGTATCTCCGTGGATCCGGAGAAGATTAGGGCTATTACTGAGTGGGCCAGGCCTACTAATGTTGGGGATATTCGTAGCTTCCTTGGATTGGCGGGCTATTACCGCAAGTTTGTGGAGGGCTTCTCCAAGTTGGTGATTCCGTTGACTCGTCTGCTTCAGAAGGATGTGAAGTTCGAGTGGAGCGATGCCTGTGAGCAGTGTTTTCTGGAGCTGAAGAAGAGGTTGACTACTGCGCCGATCTTGACTCTTCCAGAGGGGACCGAGGGCCTGGAGGTTTTCTGTGATGCGTCCCATAGGGGACTTGGGTGTGTTCTGATGCAGCAGGGGAAGGTGGTTGCATATGGCTCTCGTCAGCTTAAGCCATATGAGAAGAACTATCCGACCCACGACCTGGAGCTAGCTGCTGTGGTGTTTGCTCTGAAGATTTGGAGGCACTATCTGTATGGAGCAGCGTGCAAAGTTTATACGGACCAAGAGCCTCAAGTATCTGTTCACTCAGAAGGAGTTGAACTTGAGGCAGAGGAGGTGGCTGAGTTGCTGCACGACTATGATCTGGAGATCCTCTACCATCCTGGTAGAGCGAACGTTGGGATGCGCTCAGTAGGAGGGGTCCGTCGGGGTCAGTTTGTGCTGTGTCTGGTGTGCAGAGGTCTGCTCTCGAGTTGCAGCGTATGGGTGTCTGGGTCGTCGTCCAGAGAGGTCTGGATGTTAGCAGCGTTGCAGATTCAGCCTACCTTGATCGACAGGATCAAGGCCAGTCAGGAGCTTGATGTCAGTTGGGTAAGATCAGAGATGAGATTGCTACGGGTCAGGAGTCTGAGTTCAGGGTTTCAGAGGATGGCTGTCTGAGGTTCCGAGACCGCGTCTGTGTGCCTGCTGACGATGCTTTGAGACGTGAGATCATGCAGGAGGCTCATGGAGCTCCTTACTCGGTACACCCAGGAGGGTGAAGATGTACCGGGATCTACGGAGACATTTGGTGGAGCAACATGAAGAGGGACATTTCTGACTTTGTATCCAGATGTCGGACCTGTCAGCAGGTCAAGGCCGAGCATCAGAGACCAGCTGGTTTGCTTCAGCCTCTTCCCGTTCCGGAGTGGAAGTGGGAGAGCGTCGGTATGGACTTCGTTATGGGACTGCCTAAGACTCCGAGGGGCTTTGATGCAGTTTGGGTCATTGTGGACCGGCTCACGAAGAGCGCTCACTTCCTACCTGTCAGGAAGACCTTCAGTTTGCACCGCTTGGCTCAGTTGTATGGATGAGATTGTGCGTCTACATGGGGTTCCCGCTTCTATTGTGTCTGACAGAGATCCGAGGTTTGTGTCCAGATTCTGGCAGAGTTTGCATCAGGCTATGGGGACGAAGTTGTCTTTCAGTTCAGCTTATCATCCTCAGTCAGATGGTCAGACAGAGAGGACGAATCAGGTCCTTGAGGACATGCTCAGAGCATGTGTGTTGGACTTCGGGGGCAGCTGGGATCAGCACGTTGCACTGATAGAGTTTGCGTATAATAATAGCTTCCAGACCAGTATCGGGATGGCTCCGTTTGAGGCCTTGTATGGCAGGAGGTGCAGATCACCCATCTGTTGGGATGATCTGAAGGAGAGAGCTGTGATTGGTCCAGACTTAGTTCAGGATGCTGTGGGCAAGATTCAGTCTATCAGAGAGCGTCTGCTTGTGGCTCAGAGTCGTCAGAAGAGCTACGCCGATCAGAGGAGACGACCTCTAGAGTTTGAGGTGGGCGACCATGTGTATCTGAAGGTTTCTCCGGTTCGTGGAGTTGTTCGGTTTGGGAAGAGAGGCAAGCTTAGCCCTCGTTTTGTGGGTCCTTTTGAGATCCTAGAGAGGATCGGACCGGTTGCCTATCGTGGCTTTGCCTCCATCTTTAGCAGCAGTGCACAGTGTTTTCCACGTTTCTATGCTGAGGAAGTATATTCCGGACCCATCTCATGTGATGACTTCAGTCCGCTTCAGTTGAGGGAGGACTTCACGTTCGAGGCAGCTTCGAGGATTTTAGCGCGGGATGTCCGCAAGCTCAGAGTAAGACCATGCCCTTGGTGAAGGTGCAGTGGTCGGGTCAGTCCGAGGAAGAGGCGACCTGGGAGGTCGAAAGCGAAGTTCGTTCTAAGTTTCCCGCCCTTTTCGAGCAGTAGGTATGTTTTAATTTCGAGGACGAAATTCTTTTAAGGGGGAGGTGATGTTATAACCCAAGATTTGGTTATATTTTATTTCGTTACTATGGTTCATTAAGTTGGTCCATTCTGAATTTAGGACACGGAAGTCCTTATTAAAGAAGATGAGGCCGAAGGAGTCTTTTCCCTTCCTTATTTTATTTCTGGTGAGGTTAATCCCTTAATCATTTTATTTCCTTTTCCTCTTATTATTTCAATTCCTTCCTTCTTAATTACTCTCACTTCTAAACACGTTCACGATCATTTACTCCTCTTCTCGCTCAGTTGGAAACTTCAACCCTTCTCTCTTCTCTCTCTTGTTCTTCAGAGTTTTTCCTCTCCTGCGTTGTGTTTTCTGATCGTTCGTTCGTTGTGCTGCGCCATTGGGGATTCTGCGTTTGCTTCTTCTCCTCCATTGCAATCAGGTTTGCGAATTGTATATGGATTATACAACTCAGTTTCAGTTTTGAGGTTTTAGGTTTTGAGAACTTTCTCTTTCTGATTTTACCTCTGCAATCTGATTGTGAATCAGCGTTGGCTTCTCTGTCCCGATCAATTTCTCCTGCTGTTGGCTTCGTCTGTGATTCTGTATTAGAATCAGGTGAGGTTTTGTATTGCATTTGTCAATGGTAGTCCAGGGTTGTGAAGTTCTGTTTTCTGAGTTGGGTTGTCTCTGCATTTGTTATTGGTTCAGTGTTTTGATATTGCGTTTCGGTATGCGTTGGCTGAGTTCTACTGCTTCGGACTGTGAGGTTTTCGTCTCTGCATCAGATTTGGGTTCGTCTGCTGTTAATTCGAGGTAGGTGGCTTTCGGATTCGATCCGTGTGTTCAGCCTTGGGGAGTTCAGATTCTGCAAATTGATTCAATGGTTGCCTTGTGTTTGTGTGTGATTTGTGTCTGTTTTAATGCCATTCCAATGGATTAAACCCCCAAGGTTGTTTTGTAAATGCGTGTGTTGATTTGAGTTGGTTTTATGCCTCTGTTCGTGTTGAATACGCTTCTGTCTTTTGAGTTTTTTGGCATGTCCAAACTTCCGTCCGACCTTGGACGTTCGGACATGCCCTTCTGCGCTAAAACTTTCTGAAGTTTTCGCTGTGTCCGAACTTCTGTCCGAGCTTTGAAGTTCGGACACAGCCTTCTGCATTCTCTGATTTTGGCTTCGACTTGTGTCCGAACATTGATGTCCGGACACAAGTTCGGACTCTACACGTTCTGGTTTCCGAAGATCGTCCGAACATCCGTCCGAACTTGCATGTTCGGACACCTCTGTCTCTTCTTCTGTTTTGAAGTTCGACCTGTGTCCGAACTTCGTAGTTCGGACACATGTTCGGACATCTGTCTGATTTCGACTTCTGAGTCTCGACTTGTGTCCGAACATTGATGTCCGGACACAAGTTCGGACATGCCTCTGTTTTGACAATAACTTGCTCGTTTGAGCTCCGTTTCGACTTCCGTTTGCGGGGTTGGATTCCCCTTCTGATTTCCAAGCCATCTATGTGCTTTCTGGTGCCTTTGGTGCACATATGCTTATTTGTATTTAAGCTTCTGTTTTGGGACCTAGTTATCTCTGTGTCTGAGCCTTTGGATGGCTGGTTACGCTGTCTCGTAGCGCGCTATGTAGGATCCTTCTGTTCACGGGTGATGTTCCCCGTTCTGTTCACGGGTGTTTACACCTGTTCTGTTTACGAGTGAGGTTTCCTCGTTCTGTTCACGAGCTGGTTGCTCGTTCTGTCTGTATGCTGTGATCGCTAGTGTCCCACTCTGTTTTCTGCTTCTGTCTGCTTCGTCTCGGTTTAGTCCCTTAATGAATGGACTTCTGTTTCTGATTTCTGACATGTTTATGGATTCTTTGACTCCTTCTGATTTGTCAATATTCTGTAAATGTTTTGAGCATGCTGGTTGATGAAGTTGGTCATCTACTGGGCATAGTTGTGTGCTCATTCCCCTACTTCTAACGCTTTTGCAGATTGATTAGCGAGGATCGTCTACCCTCAGCTTCTGGAGTTTAGTCGCTTGTTATTTAGCTTCTTTTGAGACCTTTGTATTGAATTTGAGCCTTTGGCATATTTCGTTAGCTTCCGCTTTTGACATCTGTTTGGTGGGTTTGTAATGACTTTTGGGGATGTTCTAACATCTCTTTGCTTATACTTTATTTAAGTATTTCGTTTGGGCCTTATTTGATTATCTGTTTAAGTCTGTTTATTAGAGCCTTGCGTTATTATGTAATAATACGCGGCGTGTAATACCCCTAACTCCTAGGCCAGTGTTTGGGGGTGTTACAGAGCCCACACTCGCGGGTGACATGTGATCCCCCTTACTTTCATCACCGATCTCCAGTTGCGCGTGGCCATGGAGGTTATCCGCCATAACATTCGGCCTTGCAAGCATGACGAGCTGAATGATATGGACTGCACATTGCTTCAGTATCTTCTTGGGCCAGCTCAGGGAGTAGTTGAGTCACGGTTCCCGGTCCAGACATTGATGTTTGCGCAGTTGGTTCGCGCCATCATGCACCGAGAAGGGCAGCGCCCCATCTTTCCTATGCTCATCCACTAGCACATCATGCAGACACTAGGGGAGACTCAGATTTCTAGAGCTCTACACTTCCATCCTGAGTCTACCCTTATTGACCACGCTCTCTTGCGATGCTGGTGGTTCAGAGAGTCACCTTCTGAGGAGTTCCTATATGTTCCCCCCGATTAGAGGCCTAGGACCCCTACTGCACAGGACTACCTTAGCTATCAGGGAGAGGGTACTCAGCTCTTACTGCCTCCGCCATCTTCGATTTCCACCGGACCACCCCATGCCTCTACTGCATATGCAGACTCTAGAGTGGCTCAAGAGCTCGATCACTTTCGTTAGGAGCTCCAGCAGCACTGCCACTCTATGGATACCTTCCAGGCAGCTTGGGGTGATTTTGATACCTTTAGGCAGAGTTATGAGGGTATGCGCAATGAGTTGACTACCCGAGAAGACTCCGTTGAGCAACATCAGTTAGAGGTTGGGCAGAGATAGGAGGCTTTTAAGGAGCTCATTACTCAGTGCCAGGATGAGCAGGAGAGGCGGGTAGATGACCGTATCTTGCTGGCTGTGGATTAGATGAACAAGACCATGGCAGCTGACAGAAAGAAGGCCATAAAGGAGATGAAGAAGACGGTGGCGTGTTCTATAGCTGCTTTGGTCAAGAGCCTCCTTCGTCGGGACAAGGAGAAGAGGAAGGCGCGCCAGGAGGCGTAGAAGCAGGGTCTCCCTACCCCTAGCTCTTCTAGCCTCTTCGATGCTCCAGACGCTTCTCCTGACTCTTCAACTGATTCTCCACCGCCATCCTCCTCCACACCAGCAACAGTTATTTAGTTCTCTCCCTCTCTTTCTTTCTTTTATATTACTTTTATTTCTTTTTATTTGTATTTTATTTTAGTTCATTTTTTTCTATTTTTTTTCTTTTTTATTTATGACTAATGGATAACTACTTAACTCTCTCCTTGTATTATGGAAGCTTGGTGCTTTTTATGAGTTTTTGGTTTCAATTGCCTTCATTTTTAGTTGACTTATGATGTGAGTAACTCAGATACCTTGGCTCATCACAAGTGTAGGGCATTTGTGCCCTAATTATTCCATAAGGGGAGTATTTTATTCTATTCTTGTTAATTCTTTTCTTTCATCATTCTTTTAATTTTTCTTTAAATTCTTTATGGAATTATTTATTTTACTTTCTTTGAACACTGGGGACAGTGTTTCTGCCAAGTGTAGGGCAGGGGTTCCCCCTTAAAAATTATTTTAGTTAAAAAATACATGTATATGTATATAAAAGGAAAACAAACGAGTTATGTATATAAATAATATGTTATAAGTTGAGATTTTATCAATGTTTTACTAAGTGTTTGCATGTCTTTGACAAAGTACGATTAGGGATGGATAAATGCTTGTTCTCTCAAGAGGTAATCTTTCTAATGACTTTTAGATTTCTATTTTAACTTCTTGATTCTCTTTATTAACATGAGTATATGACCTTACTTCTATTTTTATCTCTGATTTACTCCTGGGTAATATTTTACTTTCTTTTCGAAATGGTGAAAATTCTTTTGGGTAAATATCTAAAATAAGGGATTATGCGCGAAAAGAAAAGAAAAGGAGAAAAAAAAGAAAGTCTCTTCTTACAAAAAAATGATGAAGCATTATTCTATGAGGTTGCAAATTGCCTTAGAATAAAAAAACAACCGAGAGTTTTTTCTTTTATTTTTTTTCTAAATTCCTCATTCTCAATAAAAAAATCATTGCCAGCTTCATAAACCCTTGAAAAATAGGGTTGAATTATGAAATCCATTTATGAGGGTCTTGGACACATTCAGAAACCCTTGAAAAATACGGCTGAATGTTGGAAACCGAAAAAAGGAGAGACTACAAAATCCCTTATGCAGAAATAGCTCAAGAGTTTTTGATCGATTTTTGAAATTAAATGTTTTATTCTTTACCCAATAGTATGTTTTGATGGAATCAGAAAGACTAAGTGATGCTTGTGAATTAGAATCAGGTAGTTGGATATCATTATCTAGTTGTCATTATTATGATTATCTATTCTATGCACAAGTAGTTATTCTTTTCTGATTTATTTTTGCTCGATGACAAGCAAAAGGTAAGTGTAGGGCCTTGATAAGCCTTAGACTTATCATATATTATAGTCTAGAATTATAGAAATAAGAGTCAAAATAAGGTTAGAATAGCTAGTATTAATGCTATATTATGTATAAAGTCTATTATTTATGTTCAGACTTATGTAATCTATATTTTCATGCAAGGAATAAAGCTTCTAATCAAAGGACCAGTGTTGTCGGGCATGATGCCGGATGTATACGACTCACGACAGCTATATGAAGCAAAACCAGAAGACATGCTAGACCAAATGCCGGGTACATCCTATCCGCGCAAGTGAAGAATGGCCACTGTTCACCAAAAGTTAGTGGTTAATTACCGTTGACAAAATAACTGATGCCGGGTATGGTGCCGGACATCTCCTGTTCGACACAAGTACCTTTTCACTCAGATTTGGCGGTTTTGACCGTTACAGTTGAGCACATGTTTTATTAGGTGCCGGATGACATTAACCCCGCATGACTCCCGACACGCATGGATCTTGAAGTCTATAAATAGGGCGACATTCTCCACATTTACACTACACTTCAACACCTCCCCACATTCCATTCATTCTCCAAATCCACATCCATTCCAAGTGTTGGTGTCCAAGGAAGTTCTGCGTAACTTTTCCCGAGAAGAGAAGGAAATCCATGGCGGGTTAAGGCTATGACCAATTCCCTTATCTCCTTTGTATTCTTTCTTTTAATCTGTGTGGATGGTGGAGTAGAATTCCTTGTCATCATTGGTTAGGAATGATACTCCTTGTAATACATTTATGATCATTTAATAAAGTTATAAGTTTCCAACTTAGATTTCGATCTTTATGCAAAGAGTAGAATGAGTTCGCTACTTGTTCTCCTTTACTTCAAAATTCTACCAGAATGGGTTGAAGGAATCTAAGTGATCTTTGCCTTTGTCTTCTATAAATTAGGGGATGGAAATTGAGATTTGGAGTTAACCACTTTATTCTCCTCTTTCTTGTTCGTTTATTGGCAATAGATTTGCTGGATTCGATAATGGATTGAGAGTGTTTGTTTCGACCAGAAACATGGAAAGCAATGTTGACATTTTGACGTTGCCGGATGCAATGCCGGGTGTCTGATGTCCGGCACATTTAAAGTTCTTGAATGTGCCGTGCAGCTTATGCCCAGCATCACATCCGGCGTGTTCAGAAGTTGGTTAATTCGAAGCTTGTTAATTTGACTTAGTGATCATACTTGCTACTAGATTGATTATTATTCCGAATCAAGGGTAATATATTATAAATATCATTAGTTAGATCATTAGATAGCTTATTTAATTTGAATTATTATTTATCTTTTCCCCCTTTTATTATAATAGGTAATTACCGAGGATTAGGACTAATTTTCTATTAAGTCCCTTGGGTTTGATACTCTTGGTCGTAATTTACTTACACTATATTCCGACCTGGATTTTTGCTACCCGTATTAGAGTTGTAGGATTCTTTTGTTATTTTATTCATTTTTGTATATAGTTTGTCCCTACAAAAATCTTGTTAGCAGACATGCTCTGGATAAAAGCACCTTCGCATGGCCTTCTTCAATGCCTCCCACCCAAAGTCGGGTCCCACCAGTAGCACATCTTTGTTGGCTGACCACCAAATATCAGCCTCACTCTTGAAGTAGTAGACAACCACATTCACCCGCCTGTTAGCTGGACAGTTGATTGCTTCAAAAATCTTGTCGAACTCACGGATCCAATCTTCGAGGAGTACTGGATCCTCTTCCCCCTTAAATGAGGTAGGCTTCATATGAGCGATTCTCTTGGTGTAGTCCTTTGGCATGTTGTCTCGCTGCGCCCGTCACTGAACAATCTGGCCCAAGTTCAATACGAGCTCCTGAAGCTGCCTCTGTGGATCATTGGCTGCCATATTGGTCCTTCGGCATCGACTTATGGTGTTGTACATGAAGTTGAGTCGGTCTGACAGCCCTACTCGTTTTAGCTCAAAGAGGACTCCTGATTACAAGTCACGATTAAAGGAACTCAAATCTCTATCCCCATAGTTACCCCTCAAGTTATACAATCCCAATCCTCATATACTAGGTATGTAACAATATATATACTGTAATATAAACATGTCAATAACAACATTCAATAGTCCTTGTGCATCCTTACAACACATACAGACAGAGGCATCCAATGTAACTTAATAGATATAGTACAATACATAATATAACTCCCAGCTTATCCCCAAATTTTAATCCGGTTTAATCATATCTTGTCTTATTTCGAAAACACGACTGATACCACCTTGTAACACCCTGGAGTTTACCTTAAAAGAAAGCTTATGGAAATACGAATCTAACAACACAAATGAAATAAAAAACAGACTCCAAACGAGTCCTAAAAGTGAAAAACGGGACGTGTCCGACCTTGTGTCCGGACGTCTGACGTTCGGACAGAAAGCCGAGAAGAAACAAACTGTGAAAAACCAATTGTTTGAACTTGTGTCCGGACATTGAAAGTTCACACAAAAGTTGAGAGTGGAAATAGAATAAGTCCAAACTTGTGTCTGAATGTCAGAAGTTCAGACACAAGTCGAGAATTAAAATCATGGATGTCCGAACGTTGGTCCGAGCTTGCAAGTTCGGACATAAGTCAAAACTTGCAAGTGGATTCGTCCTCGCATACTGTGCGAACTTTGAAGTCCTGACAGATGTTCGGACATACTCAAATCAGCAAAAACAGAGTGAACTCTCGGGGCATGTACGAACATTGATGTCTGGAAGGACGTTCGGACAGGTCCTGAAATGCAAATTTCTGGACGAAATTAGAGCTAGAAAAGCACCAAAACACTTACAAAATTAATGTCAATAAGTAGAGAAACATTTTAGTAATCATAATTATCAATTGGTACCACATAAACGCAGAGAAAGCAATATTTAAACATCATAAGAACATCTCAATACGATTTATAAAAAAACAAAGTATGTTATTGTAAACATCATAAACAAGTATAACCTCAAAATTTGCAGCGGAAATAGATCATCCAGGGTATTACCGTCACACCCAACCCTTGGGAGCTCAGGCTAATGGTCCAATAAAAACAATGATAATAACTGTTAAACTTATAATTCAATTTATGCGGAAGCTCCAAATAATCATAGTAATGTAATCATAAAAACCAACATATTGAATCTCAAATACTATAACTTAGGTATTGTCTCAACACAACTCATGTTCTCCTATTCTATGTGATAGCGCAATCCTGGCCCCCAATTCAGTCATTAATACCTGCGATTAGAAAACAATAGACAAAAACAAAAGGGATCGCACAAATCAGAAAAATGAGTAAATTCCACCTTAATGTGTAAAATACATTTTGAAGTTCATTTTAAAGTTTGTCAATCAGATGAGAGGGAGTATTGAACAATAGAATAAATTCTCCAGAAATCATAATTATCAACCTATAGTAGGGAGCTTTCAACAGGAGCCAACCATAATTCCAAACACCGGGTCACCTATGGGACCCCAAACAATAATTCCAGGACAGTCACCTATGGGACCGTCAAACAACCACCTCACCCTAAGTCCTTAATTGTTCACACTCCCTACGAAAGAGTAGTAACATAGATTATATCATAGAGCTTAACTGCAACATTGTGTGCAACATAAATAATAATAATGAGGAGCACCTGTGGGCTCCAGGACATGATAATTAACCCTGTGAAAGACTCCCAAAATCCACAATCGAATCACCACAAAAACATTCCAGTTTCTCCATTTCCAAAATGTGGGGAATAATCCCATTTTATGAAACCACAACTTGAGAATCTATAATCTTTCAACCAAATACAACCAAAACCTTTTTCCTTTGATTTGTAAAACATAAAGTCAAATAGACATGAGCATAGAGATTTACCTGACAATCAAATCACCTCAGGAGATCAACTCTACAGGACTACTGGTAGCACCCAACGACGTAATCGGAGTCTAAATACATATAATCAACAATTAGGAACTACTAACCATAATCGAATAATTTAGTAAACTATATAAGTATAACACTTTACCCAACGTAATCCTATCCGGCACCAGGGAAGCGATTTCACAATGTCAGGAACAAGAGCGTGAATTAGAAAGTTGGAAGTGAAGGAGCATAATGACGATACGTTGAGGATGAAGAGAAAATGAAGAAGATCGATGTTTTAAATAGGAACAATATGTGAAATAAAGAGGAGTACTATTTATTAAATAAATAATAATCTACTTTAAAGAAGGAAGGAAAATATTGAATAATTTAAAGGAGAGTTCTACTAACTAGTATTGTAGACATTTAAAAGATATAACAAATATTAACGTTATGGAAAACCGGAAGGAGAAACGCGATCGCTAACAACATCGGTTTAGAAATAAATAGTTAAATAATTTCCAATTCGAAATAATAGGAGAAAATAATTTAGTCGTTGTAACAAGATAAGAAAGAGAGTAAAATATCTAGAGAAATAATTAATAAACATTAATTTGATATAGGAGTAAGATAGAAATAAATAGAAATAGAGTAAAACAAAATCAGGAATTCTAGCAAGAGAAATATAATAACGTTAGAAGAAGAATCTAGAATACTAATAATGAAAATATTGGGAGAAGAATAAGAGTTCAACATATTATTAATTTTGGAGAAGTAAAGTTAGATTTGAACTCTTAAAGTGAAGGGTAATTTAATAAGAAGAAGTAAAATTGGATTTGAACTCTTGAAATTAAGAATAACTAATTAAAAAGTAAGTAAAGATAGATTCGAACTCTAAGAATCGATTTAACATAATCAGTCTTTAGGTTCTAAAATAAATATTTAGACATTAATGTCAGTAGGAAAATAAAGAAACGTATATTAGTAATCTAATGAATAAAAAGGAATAATCGTTTAACTCCCTTGGGCCTACTACTAATCCTAAAGTCGGTGTTATCCCCAAAATCTTTACCCTCTTTTAAACATGAACAAGGTTTTTCTAAAGTCTGTGCATGGCTAAGGGTAAATTGTCATTTTCATCCAATCTTTTGTTTAGGAGAAAATAGGGGCTTAAGATGGTAAGATATGAATTGTAATATCGTGAAACTTGAGAAAGATGGTATAAGAAATAGGAAGTCATATTGGCATAGTGGTAAATGAGGTGAAGAAGGTTCAAGAGATTGATGGTTTGAGGCTAAGAAGAACAAACATTTTTTTACATTAAGCAGTTTTATGTTCAGTTTTCTTCATAATGATTTTTATTTTCTTTTTTCTAAATTGTATCTTTTTATTTTTGACGAGTAGTTTATTTCCCAAAATAAACAAAAAATAGTTTTCGAAATTCAAAACAACCACGTTTTTGTTGGTACCTATTAACCCTTTTTTAAAGATTATTTTTACTTTTGTTTCATACTTCTTATCCCTTATTTCTATCTTAACTTAGTTTTCTCTTGATAACTTTCTCCTTTTTTAAAATTCAAAACGATTCTACTAACGATTTGAATTTCTTCTTTTCTTCGTCTTTTGATCATCCGTTTTTGTGTTCGCACTGGAATGGGAAAATATTGTATTTGCATGACCATCTTCCATTCATTTTCAGCATTTATCCCTTATTCTTCTAGTAATCAGTTTATTTAATTTTTTTCAAAATTCAAAATTAAAAAAAACAAAACCAAAATCTTTTCTATTTTACGAGTAGTTTATTTTGCTAACCAAACAATGTTTTATGAAACTCCTTCATTTTTGTGAAGTGACTTTGAAAATTTTACTCGTTAGTAGTTTAGTTATTTAATGTTTTCTTTTAGATAAGTTTTTACTTTTCTTTTCAATTTTATCTCTCACTTCCTATTAACCTGTATGTTTATTTTCAAATTCATAAAGTTTGTTAAGTTGTTAAGATTCTTGAGCCTCTTATTGATCTACCTTTCAGCTATATAATCATTCCATACTCCTATTACAAGGGGGACGACCAGATACCACACGAGTTTGCTATTTACAAGATGCTTTCTATACTTTGTCTTTGCAGTGTATCAGTCACTGCTACCATGGTCTATCCGCATCGTCAGTACCCCCAAATCAACTCCCGCTAATCATTGCCATTGTTCCCAAATCGACTCCCGCTGATCATTGCTATTGTTGTTGTCCCACTCACATCTCAACCCCGTCAAAGATCAACACGCTTGGGCTCGGTATGCCACCATCATCATCACATTTGACCAATACCATCACCGGTGTCGCATCTCTGCTAGCAGCACCAGGTCACCATTATATCTTCCTCCATCTGCTAGCTCATCATTTCCATTTACCACCAATGCACAAGCTCCATTTAATCCACACTACAATACATCACCGCCATTACCAACGACCACTTACTTCTCCTAACATTAATATTAGTATACACAGCTTGTCAATTGAGATAATGAAGAGCTCCCTCATCTCTCCTCTCCACTACCTTCCAACCTTTCTCCTCCCCTCCCTGCCACCATGCTCACCAACTCCCAACTGCCTCTAACTCAGCTAGCCACCGCAACTCCACCCACTCAGCCAACACTCAAACATCAACACTTATTCCACCGCAACCCTGCCTGCTCAACCACCACAAAAACCTCTCCCCCCATTGCCCGACCTCCGTAAAAGCGCACTCCCCAATACTCAGTCGATGGCAACTGACCTGCGCTTCCCCAATACCAAGGCAACCACATGGTCAGTACCTGGAGCAACCGTCTTTGCCGACAACATCAGCCCATCCTCAAGGGTTGGATCATTACTAAGAGTATTCAACAAATATGGACCCATGGTGGGTATTTAATTACCCAAGACTCTGAGGATCCGGACGAAAACTAGATACTGCTTCGTGGAGTATGCAACGAAAGAAGACGCAGACAAAGCTATCAGTGAAACCAACAGAATAAGAGTGGACAGTCACTGTTTTCAAACTCAGTCGGCAATAACTTGGAAGCCTATATCAGGCACACCACCTCCTCACTATCGGTGGAGACCGAAGAACCCAAGTTTTTTTTAATAGGAAACTAGACAAGAGCACAGACAACGATCTCCCTCACCACCACCCCAGCAAACACCTCCCCAAGACCCACCTAGGCGCACAGAAGGTCATATAAGCCTAGAGGTCCCACTACACATGAAAGAAAAACTTGACCGAAGCATAGTCCTCAACTCCAGCACTGACTCAACTGCTGAAGAAATTTTGGAAAAGCTCGGAGAATGGGGACAAAACATCGAAAACCTCATATGCTTATCCTAGTCGAGATTCATCATTATCTTCAAATCACACGAAAATGCCGACAACTTCAAAAAGTCCACAGTAGGGCCTCAACACGGATGGCAAAAAAAGTTTTGGCACCCCACAGACCAAATGGCAAGATGACGCGCCTCCATCACTATTAGAGGTATTCCAATACAGGCATGGTCAGAAACGACAGTCCACACAATTACTCGACACCTAGGAAACACAGTATCTATTAACACGGACATGCGTCGACTACCAAGGTTCTTGGAGGCCAATGCTATAATGGAAACAAAATAGATGTCGATTATCAATGAGGAACAGACGGTGGAGGTTGAAGGCGTGATCTATAATGTCGGTATAATCGAATATTGGTTGAAAGACTTGTTGGAACACAATCAAGAGAATAAACACGACCTGCCACCGCAATCAACGGAGCAGAAGGTGGCCGAAAACCATCAAGAGCAGACAGCCCAAACGATGTCGTCCCAAGAGAAGACCTTTGGACCACTAGACCATACGACACTATTCTTGTCCCCAGCGGCGCAGGAAAACACAAATACAGTCGGTTCACACTCTCAGGAAACGACGCCGTTCTCGCCCCCAGCGACATAGAAATAGGCAAATACGGTCATTACAAACTTTCAAGAAACGACACCGTCCGTGGCCGACACAATCATTCACAGCCTAGCCGGCATTCCAATCGTTACCATCCATGTTGGAAAGGGGAAGGTGCCTAACCAGTTGGTATTGTCGACAAAAGGTAACTTTATCAATCTCCCCGAGGAAATCCCACGTATGGTAAGCCCCCCATCTTCGCTGAGTTTCTCCTAAAAGGAATAAATGTTTGCATGCAAAAAGTGTTCCTCGAGACGCACACTGATCCCAATACCAAAACAAACTCAATCATTCACCTCTAATACACACAGATACAATCAATGGTTTGAGGTAACAGTTGCCCTGTAGAAGCCCAATCATCACCCCTTTCATCTCTCACTCCAGGTTCACAACTCCCCTACACATCATCCTCCTCTGCCGCCCAAAAAATAACTACTCTTCCTAAAAAATTCTCCCAATCATTGGAAAACAGCCCAGACTACCTACACCTTCACACACTGATCCAGCCAGTAACCCAATCATCCCCTTTTCCTCCTCCTCAACTCAGCCAACTACACCAGACAACTCCCTTAACCCCATCATCTCCTCAAAACTTCTCTCAATCACCGAAAAACAACCCAGACTCCCTACACCTACACACACCGATCCTACCAGTAACTCGGTCATCCCCTGTTCCTTCTCCTCAACTCAGACAACTACACCAGAGAACTCCCTTAACCCCATCATCTCCTAGAATAAACCTCGAAGTCCACTTGTCCCCAGACCACAACCCCACTCCCCCATCCTGTCTGAGCTGTTTCGAACCCCGTCCTCAGATATCACCGTACAGAAATGCCTTGATTTTGGCAGGAAACTGTGATGCCATTGCCCTGATCCTGAGATAGCTCAGGAAAACTTCACACATATCCCAAGGAGAAGTAAAAGAGTAGAAGAGAAATAGAGCAGCCAACACAATGCCAAACCTCATCTGCTTTCAAAATCTTAGAGGAATAAACAGAAAGGAGAAGTGGTCCCTATTCCAAAGGGAGGTTCGGAAAACCGGCACAAACATAATAGCTATCCTGGAAACACATCGAGCACAACCCGTAGATGATAGACTGGGACCATGGGGACCGATCAACAATGCAAACTCTATACAAGTCCCCACTGACGGAGGCTCAAGAGGGCTAATATTATTATGGAATCCAAATACAGTCAAAATATCAAACCTACTTAACGGCAACCGCTGGATAGCAGTCGAGCTCGACTGGCCCAATGTTACTTTCACAGGATGTGGCGTCTTTATTTACATTCCAACACAGGCGGATGCCAGACGGAATATGTATTCGGAAATTTTGGGACTCAATCTCAATAGACCCATACTTATAGTGGGAGATATGAATGAAGTAGTCAAAGGCAGTGATAGGAAAAGGGGGAATGACCAGATTCGCACAAGAGGTATGGAAGATTTATGTGATTGGATCCAGCATATGAGCCTCATCGAAATCAACCTTCTTGGAGCCAAGTATACATGGAGAAATAAAAAGTCAATGAGCCGAATAGACCGTGTTTTCGCTCAAGCAGATTGGCTTGTCGCTTTCTCCAGACTCAGCCTAACAGCACTCCCTTGGAGCCTTTCAAACTACAGACTCATGAAGATCACTCTACAGGAAATTAACTGGGGCCCGAGACCATTTCGCGTACTCAATGGCTGGCTCAAACACAAAGACTTCAAACCATTCTTCAAAACTATGTGGGCAAAAATTGGAAACAAGCAGCTTGGGACCAAACTGAGAGAAATCAAACAGCCGCTCCGCCAATAGAACATCTATGTATTCGGTCACATTGATAATCGACTAGATCAAGTAGTAGCAGATCTGGCGTAACTCGATTCAACGACGGAAAATACCACTGCAGATGAGTCCACACTCGTACGCCGCACTGAGTTGATTAATGCTATCTGGCATATTCTAAGGGAAAAGGAGTGATACTGGCGGCAACTTTCTCTAGAGTAGTTCATCAAAGAAGGCGATCAGAATACCACATATTTCCATCGCAAGGCTTCCATCAACCGACGTAACAACATGATCACCTCCCTCCAAGTTAACGGGGCAATGACGTCTGACCCAAAAACCATACAGACGGCAATCCACAAATATTACCTTGATCTTTTCGTGACAAATCCCCAGTCTGGTTCTACCCCCCCGCTATCCTGCCGCGTTCGACTCACAGAAGTAGAAGCATCCTCTCTCACAGTCCGGCCAACACTAGGGGAAATCAAAGCAGCAGTATGGTCAGTGGACAATAACAAGTCGTCGGGATATGATGGCCTGAATTTCAATTTAATCAAAGGGTTATGGAGCATAATCGGGCAAGACTTCTCAAACTCTGTCCTCAGTTTTTTTGACTCAGGCAAGTTACCTAGAGAGTGCAATATGACCTGGCTAACACTCATCCCAAAAGTCCACGGGGCTACTCGAGTTGAGGAATTTCGGTCTATTAGCATGATCGGAGCAATTTACATGGTCATCTAAAATTCCTCTCCTCCCGCATGAGTCAAGTCATGGATAAGTTGATTCAGGGCACCCAAACAGCATTTATAAATGGCAAGAATATCATGGAAGGGCCTCTTATCACAAGTGAAGTCGTCTCATGGCTTAAAAGTAAAAAGCAAATGGGTATTCTACTCAAAATTGATTTCACAAAAGCTTTTGACTGTTTATCATGGGCATTCATTAACCTCATGCTTTTCTTCCTTGGATTCAACGCCACCTGAAGAGCATGAGTGGAAGAATGTATTACAACTTCACAAATATCCATCCTCATTAACGGCGTCCCCTCCCCATCTTTTAAACCAAAGAGAGAAGCCCGACAAGGTGACCCCCTCTCACCTTTACTCTTCATCTTAAGTGCGGAAGGATAGGGGTGGTTATTGGAAGAGGCAATCTATGAAGGTAGTCGGCAGGGAATCCAACTTGGTCGAGATAATATTGTTCTCTCACACCTTCAATACGCAGATGACACAATGATTTTTTGCACACCAAACCGGGGCGAACTAGAAGCAGTGAAAATGTGCATATTAATCTTCTCCAAAATGTCGGGTCTGGAAGTAAACTGGTCTAAATCAGCAGCATACGTGGTTGATCCAACAGAGCAGACCCTCTCTCACGTGAGAAATATTTTAGGCTGCCGAATCGAAAATTTCCCCATGACATATTTGGGATTCAACATTGGTAGTAGCCCACAGCGACAAGCAACGTGGAAACCAGTCTTGACCAAAATCTCCAACCGCCTTGTAGGGTGGAAGTCCTCCTCCCTTTCTAGAGCGGGACGCCTGATGCTCATTAAATCCGTCCTTGATAGCCTCCCGCTATACTGCCTCAGTCTGTTTAAAATCCCACGAAATGTCCCAAAACAGATAAACAAGATACAATGACGCTTCTTCTGGGGTATTGGAAATCATAGAGGGCTACCCCTACTTTCTTGGAGTACACTCATGAGGTCAAAGGACGACGAAGGACTGAGGATAACTGACATAGAACAAAAAATGTAGCACTCCTCTTCAAGTGGTGGTGGAAGTTTCAACAAGATGATGGTAAGATGTGGAAAAACATAATATGTTTAATCTACGATGTTGATATCCGACTGCCAATCACTGATCCAAAATGGCAACAAGTTCGACAGAAGGGGGTCTGAAAAAACATAATGTCAATCTTAGCGTGGAATCCGACACATGCTCACGTCATGGCAAGGGGAATCAAATGGATAGTGGCTAATGGAAGATGAACCCGCTTTTGGCTTGACGTCTAGGTTGGGACTCAACCTCTACAGAACCGCTTCTCTCGACTGCTCTCTGTCTCAGAGCAGAAATACGTACCTATCTCCTCAATGGGGCACTGGACAGGTAATTCATGGCATTGGACTCTACTATGGCGACGACAACTGTTTCTTTATGAGCGGACACAAGTTAAGCAATTATTAGTAGAAATTGATGGGGCTTTCCGCTTCAGACCTGACGTAGAGGACCAACTGGGCTGGTTACATTCAAGAGAAGGATACTACACCTCAAAATCTTTTTACAAAGCAGTGCTCGACATGAAACAAGTGGATAAAACCGTATGGTGCCGTACTTTCTGGCTCAAATTGGCACCCCCCGTGAATTGAGCTTATTGTATGGCTATTCCTACATGGACGTTTGCAAACCAAGGACCTTCTCTTTGCCAAGAACCTAATCCCCCTGAACTAACTCAGATGCCCTTTCTGTTTCACTGCCGTTGAGACAACAAACCACCTTTTCCTTCACTGCAAAGGCACTCGTAACCTATGGAGCCAGATACTAGATTGGTGGGGAATCTACTTCACCTTCCCATAGACTGAACTTGCATGTTATCAAGCTTGGAAAGGTATGATAGGATCCCGACGCAAGTACAGGTTATGGTCATCAACTCTGTTACATGCCATTTGGGCAATATGGAACCTGCGCAACAAAGTTATTTTTGATGGTATTACCCCCGACTGGACTTCTACGACTGACACGGTGAAAAGATTGAGTATCGAATGGTGCAGATCACATATTTCGTTGCCTCCACACATAGTGTTATCATCTCGAAATCTTTTTACACTTTTGTATGAACGCTAGTTTTGTTATGTTTTCCTTCTGCACCTTGCTGTAGCTCATAATCCTAGGCGAGAAGGGCTGATATAGCAATAGTATTGCCTATATTTATCTGGTTCTTACCAGCAACTTATAAAAAAAAAAACATCACCACCATTACCAAAAACATTTGACCTTCACCTCATCCTTGTCCTATTGTGAGCCTATACATTTGCTCTACTACTGCTGTCCACTACGGCCATCTCCGATAGTCACCGACACCATTATTGGCTCCTCTTTCTCTGCGTACAGCTGTAGCCTCCACAGAACGCTGCTGCCATGCATCACTAGCTGTCTGTGTCTTCCAGTGAAACAAAGTAAAGAACGTCTCTTTTTCGAACACATCAGGGCTTGATCTCGACGACTACACACCAGTCTACCATTTCCATCCATTGACGTGAGCATAGAGAGGAGCTGCATAACTTTTGTTTGTCAAAAATCGTTGCAAGCCCCTGCTTATCACCTATGTTCGTGTTTTTTATCCACGATAAGTTATTGCCAGAACTAACTCCTCGGTTGAAATGGGAGTTGTTCAATCATCATACGGTCTATTTTTCACCGCTTTGGTATGCTGCAGTTCTTCCCCAATGGCCATGAGTCGAATGAGAAGGATAAAAAGTAGTGGTGTCTTATTGTCGTTATCTTCCTTTTCATAAATTATTTATGCTTGTGCGCTAATGATCAAATTAGCAATGGTCAAGATCTTTTGTCGAAACAAAATTGAAATAAGTGGCCGATAATATGCATGTTAATTAGGAGTGCCCATGACTTTTGTTTTTTTTTTTCCCTCATTTCAGCCATTTGTTTAAGAAATTTGGATATTGGTTTTTTTTATATAGATGTGAAATTTCAAAAAGAAGTCTTTACAAACCCATCGTACCATTTTAATAAAAATGATAATGTCATAAATCGTTTAGCTTTAGAGTTATAATAGTAAAGGCAAAGTAAATTTTTAAGGGTAATGAAAGAATTTGAACCCTTAAAAATTTCATACCAAGCCCCCGGACCCGAAACTCTAAAAATTATAACAACATTTCCTTTCCTCGTTTAAAAGGTTAAAACTTAGGTGGCGACTCAATTAGGTTTGTGTGTGCCAGTTAGATTAATTAAACTTTAATTTTATAATTTAGGTTTAGTTATTCTAATTACAAATCGAACCTTGAAGCCTTAAGCTAAATACTTAAGGGTTCAAAACCTACGCCCATAGTCGGACTATACTTCTGTATCATAATTATCCTAATATAAGGTTCCTCCTCCTCATGCCAATCATATATTATATCTATTCTAACTCGAGAATTCACAGGTATTTCAACAACAATGATGCAGACAATGATATGGACGAAAGGATGATTCCTCCTTGCCACATAACCTATTCTAACAGTGGTGTTGAAAGTGCTATGGAGATCTCAGCGGCTAATGGGAACAGCAGTGTGGCATCTTTGTTTCCATGGAATTGTGGGACAGTCAGGGAGTAGCTACAATGCACATGATGGTGGAATGATGCAGTCCATCCCAACTCTGGGTAATTAGCAGCTGATGAACCTATTGAACCAAATAACACTAGGAGCCATGAGAGGGACCAGTAGGCCTCCATAAATCTAGATGCTAGCTCGTGGCTCTATTACCACTAGGCCAAAACCACAAACTGGTCCATCTATCGAGGGGGATGCAGAATTCTACAGGGATATAGCTGATTACTTACAAGGAGGTAGTGGTGGGGGAAACCCAAACAGAAGGAAAGGAAAAGAGCCTACACTGGTGATGGAGGAAGTAGCAAGAAAAAATCTAGAAGAAGTGCAAAGGGAAAAGCAGGGGATGTTGCTAAGCCCTTGGGGAATGTGGAGGAGAACCTGGTGGACAAGTTTACTAATTTTGAGAAGATGATGCACGAATTCCATACCACTGCATCTGCCCTTGATGCTATTATTGGTGTTGATCAGGCTGCTACTATTTTGAGGGGTGTTCAAGGTCTATCTATTCGTGAGTTTACATTTGCAATCACAACATTAAACCATAGGGAGAACAGACAGGGGCTGCAAAATTTAAGGAATAGGTACATCTGGTTCATCTTCACAATCGTATTCATCCTTATCAACAACACCAACAACCCCAACTATCTATCTTTTACTCTGCAACACAATAGACCATCTGGGGTTACACAGATCACTGAAGTAAAACACTTGCTTTGCCTTTGACGCAACAATAAATGGTTCATCAGTAGGAGTCATTAAGTCAACTAGCTTCATACCATGTTCCTTCTCACGATAACCGTGTTTGTTATCCATCCATTTGCAACGAAATACACAAGTTTCATAACTAGTGTAATTTAAGACCTATATATCTTCAATAGCACCATAATATGCATTTTCAGTGTATTACAACTTGTACGTGCAAAAATATCTTGTGAAGTGATAAGATGTACATCACTGTTCTGGTTTGTCAGTTTATGATCTTGGCGTTCAGTGTAAAATGAAAATCCATTTACAACATATCCTTCATAAGACACACATTGAGATTTGGACCGAGTGCCAACTGATACTCGCAAGCTCTCGTGATGCGTCCCTGACGTGTCGTGAATGTATCATGGACTCTAATAAAACTTGATAGACGAGAGGCAACTATTAAACTGGAAAACACATTTCGATTAAGAATTTACACACAGAAAATTCACTCAACCTCCCTTGCCCCACACACGGACTCCCAGGACAGTTTCGACTTTACCCCTAAAGTCGCCAACCCTCTCCTAACTATCGGCCTACGGTTCATCGACCTTTCCCTGACATGTCGTCCTATCAAATACCCAATGTATTGATACTCTAACCCAGTCCTCACTAGCTCACCAAGTCTCTAGCACTTACACACACTCCTAAGTCTGATGCACACTTGCCCAGATTATCTCTATCTTTTCTTTCGTACATGGCTTATCTTAGAAGGAACATTAAGGCACATATTTATACAAGTTAATTGAGATTCCAACTAACAACCTAGGAGTTGTAGACTATATGAGTAGAATACTCATTCTTCTACAAATATAATATCCGCACCCTATTGTAGATTTTCGTCCAACTTGATCTAGAGCCACCAGCACATGCGTTACCTTGTGAATGGGCAAGTTGGCGGCGTGTCTCCCCAAGTGGTCAGTCACCACTTGCACACTTCAACTTGTCTGAACATGTCTGGCTCATTAATGCTCATAAATGCTCGCTTCTGAAGTATTACGGCTATGTAATGATGTTCATCAATAGCTGTTGCTTATCTTGTTATCTTGCACATTAATGAGATACACCTTTTGTCGTGTGTTTGTCATGAGCAAGTTGCTTGTGTGGTTGTGAATAATCTGAGTGAGTTTGTCGACGTTGCAAACTCCGTTTGGTCCTTGTTTGATGTCTGATGTAAGAGATATGTGATGGTGTGGTTTTTAGCATAGAGGACCATTTCATCATTGTCGTTTCCTCACTCAGACATTTCATTTTCAGCTACTTGAAGGGCTATGCCTTTCCCTCTATCTCTTGATGAGCTTTCCGAGTTTCTATGTTGTAATTTTAACTCGAAAGCCATTAGAGATCCTAGCATGTCTGCCAGAGACATCTTAGAGAGATCATGCACTTCTTGCATGGCATTGACTTTGCTATCAAAGGAGACAGGGAGAGATATGAGAAACTTCCAAATTTGATCCTCGTTTGAGATAGTTCTTCCAAGCACCAACATTTCGTTGATCAGCTTAGTGAACCTTGTATGTATTTCAGAAATGCTCTCTTTTTCTTCGTTCTTAAATATCTCCCAGTGAGTGAGTAGCAACTCAATGCGGGTCTTTTTGATCTCATCATTCCATTCATAGGTGACCTCAAGAGTTTTCCAAATCTCTTGGGCCGTTTTAGCTGAAGCAATCATTGAGTATTGCTCAGGTAGTAGTGCACAGTGAAGTATTCTTACAGCTCAAGCATTGAATATCAGCTTCTTGTTCTGCTCATCCATCATGTTGTCGATAGAATTGTCTTGTCCTTGAGGATTTCGGAAGGTGTACTCTCCATGTGTTATCACCCTCCACATTCTTGGATCGTCAGACTTGATATGAAACTCCATCTTGTTCTTCCAGTGAGTGTAGTTGTCTCCATTGAAGAGTGGTGGTCGATTTGGTGTAGAACCTTCTTCTGCTGCTAGAATGCTTGCATGAGACATCTTCATCATCTTCCAAAGCAGTTAGCTTTCTAGAAGAGACTCATTCTGATACCAATTGAAACTCGCAAGCTCTCGTGATGTGTCCCCGACGTGTCGTGAACGTATCGTGGACTCTAATAAAACTTGATAGACGAGAGGAAACTATTAAATTGGAAAACACATTTTGATTGAGAATATACACACACGAAATTCACTCAACCTCCCTTGCCCCACACACGGACTCCCGGGACAGTTTTGACTTTACCCCGAAAGTCGTCAACCCTCTCCTGACTATCGGCTTACGGTTCACCGACCATTCCCGAACCTGTCGTCCTATCAAATACCCAATGTATTGATACTCTAACTCAGTCCTCACTAGCACACCAACTCTCTAGCACTTACACACACTCCTAAGTCTGATCCACACTTGCCCAGATTATCTCTATCTTTTCTCTCGTACAAGGCTTATCTTAGAAGGAACATTAAGGCACATATTTATACAAGTTAATTGAGATTCCAACTAACAACCTAGGAGTTGTAGACTATATGAGTAGAATACTCATTCTTCTACAATTATAATATCCACACCCTACTGCAGATTTTCGTCCAACTTGATCTGGAGCCACCAGCACACGCGTTGCCTTGTGAATGGGCAAGTTGACGGCACATCTCCCCAAGTGGTTGGTCACCACTTGCACACTTCAACTTGTCTAAAATTGTCTGGCTCATTAATGCTCATAACTGCTCTTTTCTGAAGTATTACGGCTATGTAATGATGTTCATCAATAGCCTTTGCTTATCTTGTTATCTTGCACATTAATGAGATACACCTTTTGTCGTGTGTTTGTCATGAGCAAGTTGCTTGTGTGGGTGTGAATAATCTGAGTGAGTTTGTCGATGTTGCTAACTCCATTTGGTCCTTGTTTGATGTCTGATGTAAGAGATATGTGATGGTGTGGTTCTTGACTGCTTGCGTCTTGCTAGAAGTTCTCCGGAGCTCTCGCCAACAGGTGCCCGACTGGTAGAGCACATGTCGTGGATTGAGCACACTTGCAACCTTGCGTGCTAAGCCACTAATGACTTAAGTGCGCTTGCTAAGCCACTCATGACTTAAGTGCGCTTGCAACCTTGCTTGCTAAGCCATTTATTCACTTGTCTATCTAAAATCATGAATCTTGACAAACGCATTAGATAGATAACACAAGGTTTGCTATCATCAAAACTAAAGGATCTTGTATTAACAATTTCCCCCTTTTTGATGATGGCAACCTATACACTTATTATGTACTTGGCAATCAAGTATTGAGAGATTCCCCCTAAGAAGGATTCCCCCTGAGTTTATTAAGGGTTTTTAAGAATGAAAGAATTTTAACGAATGATAGCATAAGTGACAGCTTTTATGTTATGTCATTGATAGATAAGATTTCATTCAGATGATACATAATACAAGGACGATAGACATACTCTCACAAGTACATATACTTTTCTTTCCCTCTTTGCCATACAGTAAAATAGGGAGCAACTACATGACGTAAGATGTTGTAAATACCATGACATTCCATAGATCACAAACTACAAAATATGATCAAGATAATCTAGATGGAGTGACATAGTTGGGTATCCCATTCATAATCCTCTGAGAAACCGGCTTTGATCCAAGAAGGTTTGGCTTTGGGTGCGGTGATCAAAGGTGATTCAGCTGTGGTTGAAAGGCACTAGTGGAAAAAATGTTTTTAACCACGGTTATTTGGCCTATATACCACGGTTAGGAACCGTGGTTTATGCTCGCATCGTATATTCACAAATTGAGATATACCACGGTTCGCAACCGTGGTTTAAAGTGAGCAAAAAAACCACGGTTTCTCGAAACCGTCGTTTAAGACCCCTTCTCCAGCGAACATACACTGACTTTATACCACGGTTGTGAGTCTAAACCGTGGTATATAGTGCATTATAAGTGACGGTTTTACTTAAAACCGTGGTATAAAGTCTATAGAAATCAACAATAAACCACGGTTATATGTAGAACCGTGGTTTATAGTCTGCGATTTTTTTTTCCAATTCGCCGGCGCTTTAGCGCCGCCGCCTCCGATATTTCTCAACAGAGAGCGCAAACAGAAGAGAATGAACAGGCCAGAACATGTATGTTACTTGTTTGTGTATTAGGGTTGCTAAATAATGAATGAAGTTTACATTATGTTCCTTGTTCGTCGGTAGGTTGCAAAATTACCGTGAAAGAGATGAGAGAGCGGGCGAAGCTCGGTAGGGTTGCACAAAATTACCGTGAAAAACATTGTTCGCCGGCGATTTATTACAGAGGCGCAGAGCATGTCCTTGTTCGCCGGTTTGGTTTGCAAAAATTACAGAGGCGCAACATGTGTTCCTTGTTTTCTGCAGACTATTATTTTCTGAGTGGTTAAAACTGGTGTAAAATTAAAAGAAAAGAAATTAAAACTCAAATTATAAACGTCGGGCTGCAAACAAATCCCAGTCGTAGTTAGTAAAACAAGTGTCGTATCCACAGGGAGATTGTTCAATTTATCCTAGTCTTGGTAGTTACTTAAAAACTGTAAAAAGGGGTTTAGCCGGAGGCAAGCTTGATTTGTTGTTTGATCAGTGCAAATATAATAAAAACAGTAAAAAGGTGAATTAAGTGATGTGAATGGAAAAATGTATCCTAGGATAGCGGGGGAATTTCCTAAATTACTTAAACATATTTATAACCTTTCAATTATTTATTGCCTATTAGAGTTAATAATTGTCAGTTACGAACTCTTAATAAAAGCCTTAATATTTTCCTGCTCAGTCCGGAGTGTAAATATCAAGATTAATTCCTTTGTGGTACCTAGACTATCTCAAAATCATATGTTGATAGTTACCAAATAAATGTAGTCGTTTGTCGCGCAAACATTTAGCAATATTAGTTGAAAGGAATTAAAACAAGTTAAATGAGAGAAACAGGTGATAAATATTAATTTACGTAATATTAGAAATCAAACCCCCATCCTAGGATACAAAGAAAATTACTCAGACATTAACGGAGATAAGAAGATTACACAGATAGATTTTGACATTAATTCAGAGGAAGAACTGGTCTGCTCTCCTCTCACTGCTCTTCTATTTCTTTTGTTACTGCGTGAGTGTGGAATGATGTGGTGATACGGGAGGAATAAAGTGGAAGCGAATGGATGAGTGTGGTGAAAATTTCTTCAGACTCCCGTCGTGCGTGGTGTGTCTTTATGCAGTTAAGGTGGTGGGTTTATATAGAGGTTTGGATCCGTACGAATTTGATTGCAGATGAAGAAGAGCATTGATTGCTTCATTGATTGCGCAGGGGACAGACTGAATACGCGTGCGGAGTAGATGGATAAGTTGCGGGCGAGTCGGGCGAGTTGCAGAGGACGACGGCGCGAAGAAGATACTGGTCGCGACTGATAATTAGTCACGGTTACTGTTGGTGTCCGCCTGATGGTACCGCCCAATAAGTGGCGGTTGTGTGCCTCTGGTCCGCCTGTGGTACCGCCCAATAAGTGGCGGTTGTGTGTGTGGTGTCCGCCGGGCGGTAGCCTGTGTGTTGTCCGCCTGTTAAGAGGCGGTACCCTCTGTGTTGTCCGCCTCGCGGTTGCCTATGCCTCGTCCGCCTCGCGGTTGCAATTGATGGGTGCGGACGTCTCAGCCCCTTCTCATCCGATATTATGTATACTATATATTTATATATATATAACAATCTTCAATCGGCTCTACATTCTTCGTTATAAGTCCGTTTTCTGAGCCGTTTGCGTCTACGCGTTCGTCTCTTTGTCTACTTCACTCCCGGCTTGGTTTTCCTCATGTTAAACCAATAATTTTGTGAGATAAACAATAAAACATAAACTAGAGGAAAACTAACCGAAGTGGAGAAATGAGCAAGAAAAGTGCTAATATTATACATGAAATACACCTATAAATCATGCTCATTTGGACACTTATCACACCCCCACACTTATCTTTTTGCTTGTCCTCAAGCAAAATCACGTACCCAAGTAGTAGGGAATGCTCAATATTAACAAATATTATTATGAAGGGTAGGATAAAGAAGTCAATAGTACATGATCTTAAACTTTTTAGAGGAGTGTGATCCATCACCTACTGGTGGCATAGGTGTACTCAGGGCAAAAATAAAAATAGAGTTTCGGGGTATGATCCGGAGTACTTCAATGCTTCTTGATTTAAGGTGACTTTGAGAACTTTTACCATGGCCAACTTCTCTCAAGAATGGGCATTGAGGAGAAAACAAAAGGAAAAATAGATTTATGCATTTGTTTCACTTTTGCATAAGAGATGAGAAGATAATATGTAGGCATCAAGCCTTTGTATTTAAGAACACTCAACTCTCTTGTTGGTTACCAATGGTGTCTCGCAAGTCCCTTATTTATTATATATTTTCTTTTTTTTGACAGAGAAGCACCCCTTAGCAATCCCTAAGAAAGAAGACAGAAAGAACCCCTGAGCAATAAAAATCCAACCATTTCAGATCATTTGGTCACACCGCATAAAAATGCTCCTCAAAAGTAATCAAAATTTTAAAATTTTTGTACATTTTGTACCATTTATCCCACAATTCATAACAATATTTATTCCTAAAGAGAACAACCCACAAAAAAGGGTCCACGATATTGAATTTGAACAAACGCAAGATAAGCAGAGAGATTAAGCATTTTAGCATAAAATGTCACCGAAAAGGGCACACTCCCCCATACTTAAATTGAACAATGTCCTCATTGTTCACCAGAAAAACAAGGGAAAGTTCAGAAGGCCTTTTCGGTAAGTAGATAAAATAGAGAGAACACGAAGCTCACGAATATTCATTTAAGCATATAAATTCTCCTCTGCATTTTTATTTAAATAAAAGCATAATTAAAGAAACTAGTACTCCCCTGATTATTTTTGCTAGCGTGTATTGGACTTCCCCCACACTTGAGCTTCAGCCTCAAGTAGCGTAGCTTGGTTGCGGTGTAGACATGAAATTGCACCTGCATAAGACACTAGAAGCAACCATACTATAAACGGGGTTAAAGTTAGCAAAAATAAAATTAAAGGGAACCTGAAAATTAAAACAGCATAAAAGCATATAAAAGATAAGTTCGTCCGGGTTGCCTCCCGGAAAGCTGCCCTTCTTTAACGTCTTTGGCTAGACGCTTTTCGTTAGATCGATCTGGGGGGTGGTTATGAGGAGTAGATCCAAAGCATGACTCGATGGTTTTTTTGAGAGTCCACCTGGATGCATGTTTTCTTTTCTTATCCCGCTCTTCGTCCGGGATTGGTGGTGGTACTCTGTAATAGACATGCCGTCTGGAAGGGTGATAAACAGAAGTGGGGATGATGATTGAGTCCCTTACGAACTTGAGATCTTTGGATTTGCTATCTGGAGATCTTCCTGATGCAAACTCCAGCTTTTCGTTATAAGCTTGAAGGGTGATTTCCCCTGGGCTACCCAAATGTGCACATCGGCTGTGGCAAGGAATGGTCGTCCAAGGATGAGAGGTGTAGTGGAGTTCTCTTCGATGTCTAGAATGACAAAATCGCATGGGAAGTATAAGTGCTCCACTTTAATGATAACATCCTCCACCACTCCGCTTGGGTATGTTACCGAACCATCTGCCAGTTGCAGGGTCATCTTAGTCTTTTTCATCTCTCCAATTCCCAGCTTTTTGAAAGTGGAGAGGGGCATCAAATTAATGGAGGCACCCAGATCGCATAAGGAGTATGGAAATGAGGTGCTACCAATTGTGACTGGAATGGTGAAGCTGCCCGGATCATTGCATTTTGATGGTAGTGGTTTTTGTAGAGTAGCTGAGCAAGCTACATTGAGAGGTACCGTACCGACTTCGGCCAATTTAGTTTTGTTGGATATGAGGTGTTTGAGGAATTTGGCATAGTTTGGCATTTTGGCAATGAGGTCGACAAACTGTATATTGACGTTTAGTTGCTTCAGCATTGCCAGAAACTTACCATATTCATTATCCAATTTCTGCTTCTGGAGTCGGTGAGGAAATGGTATAGGCGGTTCTTGTGAAGAAGGTTCTGAAGCTGGTGGAATAGTGAGGATGGTGGGAGATGTCTTTTCTACTGGGGCCTCAGCTTTTTCTTCACTATCCTCTTTGGATTCTTCTGATTGTTGCGGGATGTGAATCTCGTCGGTTTTCTTACCGCTTCTCAAGGTTATCGCCTTAACCTCTTCTCCTTCTTCTTCAAATTCGAGCTTCTCATTTTCATAACCGGCTACCAAGTGCTCAAGGTAGGTATTCTCAGATTGAATACGATTATTATAGACTTTGGCGGTGCTTTCAAGTTCAGCTACATTCCTTTTGGAAGTTTCGATTGCTACAACCCACTCTTGGAGGGAAGGGTGTAGTTCTGGAACTTTAGCTGTTTTAGCCACCTCCGTCTTTTCTTCATCGTGCTCCTTCACATAGATGCACTTGGCTTGCTCTCTTGGATTTGGTTCATTTTGGCTGGGGAGAGCCCCTGGCGGTCTTCGAGCAAGATGTTCTGCAAGTTGATTGAATTTACCTTCGATTTTCTGGTTGAAGGCTTCTTGTGCAGAGAGCTGGTTCTGAGTTATGGACATGAAACCCTTCATCATCTCTTTGAGTTCTGCGTTTGGATCAACAGAGGATGAAGATGGTTGTTGTTGTTGTTGAAACCTGGAGGGGACCTTGTGCTCTATAACCCATATTAGAGTTTGGTTGGGGTCTGTTCCCTGATAGGTTGGAATTGTTGTTCTGCCCTCCTTGGTTCTGATCATTATTTTTCCATGAGAAATTCGGGTGATTTCTCCATGGATAGTTGTTGTTGAGTTGTTGTTGTAGGAATTACCGGGGCGGTTTCCTATGAATTGTACTTCCTCGTACTGGCCTTTGCCTTCGCATTGATGAGTTTCATGAGGACCGGCGCATATGACACACTTCTGTAGGTGGAGCTGGTGGTGAACTTGTAGGTGGGGAAGCTATTGTTTTTACAATTTCGTTTTGTGATGTTGTTAGCTTTTCCACCATCTTTGCAAGGGACGAGATCTGAGCTGATAAATGATCTGTAGGCTCAACATGGAGTAGGCCTGCTGCTCGTGGCGTTCTTCCTTTGGATCGTGTCCACTGTCTTGTATTGCTCGTCATGGTTTCGAGAAGGTCCATTCCTTCTTTAGGAGATTTCATCATGAAACTTCCTCCTGCAGAGGAATTGACGAGTAGTCGGTTCCCATCATCCAGACCGTTGAAGAATGACAGGCAGAGGGATTGATCGTCAAGACCATGGTGGGAACTTCATTAGCATATCTTTGAATCTGTCCCATGCGTCGTATAATGTTTCTCCCGGCTCCTGACAGAAAGTGTTGATCTCACCGATCAATTGCCTTGTTCTACTGGTTGGGTAGTATTTGGCAAGGAATTTTTGGGCCATTTGCAGCCATGTGGTGATTGATCGGGAGGGAAGGCTTCGGTACCACCTGTTTGCTGAATCCGATAATGAGTGAGGAAATAGTTGACGGATTCTTTCTTTGACGTTGCCGGTCTGACCAAAGGAATTGCAGAAGTCTAGGAAGAGACTCAGATGATTTGGGGCTTCATCTGGGTTCGCTCCACTAAACTTGCCTAGATCCCGGACGGCGGTGATGTAGTGGTTTTGAAAACCCATCGTCCGGCTTCTTCTGGTGTTAGTTCAGGGAGAACTATGGCTGATGCTCTTCCTTCGGTATTCGGTTGGTGGTAGTCAGAGAGGCACGGTGTTCTGGTTGATTTGCATGGTCATTTCATTTATAACTTCGTTATTGGCCATGGCTTGGTTTCTCAGGTTTCTTTGTGCTTGTAATAAAGTGCGCTCGGGTTCGGGGCTCGGACTGATGGTGGAGAGCCTCGGGTTCGAGTATTTGGCATGCACAGAAGATAACTTGTGGTTTGTCAGAAGCTGCAAAATTAGTTAGTAGATAGAATAAGAAAGGCAGAGATATTGGTTAGGCTGATAAACAAACACAGATATATTTTTTGTTTTTTTTTTAACAAGAGTAAAATGACAGAATATTAAATGACAAGGGAAAGAAATGACAGAAAATTAAAGTTAGGAGTTAGTATACAGAAATTATAAGTTAGTAGTTAGTATACAATGGAAAGAAATGTTAAGGACAATGGAAATGAAATGTTAAGGACAATGGAAAGAAATGACAGGAAATTTTAAGTTAGTAGTTAGGGACAATGGAAAGAAAGGACAATGGAACGAAATGACAATGGAACGAAATGACAATGGAACGAAATGACAATAATATTAAGATGTTAGGAGTTAGATGTCCAAAGTCCGAAGTCAAATGTCCAAGTCAGGTCAGAAGTCCGATGTCCAATTCAGATGTCCGAGGTTAACAATTTAATAGTATTAACAGATTATTTTAATACAGCGAGTGAACTACCGGAAACTAGGGAAATTGATGGAATCAATCTCCCCGGCAACGGCGCCAATTTGCAGATGTTTTCTGAGTGGTTAAACTGGTGTAAAATTAAAAGAAAGAAATTAAAACTCAAATTATAAACGTCGGGCTGCAAACAAATCCCGGTCGTAGTTAGTAAAACAAGTGTCGTATCCACAGGGAGATTGTTCAATTTATCCTAGTCTTGGTAGTTACTTAAAAACTGTAAAAAGGGGTTTAGCCGGAGGCAAGCTTGATTTGTTGTTTGATCAGTGCAAATATAATAAAAACAGTAAAAAGGTGAATTAAGTGATGTGAATGGAAAAATGTATCCTAGGATAGCGGGGGAATTTCCTAAATTACTTAAACATATTTATAACCTGTTCAATTATTTATTGCCTATTAGAGTTAATAATTGTCAGTTACGAACTCTTAATAAAAGCCTTAATATTTTCCTGCTCAGTCCGGAGTGTAAATACAAGATTAATTCCTTTGTGGTACCTAGACTATCTCAAAATCATATGTTGATAGTTACCAAATAAATGCAGTCGTTTGTCGCGCAAAGCATTTAGCAATATTAGTTGAAAGGAATTAAAACAAGTTAAATGAGAGAAACAGGTGATAAATATTAATTTACGTAATATTAGAAATCAAACCCCCATCCTAGGATACAAAAGAAAATTACTCAGACATTAACGGAGATAAGAAGATTACACAGATAGATTTTGACATTAATTCAGAGGAAGAACTGGTCTGCTCTCGCTCTCACTGCTGCTCTTCTATTTCTTTTGTTACTGCGTGAGTGTGGATGATGTGGTGTTACGGGAGAGAAAAAAGTGGAAGCGAATGGATGAGTGTGGTGAAAATATTCTTCAGACTCCCGTCGTGCGTGGTGGTATTTTATGCAGTTAATGGTGTGGGTTTATATAGAGGTTTGGATCCGTACGAATTTGATTGCAGATGAAGAAGAGCATTGATTGCTTCATTGATTGCGCAGGGGACAGACTGAATACGCGTGCGGAGTAGATGGATAAGTTGCGGGCGAGTCGGGCGAGTTGCAGAGGACGACGGCGCGAAGAAGATACTGGTCGCGACTGATAATTAGTCACGGTACTGTTGGTGTCCGCCTATGGTACCGCCCAATAAGTGGCGGTTGTGTGCCTCTGGTCCGCCTGTGGTACCGCCCAATAAGTGGCGGTTGTGTGTGTGGTGTCCGCCCGGCGGTCGCCTGTGTGTTGTCCGCCTGTTAAGAGGCGGTACCCTCTGTGTTGTCCGCCTCGCGGTTGCCTATGCCTCGTCCGCCTCGCGGTTGCAATTGATGGGTGCGGACGTCTCAGCCCTTCTCATCCGATATTATGTATATTATATATTTATATATATATAACAATCTTCAATCGGCTCTACATTCTTCGTTATAAGTCCGTTTTCTGAGCCGTTTGCGTCTACGCGTTCGTCTCTTTGTCTACTTCACTCCCGGCTTGGTTTTCCTCATGTTAAACCAATAATTTTGTGAGATAAACAATAAAACATAAACTAGAGGAAAACTAACCGAAGTGGAGAAATGAGCAAGAAAAGTGCTAATATTATACATGAAATACACCTATAAATCATGCTCATTTGGACACTTATCATTTTCCAGTATGGCGAAGAGCATGCATGTTCGCCGGTGGGTTAAAAAAATTACAGAGGCGCAAGAGAAGAAGAAGAAGAAGAAAAGAGAAGAAGAAGAAGAAGAAGAAGAAGAAAAGAAGAAGAAGAAGAAGAAGAAGAAGAAGAAGAGAAGAAGAGCATTAGGTTGTAAAAGAGTGAGGAGAAAATATATATAATAAGAGAAAGTGAAAGAGCCGCGTTCATTTTCGGCGAAAATTTGAATTCCCGCGTAGACTATATACCACGGTTCTAACAAGGAACCGTCATATAAAGTTTTTTGACCATGACTAAAAACGACGGTTTTGACAAAACCGTGGTATATAGAAACCCTATATACGACGGTTCTCCAAGAAACGTGGTATATTGACTCCTGCATGTACTATATACCACGGTTGCCCTGAAAACCGTGGTATAAAACTAACCTATATACGACGGTTCCGGAAAAACCGTGGTATATGCGCTCTTGTATGCACCTTAAACGACGGTTTCTATTAGAACCGTTGTTTATAAACTTTAAACCACGGTTTTCCATTTAACCGTGGTTTAAACGCCGTCATTAAAAACATTTTTTCTACTAGTGAGGCCAGACTCATCAGAATCTATGGAGAACTCCATGCAATGTAGAGAACGTGATTGTGATAGAGTAATACTTGAGGTGATAGACCAAGCTGTGAGGGAGTCGGAATCTGGTTGAACATAGCTTTGGGCGACGTATTTCTTTGAGTGTTTGGTGGTCATAAACTTATGAATGGTGGAGTGAATGGTTTGCTCATTCGAGCTGGATGAGCTTTGTGGGTATTGAGCCATTGCATGAGATGATTGTGAGTGGTAAAAGGAGTAAGCAAGTTTTATAGACACTTTGGATATGCTCAACGACTGATCAGTGAGTGGCATTTAATGAGGTGCTACGTCTTCTGGGCTATGTTTGTAGGCTTTTTAGGTGTCAAGGTCCGACATTGGATTAGTGGAATGGATAGGACTAAATATCGCAGATCATTTTGTAACTTTTAATCAAGGAAGAAGCAGCCAAGACAATAAATTATTTCATACCCATCATAAGCATTCAAGTAACAAAAATCAGTTGCATTTTCATTAATGTCCAAAAGGAACTGTAAAACAGATAGTCAGAGGCACAATAGAGCATTTGATGGAAAAGAAAAATCTAGTCCTAACTCTAACTTTCATGGTTTCACTTAAGTCTCTAGGAGACAAAGAACGCTCAGGCTATGTGAGTATCTATAAAATCTATTGATCCTTGAACCATGTGATGAACACTTGGCTCAGTGGAGACAGCCTGCACAGCTATAAGAGTGACTCTTACTTGCTGAAGAACGTCCCGAGTTAAAGTATCCAGACTGGTCCCCGACGTGTCATGGACCAGTGAGAGACTTCTCTTTCTCTTGTGTCCTGAAGCCCTGGCTGATGGTCGACATTTGGACCGTGCTTCCTCACCCTTGGGGAGCTTCTGGATGGCCATAAGCTTATCCCCCTTAGTCTTTATCCCCATCTGGGATAGCATCTCAGAACAGATGCAGCCCTAAGCGGTGCGCGCGCACTCATGGAACCTATCGGTGTCCACTCCATTCTCTATGAGTGCCGCGGTGACCACTCCCCCGTGCACCAGACCTTGGTTTCACTTGTTGACTCTCATCTAGAGTGCGGAGAATCATGGCTGACAAATCGATCTTTTCCTTGGTCTTGAGTGCATATAGTAGTCTCACATCCCGTGCATTGACGATGTGAGTGCGCTGGTTCCTTGGGGTGATGTTGTGAGTGACGAAGCTGAAGAGAACCCTATCCGTGATGGACATGTCCCCGCATTGAAATTTTTCAGTGTTGCCCCTTTGTTG
Organism: Limonium bicolor; assembly: GCA_023374045.1. Lineage (NCBI taxonomy): Eukaryota > Viridiplantae > Streptophyta > Magnoliopsida > Caryophyllales > Plumbaginaceae > Limonium > Limonium bicolor. The sequence goes on along the minus strand of CM041780.1, from coordinate 82,495,181 downwards.
AGCAAGGTGACCATCTTTCCTCCTTGGTGTTTTCTAAGTCATTCCAGGTTGTTTCCTTGGGAATGACCATACCCTCTGGCTCTAGATTAAAGGTCTTGCAAATCCAAGACTTGAAGATCGTGATTTGAGCAGTTTGGACCGTTGAGTTGAGGTAGTCGTCATCTTCATTGCTTTGGAGTGGTCCAAGATATCTCATATGCTCCTTGAGCAACTCGGTGTAGACAGGGATATGCTCCTAGAATAATTCTAGCCATCCTTGGAACTCCAATAGCTCGATGATCTCTCCTAGGAGGTTCCTAGATTCAACAACAACACAAGGGACAACAAGATCAAGTTAAGGTATATTTCTATGATGAAAATCCTAGTAAAATTCCTTAAGGTCATTTTTGAAATTTAAGAGCTTCTAAATCCATATTCTCTTCATTATTTCATGAAGGAAACTTGGATCTACAATCATCCCAAGGTGTACAAAAAATTCCTTGTTAAATTCCTAAGGTAAATTCTTGTAAAATTTCTCAAAGTATTATTTATAAATCTTTGTTAGAAGTCTAACAAATGGATCTCCTAAATATATTTAAGGAGCCGAAAATTCTTTATCAAGGTAGCATTTGGGAGCTTGGAATTCAAGGAGAAATCAAGTACACGAATTGTCTTGATTTAAGGAGTAAGTATATATAATTAAGGTTTATTAAGTTTGAGTTTGAATTAAGCTTCAAACTTTGGTATAAAAATTATGTATAAAGCCTAACTAAATTAAGGACGAAAATCATAGGTTAAACTATCAAGAAAATAATTTATAACATATAAGGTAAGATTACTACCTTAAGGTATAAAATTGTGTCACAAAAATTAAATATGATACACATATTACTAAACCAAAATACCTAAGAATAAAATGCTCTATTTTGAATTTATAATCTTTCTAAGCCATTAGCATAATTTTTGGAAGTGTTATATGGCTTGTATACATTTATAAGTATTTATTATAAAGTTTAAATCAAGTTTTAAAAACTATATGGTAAAGTATTATTAAGGCCGAGAATGAAATGTGTTATTTGGGTGATTTTCGGAATATATAGGTGTATTAACTTATATTATAAATTTTGGGAGTATTAAAAATAGCTACAAGTATTTAAATGGCTAGTTTATAAAGTTATGTGGCTAAAATGTAAATTTTAAAAAGTTTAGAGTACTTATTGTAATTGCCGCGAATAAGAGGGTGGATTTAGTATATTTATGGTATAATATAAGGTAGGAATTAATATTATGAATTTCGGTGAATTTAAATAAGTGTTTAAGTGTTAAAATAACAAATTATAAAGTTTTGGGACTATTTGGTAATTATTGGAAAATTTAGAGGAGAAACCGAATTACATATGTATTATAGGTATATTAAAGTATTAATTATGAAATTAAGGCTTGGTCAAAGTGTTGACCAAAAACTTTGGGTTAAAATGATTTATGACATAAAATATTAAGTTTATAAAAGTTTGAGGGTGGATATGTAATTTATGAAAGTATAAGTGTTAAACTGAATTTAAATTGGGGCGAAAGTATAATTTGCAAAATTATAAGGACCATTTCGGTATTTAAAGAAATTAAATATTAAAACTATAATTTATAAGTTAATGTGTAACTTATATAAAGTTTCAAGGGCTAAAATATAATTATGGGAAAGTTTATATTAAACCGCATTGATTTAGGGGCGGGAATGTAATTTAGGAAAATATATGGGTTACTTTGGTATTTTAAGGAAATAAATATTAAAACTATAGGTTATAAGTTAGTATGTAACTTATATAAAGTTTTGGATTAAATTGTAAATAAAGGAAAGGTATATGTCAGGACCGAAAATAATTGTGGTCATATGGTAATTTATAAAAGGTAATATATTGGTTTTGCAATTTCCGAAAACTAATATGGGAATTTAGTAAATTATATAGGTTATACGGTTATTTGGCAATTTGTAAAAGCTGGAGTAATTGAATTGTAACTACCGAAAAGTTTATGGGATTAAACAGTAATTTATAAAAGTTGGTGAGATTAAATTATAATCACCGAAAGTTAATAAGGGTATTTGGTAAATTATAAAAGTAATGTGGTTAATTGATAAATTATAAAGAGTTATGTGTTCAAAATATAACTGCCAAATTTACAAGGTTAGTTGGTAATTTAATGATGAAAGGAATTTTAACTGGGTAATATAGTGTATTATGGTATATTATGGAGTATGATATAAAGTTTATAAAACAATTGTGGTTATGATAAAAATAACCAAAAGAATATAATATAGAGTTTATGAAATAATTGCGGATATAATAAAGATAACCAAATTATATTGGTATATGGAATAAGAGGAAATAATTATGGATATATAATTAAAGAGGTGAAGAAATATCATAATATGGGAATTCATTATCACATGTGGATACTACATAAAATAATGAACTGATGAACTATCTAGAACCACTGTTAAATAACAGGGAAAAATAAAAGATATACAGAGTTAGTATACTACAAGTATAAACTCTACAGTAACAGTACTGTATATTTAGTGAATAGTTATATTAATATTACCCGGTATTGCATGTTTATATAACAGCGTACGAGAAGGAACTACTGAACAGGAAATTGTCAAGCTAGCAGTTACTTGGTGAACGGTATGTTAATTGTGTGGTCTGAATGTCCTAAGGTTTATCCTAAGGTCCAGACTTTATGTGTTAATTGTTTAAGAGCGATATCTCTGATTTTATGTATATTGTTTTGTATACTGTATTGCTCAACACTGTGGCGTTTTATTTATACGCGAACGTCTTATGACTGGAAGTTTATACATCTAAACTGGAACAAGACTAACTGACCTTTAGGCATTATTGAACCTAACTGATGGTCAACTGTTATAGTCTTAATTCAAGTGTTGGTTATTGTACCATTGACTAAAGGGCTAACTTATAAAGAGAGGAATCCAGATTGTTTCGACTTTCTGGTTGCGCATAGTGATCACTACGAGAGACTTCAATGGGGAGTCACTCAAGGGAAATCCATCAGCCATAGTCGGGGATGGCAGAGGGCACTGCCGTTGGTGCACAGGTTCGACCGGATCGGTCAAAATATATTATCCAGGGCCATAAGGTCAGCTGGTAACGGTTCCATTGGAACCCAGGGGACTATCGTCCATTATTAAGTTATTAAGGGTTGTCTAGACATGACGCCTGAGGTGGAAATTAAATTGGAAAAGGTTAAGTGATTGGTTTAAAGGATAAGGGTCAGGTGACCAACTAACAAGTACAGTTTAATACGCGTATCTTGTTATGGATTAATGATGTGTGGTTATTGGTTATTACTATTGATTATTGATGTGTGGTTATTGGTGTTGTGTGCTATTGTACATTGGTGTTTACAGGTGAATTGTTTTGTGAGTGTTTAATGTTTACAGTTATTACTGTTATTATTGTAAACCGGAATATCCTGTAATGAATCTAATATCAAGATGGCTAAACGACCTAAGGAATCTAGATGACTTAGGATCACATTTAGCATACCAGCATTTCGATTGCTGAGCCCTTCAATGGGCCAAACATTCCAGGTTATTGAAGAAGACTCAAGCCGGAGTGCGGGACACGGGGGTAGCTGATGTGCTTTCAACAAACACCTTTGATTTTATTTTGTATTGTAACGGCAAGTAACACCAAGGTAGATAGTTTTATTTTCCGCCGCGATTTGCTATTTATTATGTTACGAATTGTGACGTCATTACAGGTTTAGGATTAGGGGTGTTACAGGGATGGTTGGTGGGTTTCGATTTGGATTGAGATTTTCGGGATAGTTGGTGGGTTTTGATCTGGATTGAGATTTTCGGGATGATTGGTGGGTTTCGATTTGGATTGAGATTTTCGGGATGATTGGTGGGTATCGATTAGGATTGAGATTTTCGGGATGGTTGGTGGGTTTCAATTTATTTTGGATTTTGAGTCGGATGGTGGGTTGATGTGATTGGTGGACCGTTGTTGTGTTTGACGTATTTTGATGTGGTGGATAACTTCTTGGTCATGGATGGATGGCTTCGGTCCGGTTATGACTTCAGGGTTTCTCTCATGATGGCTCCAGGATAGCTCGGGATGGCTCTAGGAAGGGCTACGAGATGGCTCTATTTGGTGATAGCGAGGAACAAAGGGAGATTTTTCCTTTGAGGTGATCGCACCCTGGCGGGGCTACCTACGTACTCAATTTCGTATTGAGATCAGACCATACGTAGTTCGAAACTCTGTGGGCAAGACCCTGATGACGAAATGGCTCCAATATGGATTTGAGGTGGCTCCCGTATTGTTCTCGGACTGTTGGGATAACCCCTATGTAGTTCCAAGGGTGGTTTCAATGTCTGATGATGGCTCCCGTATGGCTCTAGCTTGGCTTTAGGAGAGTTGCCAATGAGGCTCGAGTATGACAGTGGTTGGCTCCAGAATAGTCTTCGTGTGGCTCTAGAGTGGTTTGATGTAGCTCAACGATAGCAATGGATGGCTCCATAATGGTTGGATGTTGCTCGAAGATAGCCCGGGATGGCTCCAGCTTGACTTCCTTTGATAGAAAGTTACGCTTCGATAGCGGCAACTGAAGTTAACTTTCCACGAGACTACTCAAACTAGGTAGTTCTTACCAGTCGGATGTTGAAGATGAGATGATTATGGTGCATGCAAATATTAAATGCTAGACATGATGCAAAATGCATATGCAGTTTTTTGGAGAGAAGGAACGATTCTATCTCTATTACTGTGAGGTTTACGAATATAAGACATCTTCGATTGGATCTTGAGTGATTATTGAGCTTGAATGCATGAATCACTTTCCTCTCATGGAGGGATGTGGGTCAGTCTCTCGTGAGTATGGTCGTGTGTGCAAATGTCGTGATGATACTCTTGATGCTCTAAGCACTATTTTCTCAAGAATTTCTTTTCAGGGTTCTGGACTTTCCGATCCTCACAGATTCCTCACCTGCAATGGGGTAGGATGTTTATGATTTGGTGGTTTAATGAGAGAGTCACTCACACTCTAAAAACCTTGTGAGGTAAGGTTGCACTCATTCGCTCATGGTCCCTTTGGTATGACGGGACATATAGATAACAAGTATGAAGGTTATGACTCATGTTTCAGATCCAATACTTTTGGTCAACACTCATCAACTAAGGAGTCAAAGGTCTTTTATTGGGTTATAGCGGGGTTGAGGGGTATGATGTATGTCACATGGGACTGGGAGATTTATTTAGGAATTGTGGAGCTTTTGTGCAATAGAGGATATGTTTCACCTTTGCCATGGGTGGAGTGATTAGACGGGTGATTATTGAGAATCCTTTGTTGGTTTCTGTGAGACATCATTGATCCTTTGGATTTGTTTTCTCCTTCTTGCCTCTTCTGGTGTACGGTTTGAACTTTCTTCTCATTTTTGTTCTCTGAAATTGCATTTGGCTCATCAAATTTCTCAAGCATTCTTTACTTTGTATTTCGGCTTTCAACTTTGGAGTTGCATTGACTCATTGATCTTCTTGAACATTTTTATTGTTGTTTTTGTCTAAGATGGTGGGGAGGGTCCATGGCTCCGGCTCCTTCACGATCCTCTATTGCAAGGGTGAGTAAGTATGTGTATGTGAGTTGGCATGTTGTGGAGTTTGCAGAAAAAGGTTTATCGCGAAAGACTCAACAAGGCTCACTACAGGATTATGCACGAGGAAATTAAAGCAGTTTGGTCTTGTGAAGGTTTCTGATCCGAAGTGTCTCGTCATTCTCATTAGTCAATGATTGTTTTCTTACTATTCTCGGATCCTTACATGAATCACAGTTCACATCTTGCTATCGACATTGATCTCACTTTGAATCATGCCTCTCCATGTGCTAAAGAAAAGCACAAGTCGCTCGTGGTTTTACCTCCGTTGGATCTCTCTACCTTCCCTCATCGCTCAATAGATCGTCCAAAACACTCAATCGAAATTCAAGAGAAAATACCGCTCTTTGCACACTACACACATGGTTTGTGGTGCTGATTTTGATTGGACCTTGTGTTCATTGATGGGTTGAGAGTTTAGTGGTTCACGCACTCCGTTCAATCATTCTCTCAAGATTTTTCCCAAAGTTGTCGTTTCGATACGAGAGTATGCAAACACGGCTATCTACAATGCAATCTATTGTGGTAATATGGAATTACTACATATAAGATGCGTGAAATGCTGAAAGTGATGAATGAAGATGGTTGACTTCAGGTTTTGACTGAATGTTTTTTTTTGTGTGTTTTTCTTTTTAGATGCAATGTATGCGTGGTAAGGCAACACCTAGTCTCGCTTGAGTCGGTTCCAGTTGATGGTCCATGAAGCTCATCCTTTCAATGTCGGCCCAAAAGAAGGTGTAGTTGTCGGGGTTGCTATCGGGTTGGTGACTAGCTCCTGGATTTTTGGACTTTTTAGGGAGTGACAACTCCCGCATGGTGGCCCTGCGATATGACACACTCTTTCCTTTTTCGTCACTGGCGTGCATAGTGATTCTGATTGGGAGAGGTTTGAACTTCCCGGTTTTCTTTCCTATCCCTCTGAGATTGGGCTTTGGTGGTCGAGATATTTCGGATGAAAGCTGGTGTATAGTGTGTTGACAATGAAACACATGATTATGCAATTTTCTAAGGTGGACAGGACTTGCATATATTTGACGAATTTGGACTGACCGAGAATGCATGAGAAAGGTCCTAAGAAGTATAAACCAAAGTTGGAAGTGAGTGAGTAAGTTAAGGAATTAAGTACACTAAGTTAAACCGAAACAACGGGGTAAGTACAGGAGTAGCATTTATGTATGTACCGTAACACCTTAATAATAATTGCACCATTTTACATGTAATTAGTGGTTCGAGAATAAGATTCAAGGAACAAGTGTGAGCCAAGGAACGTGAGAACACCCAGTAAAGTTAACACCCGGTAAAGTTAACCCCGGTGAAAGGTATGATTTCCTCATGCTCTGTATCCTAACTTAGTTACCCCGATTTGTGTGCTTGTTTGATTGTGTGATCAACTAACAAGATAAATGCACGAATCGGATTGTTCGCGCTTATTAGTGCTTGTATGGTACCATTGTTTGTTGGTTTGTATTGTTGTAACACCCCTATTCTTAAACCTGTAATGACGTCATAACTCGTAGCATAATAAATAGCAATTCGCAGCGGAAAATAAAACTATCTATCCTTGGTGTTACACGCCGTCACTCACCCTTGTGAGTAACAAGGCATCCTTACCCTTTCCAACATTACAACTTCCAACACTGTGATGAACAGATACTGAGCACCCTACTTATTACAATCCAAAACCAACTAAATGAGCAACTAACTGAAATACAACAACTCCAAAATATGATACATAACAAATCCACAAGTGTTTATAAAAACACAGCGGCTACCCTGTTCCCCGCACTCCGGCTTGTGTATCTTCAGTGACCTGAAATGTTTGGCCCAATGAAGGGCTCACAAACTATGCTGGTATGCTAAATGTAGCCCTAAGCCTTCTAGATTCCTTAAGTCGTTTTAGCCATCTTGATATTAGATTCATTACAAGATAATCCGGTTTACAAGAAACAGTAATACAGTAGGCACAGAGTAATCACATAACAATTTACCTGCAAACATTTAGTGCATAATAATACACATCAAACAATAAACAACACCAACAACCCAAATAAGGTGCACATAATAAACAACTGTTCTTGTTAGTAGGTCACATGACCCTAACCACTTAACCTTCCCAATTAATTTTACCTTAGGCGTCCTGTCAAGACAACCCCTATTAACCTGTGAAAATGGACAGTGTCCCATTGGGTTCCAAAGGAACCGATACCAGCTGACCTTATGGCCCTGGATAAATATATACATTGACCAATCCGGTCGAAACTGTGCACCAACGGCAGTGCATTCCGCCATCCCCGAATGTGGCTGATGGATTTAGAGTGACTCCCTTCTTGAGTCCCTCATAGTGATCACAATGCGCAACCAGAAAGTCGAAACGATCTGGATTCCTCTCTTTATAAGTTAGCCCTTTTTGTCAGTGACATAATAACCAATGCTTGAAATAAGACTATCACATTTGACCCTTGTTAGGTTCAATAATACCTAAAGGTCAGTTAGTCTTCTTTTCCCAGTTTAGATGTATAAACTTTAGTCACAAGACATTCGCGTACAAAATACAACGCAACAGTTTGAGCAATCCCACATACAATATCATTCACATAAAATCATAGATATCGTTCTTAAACATTTAAACACACAATGCCTGGACCTCAGGATAATCCTAGGACATTCAGACCACACAATTAACATACCGTTCACCAAGAAACTGCTAGCTTGACAAAACATCTGATCAGTAGTCTCTTCCCGTACGCTGTTATTTAAACATGCAATACCGGGTAATATTAATATATCTATTCATTAAATATTATAGTACTGTCACTGTAATGTTTATACTCGTCGGATGATAACTCTGTACGTTATTTATTTTCCCCTGTCATTTTAACAGTGGTTCTAGATAATCTAGCAGTTCATTATTTTATGTGAAGCTCACATGTGATAATGATTTATCATCTATACGGTACATCTTTACCTCATTAATTATATACCTATAATTATTTCCACTTATCATTTATATTATACCCCTTGGTCATTTTTATTATAACCAAAATTATTTTATAAACTTTATATTATATTCCTTAATATACCATAATACATCATATTACCTAGTTTCACTTCCTCGCCTTATTACATTACGAAACCAACCTTATTAATTCAGTATTTATATATTATACCCAACAACTTAATAAATTACTAAATAACCATATATAATTCTCCGGTAATCATAATTGATCCCGTTAACTTTTACAACTTAACAAATATCCATATACTTTTATAATTAATTAAATACCCTTATAAATTTCGAAAATTGTAAAACAATTATATTAACTTCCATAAATTGCCAAATAACCTTATAACTTTTATAATCCACTAACTACCCACATTAATCTTTGTAAATATTAATTGACCACCTTATTTTTTAATTCACCAAATACTCTTATTATTTCGGTAGTTACAAATTAATACCACCAATTTTTATAAATTACCAATTAAGCTCGTAAGCTTTTCGGTTTATTCATATAGTTTTCTTTAGTAACACTTTTAACCCAAAACTTTATATAAGTTACACATTAACTTATAAACTATAGTTTAAATATTTTATTTCATTAAAATAACTGAAACAACCCATATCTTTTCTTTAATTACGTTTCCGCCCATATTAATTTCTATCTTGCATATATACTTCCATAAATTACATATTCACCCCAAAACTTTTATAAACTTAATATTTTATGTCATAAATCATTTTAACCCAAAGTTTTTGGTCAACACTTTGGCCAAGACTCAATTTCACAATTAATACTTTAAAAACCCATAAAATCATAGGTAATTTTCGGCAATACACTATATTTCCCAATAATTACAAAATAGTCCCAAAACTTTATAAATTGTTATTTTAACACTTAAACACTTATTTAAATTCACCAAAATCTATAATATTAATTCCTACCTTAAATTATAATATAAATATACTAAACAAACCCTTTGATTCTTGGAAATCATTATTAGTACACCAAACTTCTCAAAATTTATATTTTAGCCACATAACTTATTAAACTAGACATACAAATACTTGTAGCTATTTTTAATGTTCCTAAAATTTATAATACAAGTTAATACACTTATATATTTTTGAAAATCACCTAAATCATATACTAAGCCCTCGGCTTTAATTTAAATTATACTATATGATTTTAAAATTTGTTTTAGACTTTATAATAAATATATAAAGGTATATAAGCCATATAACACTTCTAAAAATTATGCTAATGACTTAGAATGATTATAACCTAAAAATAGAACATAAAAGTCCTAGACCATTCGGTTTCAATGTATAGGTAGCATAATTAATTTTTATGACCTAGATATATACCTTAGGTAATAATCTTACCTTATATGTTATAAATTATTTTCTTGACAATATAACCTATAGTTTTCGGTTTTAATTTATGTAATGGTTATACATAATTTTTATACCAAAGTTTGAAACTTAAATTAAGCTTAGACTTAATAAACCTTATTTATATAAACTTACCCTTAAATCAAGACAATTCTTGTGCTTGATTTTTCCTTGAATTTCCAAGCTCCTCAAATGCTAAATTGAAGTTGATAAATCGAACTCCTTGTACATATATAGGAGATTTATTTGTTAGACTTCTAACAAGAGTTTATAAATAATATTTGTAGTAATTTTACAAGAGTTTACCTTAGGAATTTATCAAGGTATTTTTGATACACCTTGAGATGATTGTAGATCCAATTTTCCTTCATGAAATAATGAAGAGAGTATGAATTTAGGAGGCATATATTTTCGGACATATAGAAGGAAATTGTTTAAGATTTTCAAATATGAAAATACCTTAGATTAACCTTGATTACTCCTTGAATTGATGTTGAATCAAGACAACTCCTAGGAGAATAATTGATGGCGAATTCTTGCAAGCTTGATAGGTTTATTCTTGCTTCGAGACTTGATAAAATTAACTAGGAAATTACATTAAAATGGTGTTAGGAAATGTTACACCATTAATATAGTTTATTAGCATTTATGAATTAAGTTAGGAATTGAACAAGGAAACAAGGAGAGAGCTTAGGTGGGGGACTTACCAACCGTGAAGATGGCTTGGCAAGTGAAATGAAATGGTCTACGTGAGTTTATAAGACTTAGGATCTGATTTTAAATTTGACTCATTATTTTATGTCATGATTACTTGTTTTTGTTTATGATTATTAGTTTACTAAATTGCTATAATAATCCCCTTAGATTGCTAGACTTACGGCTGATAGTGCACAATAATATTGGCTACTTCTAGATATGTTTGTCCATCGGTTTTAAAAAGGATGGTCCAGAATATATTGTAGTAATTAATGTTACTAAGCTTTACATATCCTATGGTAGCTTATCTATTAGCTAATTGCCTCTCCTTTTGTTTTGCAGGTGCGCTCGCATGGTCTGCAGGTGGAGCACAACCGATTGCCTCTTCAATGATATGTGTTAAGGGGTGGTCCAAATTAAATCTGGGTAATTAATGTCACTAGGCTTACTTAGAATATGATAGCTTTGTATATATTTTACTAACCTGCTTTGCTTTTGCAGATGTAGTGATCGGCGCAGACAGTAGTGGTATCCACTCAATTTCCTCTTACAATCATGCATATTAACGGTATTAGAGGGGTGCTTGAATGATTGTCTACCTTTATGCTTTTAATTAACATGCATGTTTGTTTATTCTCTGCAGGTGTGGCCGATCGGAATTGATGGAGCAGACCACTAGTTAATGGAGCAATACAAGAATCAATACCACATGTTTTTTTTTGTCACCGTAGTCTACTAGCTATATATTAGTTTTTGTGTTACTAACTAATCCTTTCTGTTTGTGCAGGTTTATCGCAGAGGTGGAGCACTTCCAGCACCATTATATGCTGTAGGTTCAAGTAAGAGAATGGCTAGTAGATTAGGTTTTGCTTGTTAAATTATAACATGATAATTATTCAAGTTTGTTAATTAACACTAATCTCCCTTTGTTCATGCAGGTGTACGGTGGAGTAGTTTAATTAGGCTGCTATTATTTCTCCATTATCATAGACAATTTGCTAGGATGAGTCATCTTAGCATATAACATATTTTGTAATAAAACTAGCCAAAATAGACTAGAATTTCCGCCCAACATAGGAATAAATTGAGACTGATTTTTCATTTGATTTTTGTTGCATTATATTGTACTAAGACCATACAAATATGTGTAATAGGTTCCAGCATTTAATTGGGACATTTTTATTATGGAAAAAGATGAAAGTTTTAAGGTAAAAATGCTGATTTTAGGTACCTTTTTGACCTAAAAATCGTCCCCATATATACTATGAGTTTAGTGTTTAGGGACATTGTTTATAGTTAATAATAATATGTTGAAGTGTTACATTGAGTTATATAGGGTTATATAAACCCATAACACAATTTTTAAGTTACCCGGGTAAAAAGGAGCGTTAAGAAACTCCCCCGAGTATTTTGTCTTTAACTGAGAATTTAACCTGTGAACTTTGTCTTAAATGTTTATTAAATTATTGTTATGCATTTGAATGAGGTATAATGCTTTACTTTATTTAATAAGGTATTTCCGGGACTTTCGGGTCTTAAGGGGCCTTTAAGAGAATTCCCGGGTATTTAATATTTTTACTCAGTTTCAACTGAGTAGTTGTATTCCAAAGGTCATATAATGATCCTTGGTCGACTTAATATAATGTTTATAGCTTATATAATTCATTTACTTAAGGTCGGGCTTAAACGCACGTTTTTGACCTTAAGGAGTTTTTAATGCGTTCTCAACGCTTGAGTGCTTATATACTCTCTTTAGGGTTTAATAATCCCCTAAATAATAATATTTATTACAATTTAATTATTTAAATGTCAGGGGTATTTCAGTCTACCCCCTTTAAAAGGACTTCGTCCCGAAGTCATAACTTATACATCCTATGGAATCAAGTTCCTCATATCTATCCCTTGTACGCAATTCGAATATACATATGTCCAACGTATCACAGTATAAATAGTTTAATAATTGTAAAGCAACAAGTGTCCATACTTCCTAGCTATCCCACAAGGTCCTCACTGCACAAGTGCAATACCAAATCCTCAGTCCTACAGAGTGCAGAGGCGTAAACCCTTGGCAGTAATTCCCTTGTGTGATTGCAGTAAGAATGAACATATCATAAAGTAAATAAGTAATTCCATAAACATTCAAGTGTTACATAGAACGCACAAATAATCATTCAAGTGTCCCATAGGACATATCATAAATCACCAAATGTCACATAGGACATACTAATAACCAACCAAATGTCACATAGGACATAACCATCTACTTAATTGCACACATGCGCAACAAACAATCAAACACAAATAACCATACACAAGAATAATATAGACTGCAGATATGCAAGTCGCATGTGGTGCTCTACCCCCCTTAAAAAGGGTTACGCCCACGTACCCCTACAAGTATACACAAAACGAAAAGAAAATTGTTGGATACTTGTCTCGCATGGAGTCTTCTAACTCCCATGTCACCTCTTTAATGTCGTGAGTTTATCACAGAGCTTTGATCATTCTAATGGTCTTATTTCTTGTTTCTCTAGTGTTGGAGTTTAACATGCGAACTGGGGTCTCCTCCTATCTAGGTGTTAGATTTAGCTCGAGTGTCTCGGGCTCCAAGTCGCTTGATGGGTGAGGCACCTATTGCTTTAGCTGAGAAATGTGGAACACATTGTGCACTCTCCCTAGCTTAACATATGAGTCTAATCTGTAGGATAATGGGCCCACTCGCTCCGTAATAAGGTACGGTCCTACATAATTCTTTTAAGTTTTCCTTCTGCCAAAATCTAAAATTCCTTTCTTATATGAAGCCTTAAGGAAGACTCGATCGCCTACTGCGAACTCGAGATCTCTCCTATGGACGTCAGCATATGACTTATGTCCGTTTACGAGGTCTATCCCTCAAGAATATACGTATTCCTTGATATGTTCTCTTAGTGCATTAATAAGCTTTTTTTTTTGAATCCCTTATGTATGGGTAAAGGTGATCTCCTATCTTGTAATTTGCCATTACTATTTTATGGCTTGTTTAAATTATTTGTGTATAACATACTTTCAATTCGCCTCTAGTTGTAATCGTCGGCGCTCGTGTCCTGTATTAATATTGGGCATACTCAAAATCCCCCTTTTTTTTGTTATCATCTTGTTATTCCGGTATTTGAATTTACTGTCGCCATATACGGCTTTCATTTTCACTGTAAAGTATGAGCTACGGTTGAGCCGTGCATCTTATGTATATTACAGTAAGATTGCTTTATATTATTGATTCACCTATGATTGGTAGTATATACACGATTATTATCGTCTGTTCATCAGGTATACCACAGTAGGGTTCCTGTTAAGGTTTCTAACAAGGTGCAGTTTCCTCGCAATTAACATGTTATTGTGGTTGTGAATCAACTCTGGTGAGTATTAGTATAATGTTTATACACTTTATATTCTACCATGTTTATAGGTAGATTCCCATTTAATATATTGGGTTTTAATTCATAAAGAAAGACATGGAAGTCGATCTTTCTTTCCTGATGGCTATTTGGCCATAATTTAGAATATAGTTTGAGGATACTGTTATTACAAGTAATCATTTCTTGATCTCTTATTTGGTTTAGTAACACTGTTCAGGGGATAATAATAGTTAGTATTTCCCTCATAATTGATTATTTTTCCGTCATGTGCGGAGTTGTTTTAGCTATTTAATTTCCTCGGGGTAACCTAGACAACTCAACCCTTAACTTACAACTTTACAACTCATATACTTCATTTATTAAATTTTATATTCAAAATTAGGAATAAATATACTTATCACAAAACATTTGTGACCACTTGTAAGGAGTCTCAGGAATCATCCAACCCTGACGGGGTCAGCGTCAGTGTTGAACTATCCTTCCACACCATTTTGTGTTTGGTTTTCCCTTGATCTGACCAGGATCAAGTTCGACCTCCCACGTCAAATATCAAACAATCACATAATTATCATTTCCAAATTTTTATCTTATTAGACCTTGTGACATGGTGAGTACTACATTTCCTCCTGATCAATGTACTACTATTCTAATAACGGTTATAACTTATACTTGAATCTAGGGTATTACCAAAATCCCCAGAACAATATTTTTTGATCAAATCATCAAGCGGGGAAGCCAGTTTTTCCTCTTGGCTTAAAAGGTAGATTCTTACTAAGGCATTTAGCTCGTACTGTTTAGTAACTATATCCATCAATCATTTCAACTCTTAAATCCATCATACAAGTAATAAATTCCGTCATGGACTTGCATACTTTAGAATACTCTCTTTGCTTAAAAGGCTTATCTAGTATTTCACTTATCCAGGCTCGAGTATTGCCTATACTTTAGTTATCATTTCGTAGAACGAAGACAATCACAGTTAGACTTTAAGAAAAGTTTTCATGACTCTATTTACAACTATAGTTCCATAAAGTATCATTCCTTCCACCTTAAAGCTTAGCTTTTTCCTTAATCCATCTAAAATCCATAAATCAGGTGAGTCATATGTTCACCCTAGTTAAGTATCTCCTAATATTAGTACCATCTCAAACTAAGGATTTCCAGTTTGAATCCTACTGTTTTCTAACAGGACATTCAAGGCTTATTGTTTGTTTTATCTCTTAGAAACGTGGTTAATCCACTAGCTCAATGGCTTCCAAAAATAAGTCGGTTGGGTATGTCAAATAGAGGATTTAGAATCATAGGGTTTAGTATATAACGTTAGGACGGTTTACGTACAAAATAATGGTTACAAACCTAGGGTATGTTTCCCTACTTTTATATTTAATTTACATCCATTTTTGTGTATATATTGTTTCACACTCTTATATAACTTACACTCACTCTCAGTGTATTTATTAGTTTAAGCCTTTGGTATAACTGACACTACCTTTACTGTAAGTGTCAAGGAAAGTCGTTTGTTATCATGTTTATACTAGAGTTTATATTACATATGTTTTAACCTTAGTTGATTTACTGCGATCTTTTATTCGCATTTATAATTTGAGCTGTCATAGTAGACATATGCTCGTATAAATTCATAAGGTTAGTATAGGACATGTGTCTCAAAATAGGGTAGGTATATTTAATGATACTTTAGCCTTCTGAAACGTATCAATACCCTCAATGTTTTAGGTTAATAACCTCCAAATTATATTTATATATATAGCATTTGGTTGTGCTAATTAGGTAATTCTCCCCCACTTTAGAAAATATATATTCAAGATTTGTTCTCTTCCCTTTTTTTGAATTTGGGAGTCCAGCGTTGTTATATATTGGTACTAGCTGAGACCCTTGGTATTTGCTCAGGTATTTCAAAACCCGTGCTTATCCATTACGGATGTTTAGTTATATTTTTGAGATTCTGTTTCTCAATTGTCATACTTCAAGGTTTCTCACTATCTTCCCTCAAAGTTTATAAGAGATTGTAAGATTTCCTAGACTCGCACTGAGCAGTAAGCTCGGTGCCTGGGTATCCCATAAAATTTCAGTGTTGCTCTTTACGTGAGCTCTTTTGACAGTTCTTGTAATCTTAAGTATTTTATATTAACTAATGTATTTCTGTTCATGACATCTGCTCGTCGTTTAGGCAGGTCATAATTTGTAGTTACTGTAATTTTGGACAGTTGATAATGCCCTTCGGCAGTCCAAGTAAAACTAACTTGTTATTTCTCACTGTACTATCTCACACCCTTTATTTCCAAAGATAAACTCATTTTTTGTATTCGGTTTAATACCCTTAATCCTATGGTACATTAATCTGAATCCTCCACCATAAATCAATGCGTCTCTGACTTTAAATTAATTTTGTTTGCCTTATCATTCTCTTCTTATCACCATACAAACCCAGCATCATCCCTGTGGAGAATGCTATAACTGATATCCCAATCCTTATCCATACGCATCGTATATGATTTAAGTTTTGATCCACTCTTATATCCTGGAGTATAAATCCTCCAAGTTCTACATTCATTCCTAATAGTTATTTGTTCATCTGTAGTTAAGTATTTCTTAAGTAGGATCATGCCGGGTCAGATTACTTGGCGTTATGCCTCTGGGTATTCCCGACCTTCGCTCATAGGCTTAGGTAACCACGGTCTCTTAAGTAATGTAAAACAATGTTGTAGTATCCTATTATGTGAGAGGTTACCTAATTTAGGTCTCTCTAAAGTTGATACTTACTAGTCTCATATAAGTCTCATTGACTGCTAATTATAAACACATATTTATGCATCATGCATTTAGTTTAAGTTCTAGGCTTACCGGTTTCGCGCTGAGCGCTCGACTCAGCGCCTGAAGTTCCCACTGTGTACAGGGTATTTCTTCATGGAACTATCTCCTTTCCCTTCTGACTCCCGGATGAGGATGGCTGTCCTGCCGGTCCTCTAGTATAGGTGTTGTTCTGCGGCGCTTGACCTCTTCCGGGTCCGCCTGTTTCCACAGCTGGTGTCCTCTGCGAACCTCTAGCTCCTTTGTATACTCGACTCCCTGGGTTGGAAAAGCATTCATAATCCCTGTGACCTTCCTTTTTGCAATAGCGGCACTCCACCTTCCTTCCTGCGCAATCTACGCCTGGGTGGTCCTTTCCACAACGTTTACAGTAATAGTGTCGTCGGGTTGGCTTGTTGCCTCTAGGTGGTGCTGTTCTTAGTGGCTGAGCATCAATAGCTGAGCCGGTCAGACGAGGGACCTGCTCCTTCGTCTTCTGACAATGGAAATTCCTCTGTCCCTTCTCCCTTTCAAAGGATTTCTTCCGCTTCTTGCAGTAATCGCCAGAGGTTGCTCCATCATCATCTCCTTCAGTATTTTTCCTTTTCTTTTTCCTGAGTGAGAGTGGTTGACTCCTGGTATATTGTCCAATAAGCTGGTGATCCGCGCATAGTACTGGTCAACTGTTTGTCTCCCATGGGCTAAGGACTTGATCTCCTGCCTTTTCCTCTGCGTTATGTATTCGGGGTAGTACTTCTCCCACAATACTTCTACAAACTCAGTCCATCCAAATTCCGATGTAGCTCTACGGTGGCCCCCAACAGACCGCCACCAAATGTCAGCTGCGCCCTTCAGGTTGTATGCAGCGATGTCGACCTGCTGGTTTTCTGGAACTCCGACAGTCTTGAACGCCTTTTGGTGCTCTGCAACGAACCTTTCCAGTGCGGCGGGGTCCGGTTCCCCTGAGTATGTTGGTACTCTTGCGTTTGCAACGCTCCTCAACCAGTTGGTTTCTCCGGGGCGGCGGGTGGGGTATGGCTCCCGTAAATGGTACTCCTAGTTCCGCGTGCGAAAGTTGCCATGGCTGCTGTTAAGTCTTGTACGGTTGGAACATCCGCCGGTGTCTCGCCACTGCGTTCACTGCTGTCTCCACGTGGTCCTTCTCTTGTCGACATCTATGATAGTATATTATTATTTCTACTCGGTTGCTACACCGTATCACATACACAATCAAAACATGTAAGTAAGCTAACTACTAGCAATAAAATATCCCTAGGGTTTTCTTTTTCTAGGTCACGAATCCTCACGGACGTTCTCCCGTAACCCAATATTCCTATGCTCATTGTCCTAGACTCAGTATCTTTCATCAGAGCGGTACTCCGCTCTGATACCACTTTTTGTAACACCCCTATTCTTAAACCTGTAATGACGTCATAACTCGTAGCATAATAAATAGCAATTCGCAGCGGAAAATAAAACTATCTATCCTTGGTGTTACACGCCGTCACTCACCCTTGTGAGTAACAAGGCATCCTTACCCTTTCCAACATTACAACTTCCAACACTGTGATGAACAGATACTGAGCACCCTACTTATTACAATCCAAAACCAACTAAATGAGCAACTAACTGAAATACAACAACTCCAAAATATGATACATAACAAATCCACAAGTGTTTATAAAAACACAGCGGCTACCCTGTTCCCCGCACTCCGGCTTGTGTATTCTTCAGTGACCTGAAATGTTTGGCCCAATGAAGGGCTCAACAAACTATGCTGGTATGCTAAATGTAGCCCTAAGCCTTCTAGATTCCTTAAGTCGTTTTAGCCATCTTGATATTAGATTCATTACAAGATAATCCGGTTTACAAGAAACAGTAATACAGTAGGCACAGAGTAATCACATAACAATTTACCTGCAAACATTTAGTGCATAATAATACACATCAAACAATAAACAACACCAACAACCCAAATAAGGTGCACATAATAAACAACTGTTCTTGTTAGTAGGTCACATGACCCTAACCACTTAACCTTCCCAATTAATTTTACCTTAGGCGTCCTGTCAAGACAACCCCTATTAACCTGTGAAAATGGACAGTGTATCCCATTGGGTTCCAAAGGAACCGATACCAGCTGACCTTATGGCCCTGGATAAATATATACATTGACCAATCCGGTCGAAACTGTGCACCAACGGCAGTGCATTCCGCCATCCCCGAATGTGGCTGATGGATTTAGAGTGACTCCCTTCTTGAGTCCCTCATAGTGATCACAATGCGCAACCAGAAAGTCGAAACGATCTGGATTCCTCTCTTTATAAGTTAGCCCTTTTTGTCAGTGACATAATAACCAATGCTTGAAATAAGACTATCACATTTGACCCTTGTTAGGTTCAATAATACCTAAAGGTCAGTTAGTCTTCTTTTCCCAGTTTAGATGTATAAACTTTAGTCACAAGACATTCGCGTACAAAATACAACGCAACAGTTTGAGCAATCCCACATACAATATCATTCACATAAAATCATAGATATCGTTCTTAAACATTTAAACACACAATGCCTGGACCTCAGGATAATCCTAAGGACATTCAGACCACACAATTAACATACCGTTCACCAAGAAACTGCTAGCTTGACAAAACATCTGATCAGTAGTCTCTTCCCGTACGCTGTTATTTAAACATGCAATACCGGGTAATATTAATATATCTATTCATTAAATATTATAGTACTGTCACTGTAATGTTTATACTCGTCGGATGATAACTCTGTACGTTATTTATTTTCCCCTGTCATTTTAACAGTGGTTCTAGATAATCTAGCAGTTCATTATTTTATGTGAAGCTCACATGTGATAATGATTTATCATCTATACGGTACATCTTTACCTCATTAATTATATACCTATAATTATTTCCACTTATCATTTATATTATACCCCTTGGTCATTTTTATTATAACCAAAATTATTTTATAAACTTTATATTATATTCCTTAATATACCATAATACATCATATTACCTAGTTTCACTTCCTCGCCTTATTACATTACGAAACCAACCTTATTAATTCAGTATTTATATATTATACCCAACAACTTAATAAATTACTAAATAACCATATATAATTCTCCGGTAATCATAATTGATCCCGTTAACTTTTACAACTTAACAAATATCCATATACTTTTATAATTAATTAAATACCCTTATAAATTTCGAAAATTGTAAAACAATTATATTAACTTCCATAAATTGCCAAATAACCTTATAACTTTTATAATCCACTAACTACCCACATTAATCTTTGTAAATATTAATTGACCACCTTATTTTTTAATTCACCAAATACTCTTATTATTTCGGTAGTTACAAATTAATACCACCAATTTTTATAAATTACCAATTAAGCTCGTAAGCTTTTCGGTTTATTCATATAGTTTTCTTTAGTAACACTTTTAACCCAAAACTTTATATAAGTTACACATTAACTTATAAACTATAGTTTAAATATTTTATTTCATTAAAAACTGAAACAACCCATATCTTTTCTTTAATTACGTTTCCGCCCATATTAATTTCTATCTTGCATATATACTTCCATAAATTACATATTCACCCCAAAACTTTTATAAACTTAATATTTTATGTCATAAATCATTTTAACCCAAAGTTTTTGGTCAACACTTTGGCCAAGACTCAATTTCACAATTAATACTTTAATAAACCCATAAAATCATAGGTAATTTTCGGCAATACACTATATTTCCCAATAATTACAAAATAGTCCCAAAACTTTATAAATTGTTATTTTAACACTTAAACACTTATTTAAATTCACCAAAATCTATAATATTAATTCCTACCTTAAATTATAATAAAATATACTAAACAAACCCTTTGATTCTGGAAATCATTATTAGTACACCAAACTTCTCAAAATTTATATTTTAGCCACATAACTTATTAAACTAGACATACAAATACTTGTAGCTATTTTTAATGTTCCTAAAATTTATAATACAAGTTAATACACTTATATATTTTGAAAATCACCTAAATCATATACTAAGCCCTCGGCTTTAATTTAAATTATACTATATGATTTTAAAATTTGTTTTAGACTTTATAATAAATATATATAAAGGTATATAAGCCATATAACACTTCTAAAAATTATGCTAATGACTTAGAATGATTATAACCTAAAAATAGAACATAAAAGTCCTAGACCATTCGGTTTCAATGTATAGGTAGCATAATTAATTTTTATGACCTAGATATATACCTTAGGTAATAATCTTACCTTATATGTTATAAATTATTTTCTTGACAATATAACCTATAGTTTTCGGTTTTAATTTATGTAATGGTTATACATAATTTTTATACCAAAGTTTGAAACTTAAATTAAGCTTAGACTTAATAAACCTTATTTATATAAACTTACCCTTAAATCAAGACAATTCTTGTGCTTGATTTTTCCTTGAATTTCCAAGCTCCTCAAATGCTAAATTGAAGTTGATAAATCGAACTCCTTGTACATATATAGGAGATTTATTTGTTAGACTTCTAACAAGAGTTTATAAATAATATTTGTAGTAATTTTACAAGAGTTTACCTTAGGAATTTATCAAGGTATTTTTGATACACCTTGAGATGATTGTAGATCCAATTTTCCTTCATGAAATAATGAAGAGAGTATGAATTTAGGAGGCATATATTTTCGGACATATAGAAGGAAATTGTTTAAGATTTTCAAATATGAAAATACCTTAGATTAACCTTGATTACTCCTTGAATTGATGTTGAATCAAGACAACTCCTAGGAGAATAATTGATGGCGAATTCTTGCAAGCTTGATAGGTTTATTCTTGCTTCGAGACTTGATAAAATTAACTAGGAAATTACATTAAAATGGTGTTAGGAAATGTTACACCATTAATATAGTTTATTAGCATTTATGAATTAAGTTAGGAATTGAACAAGGAAACAAGGAGAGAGCTTAGGTGGGGGACTTACCAACCGTGAAGATGGCTTGGCAAGTGAAATGAAATGGTCTACGTGAGTTTATAAGACTTAGGATCTGATTTTAAATTTGACTCATTATTTTATGTCATGATTACTTGTTTTTGTTTATGATTATTAGTTTACTAAATTGCTATAATAATCCCCTTAGATTGCTAGACTTACGGCTGATAGTGCACAATAATATTGGCTACTTCTAGATATGTTTGTCCATCGGTTTTAAAAAGGATGGTCCAGAATATATTGTAGTAATTAATGTTACTAAGCTTTACATATCCTATGGTAGCTTATCTATTAGCTAATTGCCTCTCCTTTTGTTTTGCAGGTGCGCTCGCATGGTCTGCAGGTGGAGCACAACCGATTGCCTCTTCAATGATATGTGTTAAGGGGTGGTCCAAATTAAATCTGGGTAATTAATGTCACTAGGCTTACTTAGAATATGATAGCTTTGTATATATTTTACTAACCTGCTTTGCTTTTGCAGATGTAGTGATCGGCGCAGACAGTAGTGGTATCCACTCAATTTCCTCTTACAATCATGCATATTAACGGTATTAGAGGGGTGCTTGAATGATTGTCTACCTTTATGCTTTTAATTAACATGCATGTTTGTTTATTCTCTGCAGGTGTGGCCGATCGGAATTGATGGAGCAGACCACTAGTTAATGGAGCAATACAAGAATCAATACCACATGTTTTTTTTTGTCACCGTAGTCTACTAGCTATATATTAGTTTTTGTGTTACTAACTAATCCTTTCTGTTTGTGCAGGTTTATCGCAGAGGTGGAGCACTTCCAGCACCATTATATGCTGTAGGTTCACGTAAGAGAATGGCTAGTAGATTAGGTTTTGCTTGTTAAATTATAACATGATAATTATTCAAGTTTGTTGATTAACACTAATCTCCCTTTGTTCATGCAGGTGTACGGTGGAGTAGTTTAATTAGGCTGCTATTATTTCTCCATTATCATAGACAATTTGCTAGGATGAGTCATCTTAGCATATAATATTTTGTAATAAAACTAGCCAAAATAGACTAGAATTTCCGCCTAACATAGGAATAAATTGAGACTGATTTTTCATTTGATTTTTGTTGCATTATATTGTACTAAGACCATACAAATATGTGTAATAGGTTCCAGCATTTAATTGGGACATTTTTATTATGGAAAAAGATGAAAGTTTTAAGGTAAAAATGCTGATTTTAGGTACCTTTTTGACCTAAAAATCGTCCCCATATATACTATGAGTTTAGTGTTTAGGGACATTGTTTATAGTTAATAATAATATGTTGAAGTGTTACATTGAGTTATATAGGGTTATATAAACCCATAACACAATTTTTAAGTTACCCGGGTAAAAAGGAGCGTTAAGAAACTCCCCCGAGTATTTTGTCTTTAACTGAGAATTTAACCTGTGAACTTTGTCTTAAATGTTTATTAAATTATTGTTATGCATGTTGAATGAGGTATAATGCTTTACTTTATTTAATAAGGTATTTCCGGGACTTTCGGGTCTTAAGGGGCCTTTAAGAGAATTCCCGGGTATTTAATATTTTTACTCAGTTTCAACTGAGTAGTTGTATTCCAAAGGTCATATAATGATCCTTGGTCGACTTAATATAATGTTTATAGCTTATATAATTCATTTACTTAAGGTCGGGCTTAAACGCACGTTTTTGACCTTAAGGAGTTTTTAATGCGTTCTCAACGCTTGAGTGCTTATATACTCTCTTTAGGGTTTAATAATCCCCTAAATAATATATATTTATTACAATTTAATTATTTAAATGTCAGGGGTATTTCAGTCTACCCCCTTTAAAAGGACTTCGTCCCGAAGTCATAACTTATACATCCTATGGAATCAAGTTCCTCATATCTATCCCTTGTGCGCAATTCGAATATACATATGTCCAACGTATCACAGTATAAATAGTTTAATAATTGTAAAGCAACAAGTGTCCATACTTCCTAGCTATCCCACAAGGTCCTCACTGCACAAGTGCAATACCAAATCCTCAGTCCTACAGAGTGCAGAGGCGTAAACCCTTGGCAGTAATTCCCTTGTGTGATTGCAGTACGAATGAACATATCATAAAGTAAATAAGTAATTCCATAAACATTCAAGTGTTACATAGAACGCACAAATAATCATTCAAGTGTCCCATAGGACATATCATAAATCACCAAATGTCACATAGGACATACTAATAACCAACCAAATGTCACATAGGACATAACCATCTACTTAATTGCACACATGCGCAACAAACAATCAAACACAAATAACCATACACAAGAATAATATAGACTGCAGATATGCAAGTCGCATGTGGTGCTCTACCCCCCTTAAAAAGGGTTACGCCCACGTACCCCTACAAGTATACACAAAACGAAAAGAAAATTGTTGGATACTTGTCTCGCATGGAGTCTTCTAACTCCCATGTCACCTCTTTAATGTCGTGAGTTTATCACAGAGCTTTGATCATTCTAATGGTCTTATTTCTTGTTTCTCTAGTGTTGGAGTTTAACATGCGAACTGGGGTCTCCTCCTATCTAGGTGTTAGATTTAGCTCGAGTGTCTCGGGCTCCAAGTCGCTTGATGGGTGAGGCACCTATTGCTTTAGCTGAGAAATGTGGAACACATTGTGCACTCTCCCTAGCTTAACATATGAGTCTAATCTGTAGGATAATGGGCCCACTCGCTCCGTAATAAGGTACGGTCCTACATAATTCTTTTAAGTTTTCCTTCTGCCAAAATCTAAAATTCCTTTCTTATATGAAGCCTTAAGGAAGACTCGATCGCCTACTGCGAACTCGAGATCTCTCCTATGGACGTCAGCATATGACTTATGTCCGTTTACGAGGTCTATCCCTCAAGAATATACGTATTCCTTGATATGTTCTCTTAGTGCATTAATAAGCTTTTTTTTTTGAATCCCTTATGTATGGGTAAAGGTGATCTCCTATCTTGTAATTTGCCATTACTATTTTATGGCTTGTTTAAATTATTTGTGTATAACATACTTTCATTATTCGCCTCTAGTTGTAATCGTCGGCGCTCGTGTCCTGTATTAATATTGGGCATACTCAAAATCCCCCTTTTTTTTGTTATCATCTTGTTATTCCGGTATTTGAATTTATTGTCGCCATATACGGCTTTCATTTTCACTGTAAAGTATGAGCTACGGTTGAGCGTGCATCTTATGTATATTACAATAAGATTGCTTTATATTATTGATTCACCTATGATTGGTAGTATATAGACGATTATTATCGTCTGTTCATCAGGTATACCACAGTAGGGTTCCTGTTAAGGTTTCTAACAAGGTGCAGTTTCCTCGCAATTAACATGTTATTGTGGTTGTGAATCAACTCTGGTGAGTATTAGTATAATGTTTATACACTTTATATTCTACCATGTTTATAGGTAGATTCCCATTTAATATATTGGGTTTTAATTCATAAAGAAAGACATGGAAGTCGATCTTTCTTTCCTGATGGCTATTTGGCCATAATTTAGAATATAGTTTGAGGATACTGTTATTACAAGTAATCATTTCTTGATCTCTTATTTGGTTTAGTAACACTGTTCAGGGGATAATAATAGTTAGTATTTCCCTCATAATTGATTATTTTTCCGTCATGTGCGGAGTTGTTTTAGCTATTTAATTTCCTCGGGGTAACCTAGACAACTCAACCCTTAACTTACACCTTCTACAACTCATATACTTCATTTATTAAATTTTATATTCAAAATTAGGAATAAATACTTACTTATCACAGAAAATTTGTGACCACTTGTAAGGAGTCTCAGGAATCATCCAACCCTGACGGGGTCAGCGTCAGTGTTGAACTATCCTTCCACACCATTTTGTGTTTGGTTTTCCCTTGATCTGACCAGGATCAAGTTCGACCTCCCACGTCAAATATCAAACAATCACATAATTATCATTTCCAAATTTTTATCTTATTAGACCTTGTGACATGGTGAGTACTACATTTCCTCCTGATCAATGTACTACTATTCTAATAACGGTTATAACTTATACTTGAATCTAGGGTATTACCAAAATCCCCAGAACAATATTCTTTTGATCAAATCATCAAGCGGGGAAGCCAGTTTTTCCTCTTGGCTTAAAAGGTAGATTCTTACTAAGGCATTTAAGCTCGTACTGTTTAGTAACTATATCCATCAATCATTTCAACTCTTAAATCCATCATACAAGTAATAAATTCCGTCATGGACTTGCATACTTTAGAATACTCTCTTTGCTTAAAAGGCTTATCTAGTATTTCACTTATCCAGGCTCGAGTATTGCCTATACTTTAGTTATCATTTCGTAGAACGAAGACAATCACAGTTAGACTTTAAGAAAAAGTTTTCATGACTCTATTTACAACTATAGTTCCATAAAGTATCATTCCTTCCACCTTAAAGCTTAGCTTTTTCCTTAATCCATCTAAAATCCATAAATCAGGTGAGTCATATGTTCACCCTAGTTAAGTATCTCCTAATATTAGTACCATCTCAAACTAAGGATTTCCAGTTTGAATCCTACTGTTTTCTAACAGGACATTCAAGGCTTATTGTTTGTTTTTATCTCTTAGAAACGTGGTTAATCCACTAGCTCAATGGCTTCCAAAAATCGGTTGGGTATGTCAAATAGAGGATTTAGAATCATAGGGTTTAGTATATATACGTTAGGACGGTTTACGTACAAAATAATGGTTACAAACCTAGGGTATGTTTCCCTACTTTTATATTTAATTTACATCCATTTTTGTGTATATATTGTTTCACACTCTTATATAACTTACACTCACTCTCAGTGTATTTATTAGTTTAAGCCTTTGGTATAACTGACACTACCTTTACTGTAAGTGTCAAGGAAAGTCGTTTGTTATCATGTTTATACTAGAGTTTATATTACATATGTTTTAACCTTAGTTGATTTACTGCGATCTTTTATTCGCATTTATAATTTGAGCTGTCATAGTAGACATATGCTCGTATAAATTCATAAGGTTAGTATAGGACATGTGTCTCAAAATAGGGTAGGTATATTTAATGATACTTTAGCCTTCTGAAACGTATCAATACCCTCAATGTTTTAGGTTAATAACCTCCAAATTATATTTATATATATAGCATTTGGTTGCTAATTAGGTAATTCTCCCCCACTTTAGAAAATATATATTCAAGATTTGTTCTCTTCCCTTTTTTTGAATTTGGGAGTCCAGCGTTGTTATATATTGGTACTAGCTGAGACCCTTGGTATTTGCTCAGGTATTTCAAAACCCGTGCTTATCCATTACGGATGTTTAGTTATATTTTTGAGATTCTGTTTCTCAATTGTCATACTTCAAGGTTTCTCACTATCTTCCCTCAAAGTTTATAAGAGATTGTAAGATTTCCAAGACTCGCACTGAGCGGTAAGCTCGGTGCCTGGGTATCCCACAAAATTTCAGTGTTGCTCTTTACGTGAGCTCTTTTGACAGTTCTTGTAATCTTAAGTATTTTATATTAACTAATGTATTTCTGTTCATGACATCTGCTCGTCGTTTAGGCAGGTCATAATTTGTAGTTACTGTAATTTTGGACAGTTGATAATGCCCTTCGGCAGTCCAAGTAAAACTAACTTGTTATTTCTCACTGTACTATCTCACACCCTTTATTTCCAAAGATAAACTCATTTTTTGTATTCGGTTTAATACCCTTAATCCTATGGTACATTAATCTGAATCCTCCACCATAAATCAATGCGTCTCTGACTTTAAATTAATTTTGTTTGCCTTATCATTCTCTTCTTATCACCATACAAAACCCAGCATCATCTCCCTGTGGAGAATGCTATAACTGATATCCCAATCCTTATCCATACGCATCGTATATGATTTAAGTTTTGATCCACTCTTATATCCAGGAGTATAAATCCTCCAAGTTCTACATTCATTCCTAATAGTTATTTGTTCATCTGTAGTTAAGTATTTCTTAAGTAGGATCATGCCGGGTCAGATTACTTGGTGTTATGCCTCTGGGTATTCCCGACCTTCGCTCATAGGCTTAGGTAACCACGGTCTCTTAAGTAATGTAAAACAATGTTGCAGTATCCTATTATGTGAGAGGTTACCTAATTTAGGTCTCTCTAAAGTTGATACTTACTAGTCTCATATAAGTCTCATTGACTGCTATTATAAACACATATTTATGCATCATGCATTTAGTTTAAGTTCTAGGCTTACCGGTTTCGCGCTGAGCGCTCGACTCAGCGCCTGAAGTTCCCACTGTGTACAGGGTATTTCTTCATGGAACTATCTCCTTTCCCTCTGACTCCCGGATGAGGATGGCTGTCCTGCCGGTCCTCTAGTATAGGTGTTGTTCTGCGGCGCTTGACCTCTTCCGGGTCCGCCTGTTTCCACAGCTGGTGTCCTCTGCGAACCTCTAGCTCCTTTGTATACTCGACTCCCTGGGTTGGAAAAGCATTCATAATCCCTGTGACCTTCCTTTTTGCAATAGCGGCACTCCACCTTCCTTCCTGCGCAATCTACGCCTGGGTGGTCCTTTCCACAACGTTTACAGTAATAGTGTCGTCGGGTTGGCTTGTTGCCTCTAGGTGGTGTTGTTCTTAGTGGCTGAGCATCAATAGCTGAGCCGGTCAGACGAGGGACCTGCTCCTTCGTCTTCTGACAATGGAAATTCCTCTGTCCCTTCTCCCTTTCAAAGGATTTCTTCCGCTTCTTGCAGTAATCGCCAGAGGTTGCTCCATCATCATCTCCTTCAGTATTTTTCCTTTCTTTTTCCTGAGTGAGAGTGGTTGACTCCTGTATATTGTCCAATAAGCTGGTGATCCGCGCATAGTACTGGTCAACTGTTTGTCTCCCATGGGCTAAGGACTTGATCTCCTGCCTTTTCCTCTGCGTTATGTATTCGGGGTAGTACTTCTCCCACAATACTTCTACAAACTCAGTCCATCCAAATTCCGATGTAGCTCTACGGTGGCCCCCAACAGACCGCCACCAAATGTCAGCTGCGCCCTTCAGGTTGTATGCAGCGATGTCGACCTGCTGGTTTTCTGGAACTCCGACAGTCTTGAACGCCTTTTGGTGCTCTGCAACGAACCTTTCCAGTGCGGCGGGGTCCGGTTCCCCTGAGTATGTTGGTACTCTTGCGTTTGCAACGCTCCTCAACCAGTTGGTTTCTCCGGGCCGCGGCGGGTGGGGTATGGCTCCCGTAAATGGTACTCCTAGTTCCGGCGTGAAAGTTGCCATGGCTGCTGTTAAGTCTTGTACGGTTGGAACATCCGCCGGTGTCTCGCCACTGCGTTCACTGCTGTCTCCACGTGGTCCTTCTCTTGTCGACATCTATGATAGTATTATTATTTCTACTCGGTTGCTACACCGTATCACATACACAATCAAAACATGTAAGTAAGCTAACTACTAGCAATAAAATATCCCTAGGGTTTTCTTTTTCTAGGTCACGAATCCTCACGGACGTTCTCCCGTAACCCAATATTCCTATGCTCATTGTCCTAGACTCAGTATCTTTCATCAGAGCGGTACTCCGCTCTGATACCACTTTTTGTAACACCCCTATTCTTAAACCTGTAATGACGTCATAACTCGTAGCATAATAAATAGCAATTCGCAGCGGAAAATAAAACTATCTATCCTTGGTGTTACACGCCGTCACTCACCCTTGTGAGTAACAAGGCATCCTTACCCTTTCCAACATTACAACTTCCAACACTGTGATGAACAGATACTGAGCACCCTACTTATTACAATCCAAAACCAACTAAATGAGCAACTAACTGAAATACAACAACTCCAAAATATGATACATAACAAATCCACAAGTGTTTAAAAACACAGCGGCTACCCTGTTCCCCGCACTCCGGCTTGTGTATTCTTCAGTGACCTGAAATGTTTGGCCCAATGAAGGGCTCACAAACTATGCTGGTATGCTAAATGTAGCCCTAAGCCTTCTAGATTCCTTAAGTCGTTTTAGCCATCTTGATATTAGATTCATTACAAGATAATCCGGTTTACAAGAAACAGTAATACAGTAGGCACAGAGTAATCACATAACAATTTACCTGCAAACATTTAGTGCATAATAATACACATCAAACAATAAACAACACCAACAACCCAAATAAGGTGCACATAATAAACAACTGTTCTTGTTAGTAGGTCACATGACCCTAACCACTTAACCTTCCCAATTAATTTTACCTTAGGCGTCCTGTCAAGACAACCCCTATTAACCTGTGAAAATGGACAGTGTATCCCATTGGGTTCCAAAGGAACCGATACCAGCTGACCTTATGGCCCTGGATAAATATATACATTGACCAATCCGGTCGAAACTGTGCACCAACGGCAGTGCATTCCGCCATCCCCGAATGTGGCTGATGGATTTAGAGTGACTCCCTTCTTGAGTCCCTCATAGTGATCACAATGCGCAACCAGAAAGTCGAAACGATCTGGATTCCTCTCTTTATAAGTTAGCCCTTTTTGTCAGTGACATAATAACCAATGCTTGAAATAAGACTATCACATTTGACCCTTGTTAGGTTCAATAATACCTAAAGGTCAGTTAGTCTTCTTTTCCCAGTTTAGATGTATAAACTTTAGTCACAAGACATTCGCGTACAAAATACAACGCAACAGTTTGAGCAATCCCACATACAATATCATTCACATAAAATCATAGATATCGTTCTTAAACATTTAAACACAATGCCTGGACCTCAGGATAATCCTAAGGACATTCAGACCACACAATTAACATACCGTTCACCAAGAAACTGCTAGCTTGACAAAACATCTGATCAGTAGTCTCTTCCCGTACGCTGTTATTTAAACATGCAATACCGGGTAATATTAATATATCTATTCATTAAATATTATAGTACTGTCACTGTAATGTTTATACTCGTCGGATGATAACTCTGTACGTTATTTATTTTCCCCTGTCATTTTAACAGTGGTTCTAGATAATCTAGCAGTTCATTATTTTATGTGAAGCTCACATGTGATAATGATTTATCATCTATACGGTACATCTTTACCTCATTAATTATATACCTATAATTATTTCCACTTATCATTTATATTATACCCCTTGGTCATTTTTATTATAACCAAAATTATTTTATAAACTTTATATTATATTCCTTAATATACCATAATACATCATATTACCTAGTTTCACTTCCTCGCCTTATTACATTACGAAACCAACCTTATTAATTCAGTATTTATATATTATACCCAACAACTTAATAAATTACTAAATAACCATATATAATTCTCCGGTAATCATAATTGATCCCGTTAACTTTTACAACTTAACAAATATCCATATACTTTTATAATTAATTAAATACCCTTATAAATTTCGAAAATTGTAAAACAATTATATTAACTTCCATAAATTGCCAAATAACCTTATAACTTTTATAATCCACTAACTACCCACATTAATCTTTGTAAATATTAATTGACCACCTTATTTTTTAATTCACCAAATACTCTTATTATTTCGGTAGTTACAAATTAATACCACCAATTTTTATAAATTACCAATTAAGCTCGTAAGCTTTTCGGTTTATTCATATAGTTTTCTTTAGTAACACTTTTAACCCAAAACTTTATATAAGTTACACATTAACTTATAAACTATAGTTTAAATATTTTATTTCATTAAAATAACGAAACAACCCATATCTTTTCTTTAATTACGTTTCCGCCCATATTAATTTCTATCTTGCATATATACTTCCATAAATTACATATTCACCCCAAAACTTTTATAAACTTAATATTTTATGTCATAAATCATTTTAACCCAAAGTTTTTGGTCAACACTTTGGCCAAGACTAATTTCACAATTAATACTTTAATAAACCCATAAAATCATAGGTAATTTTCGGCAATACACTATATTTCCCAATAATTACAAAATAGTCCCAAAACTTTATAAATTGTTATTTTAACACTTAAACACTTATTTAAATTCACCAAAATCTATAATATTAATTCCTACCTTAAATTATAATATAAATATACTAAACAAACCCTTTGATTCTGGAAATCATTATTAGTACACCAAACTTCTCAAAATTTATATTTTAGCCACATAACTTATTAAACTAGACATACAAATACTTGTAGCTATTTTTAATGTTCCTAAAATTTATAATACAAGTTAATACACTTATATATTTTGAAAATCACCTAAATCATATACTAAGCCCTCGGCTTTAATTTAAATTATACTATATGATTTTAAAATTTGTTTTAGACTTTATAATAAATATATATAAAGGTATATAAGCCATATAACACTTCTAAAAATTATGCTAATGACTTAGAATGATTATAACCTAAAAATAGAACATAAAAGTCCTAGACCATTCGGTTTCAATGTATAGGTAGCATAATTAATTTTTATGACCTAGATATATACCTTAGGTAATAATCTTACCTTATATGTTATAAATTATTTTCTTGACAATATAACCTATAGTTTTCGGTTTTAATTTATGTAATGGTTATACATAATTTTTATACCAAAGTTTGAAACTTAAATTAAGCTTAGACTTAATAAACCTTATTTATATAAACTTACCCTTAAATCAAGACAATTCTTGTGCTTGATTTTTCCTTGAATTTCCAAGCTCCTCAAATGCTAAATTGAAGTTGATAAATCGAACTCCTTGTACATATATAGGAGATTTATTTGTTAGACTTCTAACAAGAGTTTATAAATAATATTTGTAGTAATTTTACAAGAGTTTACCTTAGGAATTTATCAAGGTATTTTTGATACACCTTGAGATGATTGTAGATCCAATTTTCCTTCATGAAATAATGAAGAGAGTATGAATTTAGGAGGCATATATTTTCGGACATATAGAAGGAAATTGTTTAAGATTTTCAAATATGAAAATACCTTAGATTAACCTTGATTACTCCTTGAATTGATGTTGAATCAAGACAACTCCTAGGAGAATAATTGATGGCGAATTCTTGCAAGCTTGATAGGTTTATTCTTGCTTCGAGACTTGATAAAATTAACTAGGAAATTACATTAAAATGGTGTTAGGAAATGTTACACCATTAATATAGTTTATTAGCATTTATGAATTAAGTTAGGAATTGAACAAGGAAACAAGGAGAGAGCTTAGGTGGGGGACTTACCAACCGTGAAGATGGCTTGGCAAGTGAAATGAAATGGTCTACGTGAGTTTATAAGACTTAGGGATCTGATTTTAAATTTGACTCATTATTTTATGTCATGATTACTTGTTTTTGTTTATGATTATTAGTTTACTAAATTGCTATAATAATCCCCTTAGATTGCTAGACTTACGGCTGATAGTGCACAATAATATTGGCTACTTCTAGATATGTTTGTCCATCGGTTTTAAAAGGATGGTCCAGAATATATTGTAGTAATTAATGTTACTAAGCTTTACATATCCTATGGTAGCTTATCTATTAGCTAATTGCCTCTCCTTTTGTTTTGCAGGTGCGCTCGCATGGTCTGCAGGTGGAGCACAACCGATTGCCTCTTCAATGATATGTGTTAAGGGGTGGTCCAAATTAAATCTGGGTAATTAATGTCACTAGGCTTACTTAGAATATGATAGCTTTGTATATATTTTACTAACCTGCTTTGCTTTTGCAGATGTAGTGATCGGCGCAGACAGTAGTGGTATCCACTCAATTTCCTCTTACAATCATGCATATTAACGGTATTAGAGGGGTGCTTGAATGATTGTCTACCTTTATGCTTTTAATTAACATGCATGTTTGTTTATTCTCTGCAGGTGTGGCCGATCGGAATTGATGGAGCAGACCACTAGTTAATGGAGCAATACAAGAATCAATACCACATGTTTTTTTTTTGTCACCGTAGTCTACTAGCTATATATTAGTTTTTGTGTTACTAACTAATCCTTTCTGTTTGTGCAGGTTTATCGCAGAGGTGGAGCACTTCCAGCACCATTATATGCTGTAGGTTCACGTAAGAGAATGGCTAGTAGATTAGGTTTTGCTTGTTAAATTATAACATGATAATTATTCAAGTTTGTTGATTAA
Organism: Limonium bicolor; assembly: GCA_023374045.1. Classification (NCBI taxonomy): domain Eukaryota; kingdom Viridiplantae; phylum Streptophyta; class Magnoliopsida; order Caryophyllales; family Plumbaginaceae; genus Limonium; species Limonium bicolor. The sequence continues at coordinate 82,461,084 of CM041780.1, read as the reverse complement.
CACTAATCTCCCTTTGTTCATGCAGGTGTACGGTGGAGTAGTTTAATTAGGCTGCTATTATTTCTCCATTATCATAGACAATTTGCTAGGATGAGTCATCTTAGCATATAACATATTTTGTAATAAAACTAGCCAAAATAGACTAGAATTTCCGCCAACATAGGAATAAATTGAGACTGATTTTTCATTTGATTTTTGTTGCATTATATTGTACTAAGACCATACAAATATGTGTAATAGGTTCCAGCATTTAATTGGGACATTTTTATTATGGAAAAAGATGAAAGTTTTAAGGTAAAAATGCTGATTTTAGGTACCTTTTTGACCTAAAAATCGTCCCCATATATACTATGAGTTTAGTGTTTAGGGACATTGTTTATAGTAATAATAATATGTTGAAGTGTTACATTGAGTTATATAGGGTTATATAAACCCATAACACAATTTTTAAGTTACCCGGGTAAAAAGGAGCGTTAAGAAACTCCCCCGAGTATTTTGTCTTTAACTGAGAATTTAACCTGTGAACTTTGTCTTAAATGTTTATTAAATTATTGTTATGCATGTTGAATGAGGTATAATGCTTTACTTTATTTAATAAGGTATTTCCGGGACTTTCGGGTCTTAAGGGGCCTTTAAGAGAATTCCCGGGTATTTAATATTTTTACTCAGTTTCAACTGAGTAGTTGTATTCCAAAGGTCATATAATGATCCTTGGTCGACTTAATATAATGTTTATAGCTTATATAATTCATTTACTTAAGGTCGGGCTTAAACGCACGTTTTTGACCTTAAGGAGTTTTTAATGCGTTCTCAACGCTTGAGTGCTTATATACTCTCTTTAGGGTTTAATAATCCCCTAAATAATATATATTTATTACAATTTAATTATTTAAATGTCAGGGGTATTTCATATAGGGTTTTAGTCTTTTATAGAAAACTTTGGGTATTTTAATGGATCAATAATAACTAAATTGCTAATTGCCTCACAATAAAATATATAATCTTTATATTTTTTGACAGTACGTTACATCCTTCCCCTCTTAAAAAGAATTTTGTCCTCGAAATTCGACGTACCTTAATTCTAAAAAAGGTGGGGATACTTGGTCCTCATTTCTTCCTCTTGTTCCCACGTGGCTTCACGCTCTGAGTGATTAGCCCATAAAACTTTCACTACCGGAAATGATCTTCTTCGAAGCTTTTGCACATCATGTGCCAATATCCTGAGTGGTACCTCATCGAAAGATAAGTCATAACGTAGCTGTAACAGCTCATACTGAATCACATGTGACGGATTAGCAACATACTTTCGGAGCATTGACACATGGAAAACATTATGCACTCCCGACAGAACTAGCGGCAAGGCCAAGCGATAAGCTACATCACCAATTCTTTCAAGAACCTCAAAAGGTCCTATAAACCATGGGCTTAACTTCCCACTCTTTCCGAACCTCATAACTCCTCTTACTGGAGATACCTTCAAGAACACATGGTCGCCAATCTGAAACTCCAAAGGCCTTCTTTTAATGTCCGCGTAGCTCTTTTGTCTGCTCTAAGCTACTCGAAGACACTCCCGAATTATCTGAATCTTTTTAACTGCATCCTGAACCACCTCGGGTCCCAAAAGCTTCCGCTCCTTAAGATCATCCCAGCAGATAGGAGATCTACACTTTCTCCCATAAAGAGCCTCAAAAGGTGCCATACCAATACTAGATTGGTAGCTATTATTGTAGGAGAACTCAATCAAAGTCAAATGATCATCCCAATAACCCTTGAAATCTAACACGCAAGCCCGGAGCATATCCTCTAAAATCTGATTGGTTCTTTCTGTCTGGCCGTCCGTCTAAGGGTGATATGCTGAGCTGAAAGCAAGCTTGGTTCCCAATGCCTTATGCAAGCTGTCCCAAAAGTGGGATACAAATCTGGGATCTTTATCTGATATAATAGTTGCAGGAACTCCATGCAACCGGACTATCTCATCAACGTACAACTTAGCCAATCTCTCTAGGCTGAAAGTGTTCTTAATGGGTAAGAAATGGGCACTCTTAGTGAGACGGTCCACAATCACCCACACTGCATTATTACCCTTCAAAGTCCGAGGAAGCCCAACTATGAAATCCATACCAATGCTCTCCCATTTCCACTCAGGCATCGGCAATGGTTGAAGAAGTCCCGCAAGTATCTGATGTTCGGCCTTAACCTGCTGGCAAGTCTGACATCTCGCAACAAACTCAGTAATCTCCTTCTTCATATTATTCCACCAAAATGTCTCCCTGAGATCTCGATACATCTTTACCCCTCCAGGGTGTACTGAATAAGGGGTTATGTGCGCCTCTTGCATAATTTCTAACTTAAGAGCTGAACCATTTGGCACACAGATCCTATCCCTGAACCTCAAACAATCATCATCAGAAATTCTGAAATCAGTTTCTTTCCCAGCTGAAATTCTTGCCTTGACCCTGTGCAGAGTGGATTTTTCGTGAGTGAGTACTGGTGAATTGATAAAAGAAAGAAATTAATACTCAAATATCCGTCGGGCTGCAAATAAAAACCCGGTCGCAGTAGTATAGAAGACAGAAGCGGCCGGGGTCAAACCGTGGGACTTATAGCGAGATAAAATAGTTCCTAAGCTTGTCATAAAAGGGGGGAAGTTAATTGACTTGTTTTAGAGAAAATATTAAGCAGATTAGAAAACTGAGTGTAGATGAATTAAATGGAACTCCGGGTTTAGGTTTTATATAATCTGATTAATTATGCTATCTCTACCGGTTTAATTTATTAGTTTGGCAAAATTCCTGTTATTATCCTAAGGACTAAGTCATAGACCCTTAAGAACTCGTTTACCAGAAAATGCTCGGTCTAATCAAGGTTCGAGCAATACTATGTAAACGGACGTTAAATTCGAGGAATTATAATTGCATCTGAAAATACTAACCTATTAAATCATAATAAGCTTTCTCCAGATTTACGGCTTAATTAACCTGTCTATTTATCACCTGGTCTGATCAAAATAGACTTAGAAAAGCATTTTAATAAATTCATGTAATTTATTAAAATGGTGAGAGAAAACCTTTAAGCGTAACAAACTGTATTTATTTTAACCGGTAGAAATATTGATTACATAATAACACAAACCATAATTAAAACCCTTGCCTGGAGCAAATCCTCCTTAGCCTGACATATTAACTGGTAATAAGTCAGACAGAGGTTGGACGTAATAACAATACGAGATGCGTGGATGATGAATGGAGAAAATGAAGAGGAAGAAGAGTGGATTTTTGTAAATGGAATGAGAGATTTTGAGTGTTGAGTTTGGGGTGGATCGTGTGTGAGCGTGCGTAGTTTTTGATGAAGTAGCAGTGGCTTTTTATAGAGGAGAGGAAGAAGAAGATCGTTTGCAGACAGAGGTGGAAGAGCATTGATTGCTCATTAATTGCAGGGGACAGAGCTGAGGAAAATAAGGTGTCGACGGGCGAAGTAGATGGATATGGCAGAAACAAGTCGACGGACGAAGTCGACGCGAAGAAGAAAACTGGCGCGACTGATTTTTTTAGTCACGACTGCTGTCCGCTTCCATGTCCGCCTGATAACAGGCGGTTGCAAATGTTGGTGTCCGCCTCACGTCCGCCCCATAACAGGCGGTTGCCTTATGTCGTGACCGCCCCTTATTAGGCGGTTGCTTATGTCTTGACCGCCCTCATGTCCGCCAGTTTGGTTGGTGGCTTGACCGCTTGGTGTCCGCCTGAATATAGGTGGTTGTGCCTTGGTGGTGTCCGCCCAATATGGGGCGGTTGCCCATACTCTTGTCCGCCTCTTTATGGGCGGTTGAAGCCTCTCACGTTCGCCTCTTCATAGGCGGTTGCCTATGTGAGTCGTCCGCCTGAGTTTAGGCGGTTGCCTTAGGCGGTTGTGACCGTGACCTATTTTTCTTCAAACTTTGACCGGCTCTAGATTCTTCGTTTGGACTCCGTTTTCTGAGCCGTTTGTGTCTATGCGTTCGTCTCTTCGTCTACTTCATTCCTGGCTTGGTTTTCCTCATGTTAAACCAATAATTTTGTGAGATAAACAATTAAACATAAACTAGAGGAAAACTAACCGAAGTGGAGAAATGAGCAAGAAAAGTGCTAATATTATATATGAAATAAACCTATAAAACATGCTCATTTGGACACTTATCACCCTGCTAAGATATTCATCATCCTTCTGAGTATCCTTGATCTTCTCGAATAAAGTGGGCTGAATCTGAAGTGCTGGCAAAACACTAGAACTTCCTGCCTTTGTGACCTCAATACCCATCATCTGTAATTCTTTTAAGGACATATGAGACCCAGTAAGCAGACTTGCTACTGTGGATGCTCCTTTACGGTTGAGAGCATCCGCCACCACATTAGCCTTTCCCGGATGGTATAAAATCTCCAAGTCATAATCATTAAGCAATTCTAACCACCTTCTTTGTCTCATATTCAATTCTTTTTGGGTGAACAAATACTTAAGGCTTTTATGATCTGTATAAATCTTACATGAAGCTCCAAAAAGATGATGCCTCCAGATTTTCAAAGCGAACACAACTGCAGCTAACTCCAAATCGTGGGTTGGGTAATTCTTTTCATAAGGCTTAAGTTGTCACGAACCATAGGCAACAACTTTTCCGTGCTGCATCAAAACACAACCCAAACCCTTATGTGAAGCGTCACAATATACCTCCAAACCATCAGTCCCTGAGGTTAGGTAAGAATAGGGGCAGTAGTCAATCGTCTTTTGAGCTCCTGAAAACTCTTTTCGCATGCTTCACTCCACTCATATTTAACATCCTTCCGAACAAGACGAGTCAGAGGAGTAACTAATTTAGAGAATCCGTCAACAAATTTTCTATAATAACCAGCCAAGCCCAGAAAACTACGCATCTCAGAGACGTTTGTAGGTCTAGCCCACTCAGTAATAGCCTTGATCTTTTCTGGATTGACAGATATTCCACCTTTTGATACAACATGACCAAGAAAGACTACTTGATCCAGCCAGAATGCACATTTCTTCAGCTTGGCATAAAGCTCGTGCTCCTTCAAAGTCTGAAGTACAATCCTCAAGTGCTCTTCGTGCTCTTCGATACTCTTAGAGTAAACCAAAATGTCATCAATAAAAACCACAACAAAGCGATCCAGATAGGGCTTCAAAACCCGATTCATCATATCCATGAACACTGAGGGAGCATTTGTCAAACCAAAGGGCATCACTAGAAATTCATAATGCCCTCAACCACCACCCAAAACAAAACCACAACCCTATCTCCTTGCATAACGTGTCTTGAATGCTGACTTAGGAACATCATCTGCTTTGATCCTCAATTGGTGATAGTCTGAACTGAAATACCCCTAAATTAATTTAAATTAATTTAGGGGATTTCTTTTATTAAACTTTAATAATACTATTAAGTATTAAATTATTATATGGAATTATGAATGTTAAATTAGTATAAGGAATTATTAATATTAAATTATTGTATGGAATTATGAGTATTATATTATATGGAATTATGGAAATTATTTTAGGGGATTCCTCCTATTTAACTCTAAAGAATACAATTAACTATTTAATTATTATATATTATTATATAGTATTATGAATTTAATAACAATATTTATAAGTCAATAAATCTTGGAAAAATTCCTAGATACTCCAATTAATTATAAAGATTTTAGAAATATTGGGAGCATTGATTTGGAACATAAAAGTCAATATAAAATCCTAGAAACCTTAAAGCTTATTAAGCCTTGCTAGGATTGACTTTTTGAGAATGGTCAAACTAGCACATGAAACCTATACCAATAAAAAGGTTATGGAAACCCATGAAGATCGATAAAAAGAACATAAAAAACGGATCATCCTAGCCAAAGTTATTCTAGATTGAAGTTTAGAGTCAAAATTTTGAAACCTGCCACGTGTCAATCAGTCACAGACCGCCCACACTTAGCTTAAAAATCGGAACTTCCAGCAGTGATTTTACCCTAACTTTATACGGCTATATCTCACTCATCTCTCAATATTTTTCAATGCCGTCCTCTCCATTCTCTTCTCCTACAATTCCTCTTTCCAACCATAACTCATACGTAACCTACATCATTCTACATCGACGGAAAAATCGATCTAAAGTTGCCTCCTTGCGAATTCGTAACCCAGAATTCCAGTTTTTACTGAAATCAGGTAAACTTCGTCTCGTCATAACTTCTTCGTTTCTCATCCAAATTTCGTGTTCTTTAGCTTGTTTTGAAGATCTCAAATCCCTCTACAACTTTCATGTTAATTACCAAGGCTGATTCGTAACCAATAGGGAGAGCGAGTCGTCTAAAGTTACCTACTCGATCACGTCAGTTTTTGCCCAGAATATTTCCCGAAACGACATGGTAAACTCAGATCTTTGTGGATCTATAACTTTCTCCCTAGTTATTCTTTTTCCATGATTCTTTCACCAATATTTAGAGTTACATGTCTTCTTTAAAATGAAGTAGGTTTCATGGATTGAATCCATCTCAGTTATCCCGAGTTGATCCGCGACGTTGCCTACCTGAACAACACATAAAATACTAGTTTTCCAGAAAAACGAGTTTGAATCGCCTTGCCGGCGCATCTCCGGTACGATTCGACCAAATTATACCTATAATGCTACTTGTTTTTGCATTCCCGTTCATAACCCTCTATCAATTTAACCAATTACGCAATAAATTGAGAGAATTTGGCAAATCGAATTTGAAACCGGAAAAGAAAACCTAACTTCGAAACAGAAATCGAAACCCGATGAATACTGCATTATAATTGAGGAAATTGGTATCATTAGAACCGAAATTTGATTTCGAAACCATAGAAACAAGAATCACTCGATTTCGTTCTGTAGATTAGGAGATATTGTCGATTTAGTACTCGACTTCGATTTTGGATTTGATGAAGAACTGGGGCTTCAGCATCCGTCCGATCTAGACTTAAGGAAATGGACGGCCAGGATTAGATCGTGGATAATAAAGTAGTTTTAAGTTTATAATGTTTCAGAATTTAACTCTAACTTGTTGAATTAATTTAAATACCTTCCCGAAGGTATTTTGACTTGAAATTTTAACCATAGATTCCTTATTAAATCTAACTTATTTTGATGTAAATTGATAAGGTTTTGGAGTTTTTAAACATAAGTTATGATTTTTGCAATTTACGGGTTTTCTGGAATTATTTGGATAAATTAAAAAGATATTTTTATGAAATAAAAATTTTATAATATGTCTAAAATGTTATAGTTACTGTATATTAAATTTGGGGATTTTTGGGCTATGTTAAAAGGTTTTAAAAATTGTGTTTATGAGTTTTTCATAAGAATAACTTATAATATATGGTTTTTAATGTAACCAAAAATTAAAGTATGGTTTGTTAATTAACTTTTAAGCTGGGGAAAATAAAGGAAACTAAATTAACATTTTATAACAGTAAGTTTATAAATGTTTTGGTATTAGCTTTTAAGAGAAGTGAAATTATTTACATATATGTATATATACTTATTTAAGTAGAAATTTATGCTAAATCAAGGAATCTAATTATTTTACGTTTTACTTATTATATTATATGGGAGTTAATATTTTTAATTAAAACTAAGGAAAATATATATATATATATAATTAATTACATATATATGAAAAGGAATAAAATAGTAACTTGGGTTAAATCAAGGAACTAAATTAATCTACATGTATATTAGTTATATAATAGGCGATTAATATACTTAATTGAAACTAAGGAAAATACTTTATTTTATAAACCATATTTCGGATGTGGATATGTGTAAAAGTTAATATAAATAATTAAATGCAATAAAACTACATAAAGAATGTCTTGAATAAATCCTGGTTTACATATATGATAAATAAATAAATAAAAGACATAAAATACCTTATAGCGAATGGAATATGAAGGAATTAATAAGTTAAACTAACCTTACATAATACTATTAAAAGAATATTATATGAGGTAGTATTGAATTGTGGTTATGAAATTAAGCTTAAAGAGTTATCTTGGATTTCTAAGATTTATATAAACCATATTAAAATACATGTGTAATATTATTTGTCAAAGACCAGAATGTAAATCTATAATTTGGTTAGGTAATTAATAAGTTGGGACTTAGGAATATTTGTAACTAGATTTTTCACAAATATAACTTACTATATAATTAATAAATAAATGTAATACTTTTACATATAAATGTTCTTAATATATAAGCAATAATAAAACAAATAAAATACTTTTACATCTAAATGTGAGGTGGATTAGTAAGTCTAGATTTAATCATTTCTTAACATTTATGGTATTGGAATATAACTTAATGTTTTAAGATAAATCATTAAAAGGATTATGATATAAACTATATTAAACGATGATTTGGAAATTTATCTAAATAATTGTCCTTAAGTTTTTTAGAATTAGATAAGCCATATAAAATACATTTATTACCAATATTCAGGATGTGAGTTTACAGTTAAGTGAGGTATTTAGTAGTTAGAATTTATAGAAGGTTTATACATATGAATTTGATACTTAAAACCTTTGAACCTTTTATTAGATAAAGCTAAGTTACATAAGAAATTATATTGATATACTTTACGGTAATGGGAAGTAATGATGGGTTATTTGAATATAAAATAAGAGAATTTTCATAGTAGATTATCTTATTAAATAATTAACAATTTCACTTACGAACCCGAATTTGATTCTTTGATAAATTCTACTCTATGTAGATATATTGTCCATCCTAAATACGATAAAGGAAATTAATTTATTAAGTTATTCCTTGAAACCTTAGGTTTTGTAAAACAATTTAAAACGCATTTAAGGCTTAAGTTTATTGAAGTTTAGTACAAAAGGGTTGTACATAGTCTATATAGAGAGAATGTGTGTAAAATAAAACATTTAGGAGATTAAAGGTAAGTAAGGATACATAAAAGGTTATATTTAAACACCTTATTATATAGGTAATGATTAAGCAAATAATGTACCTTGTGAATACTAAATGTAAGAGTTCGATAAGTCTAAGTTAACTATAATATAGTTGTTTCAAGATGAAAAGTAATTTAACATCTTATGACAAAATTATTAGATGGTTGTAATAAAAGTCTTTCTGAACTAAAGATAAGATAAATGAGCTAGTAACTCAATTAGGTTATGATATAATGCGTCTACAACACTGTGGTTCCAATATACAAGATGTAGATCTTAATTAAGTTAAGGGGAAAACTTAATCCCAATGGATTATCTAGTAGATATTGATAAAATACATAATCATTACATTGTGAATTAATAGTATAGTATTCTAAGATAAACCTATTGTAGGTCATGAGACGATGTTATTCTAAAGTAAGAGTAAAAGTATTGAGCTTAAGGATTGTTATTGAAATTCTAAGATTGATTGAATAACATATAATGCACTTATGTTATAAAGGTCTTTAATGTGAGAATTGTGGTTAAATATGAATTAAGTGGATAGGAGGGACAGTTAGCAGGTGTTAATAAAATACATTCCTTGATCCTACAACCTTGGGCTATACAACGTTCTCAGATAACTCAAAGATTATACATAACACATAAGTGAGGGCTTAAAAGACAATTGAGGCTTTGGAATAAGAGTAAGGAGTTTATTTAAGCTTAACTTAGGCTACAAGTGATTGATGATAGACTACCTTTAATATTCTTCAGAGTACTGTTGATTGTTTGTGCAAGTTGACTAGAACTGCTACAGCGTTACCCAGGTACGATTTCTCGTACTCAGCTTGTTGTGTTTTGGACTTTATGGAATGTTTTGTACGATTTCTCGTACTCATCTTGTTGTGTTTTGGACTCTATGGAATGTTTTGTATGATTTCTCGTACTCCGATATTTTTGCTGATTGACTTGTGGAATGTTTTGGAAAACGCTAACTGACTTTAAGAGGAATTTCTAAATAGGAAATGGTTGTGTGACTAACCCAGCTTGTGTGACTAACTGAGCCTTGGATGTGAAACTCACTTGGGTATTGGTTCCTTCTATTTGGTTGTTCCATTAGACATTGACTGCTTGGGGTTTACGCTTCTGCACTCTGTGGGACTGAGTGTTTTGGTATTGCTCTGGGTAGTTGGTGATCTAGTGGGAATTTGGAAAAAAGGTCAATCTTGGAAATTCTTCTTTTGACTCTAGATATCGTTTCATCCATGAGCTGGTTCTTGAGGTTTCGACGTGCGCGCGTCTTCAATGGTAACAGTGAGGGGCTGTATATCCCCTGTCCCAGAAAGGGACGTGATAGACAATGAGGGGCTGTATATCCCCTGTCCCAGAAAGGGACGTGATAGAGTGAGGGGTTGTAATCCCCTGTCCTTAGTGGACGTGGTAGACAGTGAGGGGCTGTATATCCCCTGTCCTTAGTGGACGTGGTAGACAGTGAGGGGCTTTGTTATCCCATGTCCTTAGTGGACGTGATAAACAGTGAGGGGCTGATATCCCCTGTCCTAAAGGACGTGATGGGCGGTGGGGGCCATCTCTCCTAGTGAAATTATTCCACTCTTGAGTTTCTTGGTTCTTGGATCTGTTTTATCATCCTAGTCCTTTGTGACTATCTGAGTTTTTCTACTCCTATGGGAATTGGGTTTAACTAAGGAAATGGATGTTCACTAAAATGATGTGATTTGTTTCACTAACTTACCTTTTCTATCATTTATCTTTATCCTTAACTTGTTATCTTTGCTTGGTGATTTTAAAGTGCCTTATTTCCCTGCTTTACTTTCAAGAGTTTAATTTCAAGTTATGTTTATTTTGAAGAGTTTCGTTAAAAGATTGTTTTGGAGAATTGTACCAGTCCATTACAGGGAACTGATCACCCCTCCCGGGGTGGGCTGCTTGGTTTCATCTTGCAGGTACAAATTGATTTACAGGTGGCCACGAAGAGTATGAGTGATTGGGGATGGGATTAGGTTTATGGAGAGTGAATGTACTTATTATTGTTTGTTAATAAGTTTTCTCGAAGTTCAGACCGTAACTTAGTTAATTGTAATGGTTGTAATTGGTGAGGTTGGTACGGGTGTTTGGAGCCCAATGGTCTGTAGCACCTTTAGTTTATTTTCCGCTGTTGTTTTATTATTATAGGGGGTTAATCTTTGAAATACAAAAGCCCCAGCTAACTGATCAAATAAATAATCAATACGAGGAAGAGGATACTTATTCTTGATAGTCACCTTGTTGAGCTCCGATAGTCTATGCATAATCTCAATGTCCCATTCTTTCTCTTAACGAATAACACAGGTGCGCCCCAAGGAGAAACACTGGGGCGAATGAAACCTTATCCAGCAACTCTTGTAGTTGAACTTTTAATTCCTTCAGCTCAGCTGGGCTCATACGATAAGGAGCTTTAGAAATTGGCTGCGTCCCTGGTACAGTCTCAATTGTAAACTCAACTTCCCTGACTGGGGGGAGTCCAGGAACATCATCACAAAATACTCAGGAATTCACTGACTACGGTATCTCCAAGACTTTACCTCTTCTTTGATTTCTGGAATGAAACACAAATAGCCTTGACATCCCTTCTTCAGATACTGAAAAGCTGCATCGCCGATATGACTGGAGGAGAACAGGGAACATCATTCCCCATAAATACTAGACGAGGCTTATCCGGCTCCTCGAAAATCACTTCTGGCTAAACAGTCTATGGATGCATGATGAGAAGACAGGCAATCCATCCCCAAGATCACATCAAAACAACTCATCCTCAGGGGAATGAGATCAACTAGCATAACTCTATCTTTCACTACAAGAGGACAACCTCTAGACACCAACTCAACACCACAGGAGAGGTCCTTTCTAAAGGACTAGTCACACATAAATCCACAACAAGAGGCTCACAAGACAGCTTAAGTTCATCCACCAAATCAGAGGAAATAAAAGACTGTGAAGCACCTGAATCAAATAAACAAAAGACAGGTCGAGTAGTACTTCAAGAATACCTGAAATGACCTTCTCTGCATCTCGATCATACTCCCCTGACAAAGCAAAACACCGGGCCTGAGCTTGGGGCTTTTCTGATCTATCCTCCTTGGATCCAAACACAGCTATCATATTTACCACCAGAATTATTTTGGTTCTTATCATACTTCAGGCACTCTGCAATGCGATGCTCCAGAGGCCACTTGAAACATGCTCCAGTTTTCTTGTAACACTCCCTACCAGGATGAGACTTGCCACAAGTGTCACACTTCGGGCTGAGGTAGAGGGTCTTGTGATCTCCAAAATTTTGCTTCTTCTGTGAGGGGTATAGTCCTTCTTGCCAGAGTCCCGGTCTGTGCTTCCTCTTTTGATCCTTGGCCACTGACTGCTTAAACTTCAGCTCGCTCTCAACCACCAGAGCTACGTCGGCTACGTCTCTGAAAGTCTTATGCCGGAAAGGGGCTATGTAGCTCTAATGTCTGATCTGAGCCGCTCTCAAACTTTCACGCCTTGCGGTTCTCGTCAGACTCCAGAACGAACTTGGACAATGAGATGAACTTGCGCACGTACTCCTCCACCGTCATGTCTCTCCCCTGCCTAAGCCTCCCGTACTCCACGATCTTCTGGTCGCGGTACACATCGAGATAAAACTGTTTGTTGAAGCGCTCAATAAATTGCTCCTATGACCATGGATGGGGGAATTGGTTTTTCCACGGTCTTCCACCATTCTTTAGCCTTAGCTTGGAACATGAATGTAGCAAAGTCAACTTTTGGTCCTCGCTACATCCATCACCTTCAGAAGATCCTCGATTGTAGTAATCCAATGACTTGCCTCTTGTGGGTCGCCACTTCCATCGAAAGAAGGGGGTTTCAATTTCATGAATTCTTGCAAAGCTTTAACATTGCTGCCACCCTAGAAGCTCCCGCTGCCGCTCCAATGTTCCCCACATTTTGCAACACTTGAGTCACCACTTGTTGCACAATAGCGGCGATATCCCCTTGTGGAGCTTCGCTCTGAGAGGAATTTCCGACTTCCCTGCGTGGTGGCATTCTGAGAAACAAAATCCTTTAACCACTAGCCACTTCTCTTGTAAACAATCATCGGAACACAGTTAGGCAGACATAACCCAATTTTTCTCCCAACAAAATCAAACCTGGCTCTGATACCACTAAATGTCACAACCCTAAACCGGCCTAGTTCTAAGGTATAGACACGCCGCGTGCTATTAAACGACTAGGAGCATGCAAGGCTTCCAAAATTCAGATTACAGATATTGTTCAATGACTATGAATGAATAATCAAAATCGAACTCTAATAAAGCCCAATACACATAGGCTGAATAGATCAAAGTACCTAAACATAAGGTCTAATAAACTAAATCATAAAAAGAATAAGGTCATAGGACCAACTCAAAATAGTAGAAGACGAAAGCTGAACTGAAATGACAAATAAGAGAAAAGGACCTCCAGCTGGTTAATCATTAATCTGCAAAATGTTGTAGTGGAAAGGGGTGAGCAACCACACGCTCAGTAAGCAACAAACATCAACAAAATGAGCAACACTCAAAACATTTTTACTGAACATAATTATACATATACATATATGTATCAAATAAAAGTAACACAAGTACTGAAACCGAAATTTGAATCACACTGAAACAGAGCAGAATCTTATACAAATCAGAACATATCGAAACAGAGTTTTAAGGGACCCTAATTCAGAGCATACAGAATAGGCCAGAAGACCTCAGATAACAGAATGGGTCAGAAGACCCCAGATAACAGAATGACTTCGTCGACTCCAGATAACAGAATGAGCCCGTCGACTCCAGATAAACAGAACAGGGATGTTCGTGATACAGATACAGAAGGACGTCCTACATAGCGCGCTACGGGATAACTCGACCCAGTCATCACGGCTCAGAAAGCAAAAACTAGGTTCCAAAACATATCAATAACTAAATTAATATCACAAACCATATTATAATACATAAACGTACATACTTTTATATAAAATATTAAAACGTAAAGAATCATAAAAATACTGGTCATCAATGAAGTTTAAGTTTAACTATCAAAATTATGAAATGTGAATACACGTAAATATGCATACGAGGTTAACAAATATAGGTAAAAGTAAAACCGCAAATCGTTTGTATAATCTAACAAAACATTACTAAATATGATATTAAGAATAATAATTAAAAAAACAATTACAAATCGACTGCTTTCCCTAATAGAAATTAGGCTCGTATATAAACTCATATACACTTAATGATTAAAATAGATTATGTCATGAGTAAGACACTACTAAAATAATAGTAATCATGATATATAAAACGCCAAGGAAGAAAAACAGCAAACCACTCGTTAAAACAACAAGAAATAGTAAAACGTATTCCTTGGCACCGACTAGTTCAGTAACTACAAATTTAAAGATTTTGAAAACAATCATCTACAACAAAAGTTCCACGCGTTATACTATATTCAAAAATAAGGCATCGTATAGTTCAAGCTATGAATATATATAATATTTCATAATTATGCCCACGTAAATATACAAGTACAAAATCGATTTAGATACTACTTTTGAGATAATCCCAAGAGGATACAGATACGTACGTATTCACTGCATATTTTCACAGAAAAGCATCTCTCAACCGCAGAATAAATTCCATCTCCACCTTGCAAGTAAATGGGGCACTAACTTCAGATCCGAAATCCATACAACGTTCAATCAGAACTTTCTTTCTCAATCTATTCGCGGAAAGACCTCACTCCGGCACCACCCCGCCTCTCTCCTGTCGACCGCGGCTTTCCGAAACAGAAGCAAGCTCCCTCACTTTAAGACCGTCACTCGAGGAGATTAAAACAGCAGTTTGGTCCAAGGTTGTAAAAAACGGTACGGGAAGCCAATACGGACTATTGAGAGTACGTGATACGGAAGTATCAACACTAGAAAAAACGGGGAATTAGTACGGATAAAACAGTAATATTTAAATAATAAAAAACGTATATAAATATTTATAAGTATGAAATAGTTCCACTTTGTACATAATATTAGTATTTTGTTATTAATACCTTCAAATTGCATATTTATATATTATAAATTTATCGCATTCTTAAACTATAAGAAGTTTGTAGAAGTTTTGTTGAGTGATGTAAGATAAGTTACATAAGTGAATTTTAAGAAATGTCACACTAATACTAAGTAGGAAAAAACAAAAAATAGTAGGATTAAAAAGTTATTGGTATAATTGTAATTTTTCTCTCACAAATATTCAATCTATAGTTAATGGTGTGTGTTAATAACATCATTTTTTTCTAAAGTAAAACCTTATATAAGATCAACATTATATTCATTTAGGGATTTAATAGAAAAAAATTAGTCTTCTTTTTGCTCCGGTCAAATCGTTGTCTGTAATATTTATACCGTATTCTTTAAAAATACGGTAAATACGGAAATACTGATGATATACGGTCGTACGCCATCATAAAACGGGGTGTTTGATGAAACGGATTTCATACGCCCGTATCAATACGTTTATTACAAAACGGGCCATACACCGTATAAACGGGCGTACCGTACCGTTTTTTACAACCATGGTTTGGTCAATAGATGGGAACAAAGCCCCGGGATACGATGGTCTCAATTTCGTATTTATAAAAGGGGTTTGGAGAGTCATTGGTCAGGAATTCTCCAACACAGTCTTTGCCTTCTTTGATAACAATAAGCTTCCAAGAGGGTGCAACATGACCTGGCTGACTCTAATCCCAAAAGTGCCAGGAGCGATAAAAGTGGAAGAATTTCGACCCATCAGCATGATCGGAGCAATCTACAAGGTGATCTCTAAAATACTTTCATCTCACCTAAGCCTGGTAATTGGAAAGCTGGTTGGTGGGACACAAACTGCTTTCATTAGAGGGAGAAACAAAGTTGAGGGGCCGCTAATTGCAAGCGAAGTCATCTCATGGTTGAAAAACAAAAGAAAAGCCGGTATGTTACTCAAAATTGACTTCACTAAAGCCTTTGACTGCCTATCATGGGCTTTCATAGACAGAATGCTTTTCTTCTTTGGTTTCAACATTACATGGCGAATTTGGATGGAGGAATGCATCACCACCTCCCAAATATCCATCCTTATCAATGGGGTCCCTTCACCTCCAATTAAGCCGAAAAGAGCAGTACGACAGGGAGATCCTTTATCCCCGCTACTCTTTGTGCTAAGTGTGGAAGGTCTAGGATGGCTCCTAGATGAGGCGATTTCCAAAGGATGTAGAAGGGGGATCCGAATTGGGCATAACGCTACCCTTATCTCTCACCTTCAATATGCAGATGATACACTTATCTTTTGTATGCCAAGCAGAGAGGAAATGGAAGCGGTTAAAAATGCATCATTATATTCTCTGAGATGTCAGGGTTGGAAGTTAACTAGGCCAAGTCAGCAGCATATCCAATCAACCATAATCCTCGGGTCCTCAATCTGATCAAAGAAATTTTCGGCTATCAAATAGGAAGTTTTCCAATGTCATACCTGGGTTTCAATATTGGCGCATACCCACAAAAGCTCGCCATGTGGAAGCCTGTAACACCCCCAAACACTGGCCTAGGAGTTAGGGGTATTACACGCCGCGTATTATTACGTAATAACGCAAGGCTCTAACAAATGAACTTAAACAGATAATCAAACAAGGCCCAAAATGAATACTTGAATAAAGTATAATCAAATGATGTCGTAACGTCCCGAAAGTTATTACAGAACCCACCAAAACGAATATCAAAAGCGGAAGCTAACTGAATAGGCCCAAATGTCTCAAAGAATTCAAATAACGAAACAAACTAAACTCCAGAGCTGAGCAAAGTGACCCTCGCTGATCAATCTGCAATGTTAGATAAAGTAGGGGAATGAGCAACAAACTATGCCCAGTAGATGACCAACTTCATCAACCAGCATGCTCAAAACATTTTAAGAATGTTAACAAATCAGAAGGAGTCGCAAGGAATCCATAAACATGTCAGAAAACAGAAGCAGAAGTCCATACCGTAAAGGACTAAACAGATTCAGAAGCAGACAGAATCAGAAAACAGAGCGGGACACTAGTTGATCACGGCATACAGACAGAACGAGCAACCAGCTCGTGAACAGAATGAGGAAACCTCGCTCGTAAACAGAACAGGTGGAACACTTGTGAACAGAACGGGGAACATCACCCGTGAAACAGAAGGATCCTACATAGCGCGCTACGAGACAGCGAGACCAGCCATCCAAAGGTTCAGACACAGAGATAACTAGGTCCCGAAACAGAAGCTTGAAACAATTAAGCATATGTGCACCAAAGGCACCATAAAGCACATAGGTAGCTTGGAAATCAGAAGGGAAATCCAACCTCGCAAGCGGAAGTCAAAACGGAGGTCAAACGAGCAAGTTAGGGTCAAAACAGTAGCATGTCCGAACTTGTGTCCGGACATCAATGTTCGGACACAATTCGAACCTTAAAACAGAAGTAGAGACAGAGGTGTCCGAACATCAAAGCTCGGACTGATGTTCGAACGCTCTTCGGAAATCAGTACGCGCAAAGTCCGAACATGTGTCCGAACAACGAAGTTCGGACACAGGTCGAAGCAAAAACAGAAGAAGGGGGTGAGTGTGTCCGAACTTCTGTCCGGACTTTCAAGTTCGGACACCACTCGAGACTTGTAAGTCGGACTCGTCCTCGCACCCCGTCCGAACTTCAAAGCTTGGACGGAAGTTCGGACACGGTAAAAAGTTCAGAAATTCAAAGCGCAAAAAGACATGTCCGAACTTCCAAGGTCGGATGGAAGTTCGGACGCGCCGAAAAACTCAGAGAACAGAGGCGATTTCCACACAAACAGAAGCACCAAAACAATGTCAAAACATCATAAGTTTGCAGAAAACAACCTTGGGGGTTTGTACATTATTAAACAAAACTTAAACAGACGAATTCGCAAACCCAGAGCAGAGGCATAACACACTCAATACCAGAATTGAAACTCCCCAAGGCTGAACACACAAGCCGAATCCATAAGCCACCTACCTCAATCACAGCAGAGACGAATCCGGTCTGAACAGCAGAGCTCGAATCCAAGCAGATACCCAAACGCAGACCGGAAATGCAATTCCCAAACTCTGAAGCAACGCAATCAAGAACAGACCGAAGAACACCGAAATCAGAACTGACTCTCAAATCAGAAACTGTCAACACAGATGAATCCACAATCCATACCTGCAGTCGTCCACGATACTCAGAGCAATCCAACAGCAGAAGAACCGGCAAGGGGACGGAGCACAATCGGATTCCTAATCAGGTTGCAGAGGAGGGATTCACAAGAAGAAACATTCCAATTCCAGAATTGAAGGAGAAAGAACAATGTGGATTACCTTACTCAGAACTGGATTTCGCAACGGCGCATAATCCATAGTGGAATTCGAGGAAGAACCACAATTGGTAAGACTTGAAAGGTTGAACAGAGCGTAACAGTTGAGGGAGAGAGAGAGCAGAGATGAGAGGAACGGTTTAAGGGTTTCAAACTGAGCGAGGAGAGGAGCGTGATTGAGATCGTGTGAACGTAATTAGAAAGTAGGGAAAATAATTAAGAGGAAAAGGGAATAAAGTAATTAAGGAATTAACCTCACCAGGAATAGAATAAGAAAGGAAAAAGACTTCTTCGGCCTTGTCTTTAATCAGAAGGACGCCCATGTCCTAAATCCAAAATATAATAGTGTAAGGCCACTTGTGACGAAATAAAATGTAGCGAAAACTATGGGTTATAACATTACCTCCCCCTTAAAAGAATTTCGTCCTCGAAATTAAAACATACCTACTGCTCGAACAGTGCGGGAAACTTAGAACGCACTTCACTTTTGACCTCCCAGGTCGCCTCTTCTTCCGACTGACCCAACCACTGCACCTTCACCAAGGGCATGGTCTTACTCCTGAGCTTACGAACATCTCGAGCTAGGATCCTCGAAGGAGCTGCTTCAAAGGTAAAGTCCTCCCTAAGCTGAAGCGGACCAAACTCTATCACATGCGACGGGTCCGGAATATACTTCCTCAGCATAGACACATGGAACACACTATGAACACCAGCCAACGACGGTGGCAAAGCTAGACGATAGGCAACTGGTCCGATGCTCTCCAAGATCTCAAATGGACCCACAAAGCGAGGGCTAAGCTTGCCTCTCTTCCCAAACCGAACAACTCCCCGAACTGGAGACACCTTCAGATACACATGGTCGCCCACCTCAAACTCTAAAGGTCGTCTCCTCTGATCGGCGTAACTCTTCTGACGACTCTGAGCCACAAGCAAGCGCTCCCTGATAGACTGAATCTTACTCACCGCATCCTCGACCAAGTCCGGCCCAACAACTGCCCTCTCCTTCAGATCATCCCAACAGATGGGTGATCTGCACCTCTTGCCATACAAAGCCTCAAACGGGGCCATCCCGATACTAGTCTGGAAGCTGTTATTATACGCAAACTTTATCAGCGCCACGTGCTGATCCCAACTGCCTCCAAAGTCAAGTACACATGCTCTGAGCATGTCCTCAAGGACCGGATTCGTCCTCTCTGTCTGCCCGTCTGACTGAGGATGATATGCTGAGCTGAACGACAACTTCGTCCCCATAGCCTGATGCAAACTCTGCCAGAATCTAGATACGAAGCGTGGGTCTCTGTCAGACACAATGGAAGCTGGAACTCCATGAAGGCGTACCATCTCGTCCATATATAACTGAGCCAGGCGATGCAAACTGAAAGTTTCCTGACAGGACAAGAAATGAGCACTCTTCGTGAGTCTGTCCACTATCACCCAAACTACATCAAAACCCCTCGGAGTCTTAGGCAGTCCCATAACAAAGTCCATACCGACGCTCTCCCACTTCCACTCCGGAACGGGAAGAGGCTGAAGCAAACCAGCTGGTCTCTGATGCTCGGCTTTGACCTAATGACAGGTCCGACATCTCGATACAAAGTCAGAAATGTCCCTCTTCATGTTGCTCCACCAGAATGTCTCCCGAAGGTCCCGGTACATCTTCACACCTCCTGGGTGTACCGAGTACGGAGCTCCTTGAGCCTCCTGCATGATCTCCAGCCTCAAGGCGTCGTCTGCAGGCACACACACACTGTCTCTGAACCTCAGACAACCATCCTCTGAAACCCGGAACTCAGACTCCTGACCAGTAGCAATCTCATCTCTGATCTCACACAAACTGGCATCGAGCTCCTGACTGGCCTTGATCCGGTCGATCAAGGTAGGCTGAATCTGCAACGCTGCTAACATCCCAGATCTCTCTGGACGGACGACCCAGATACCCATACGCTGCAACTCGAGAGCAGACCTCTGCACACCAGACAAAGCACAAACGGCTCCAGACGGACCCCTCCTATTGAGCGCATCAGCAACCACATTCGCCCTACCCGGATGGTAGAGGATCTCCAAATCATAATCGTGTAGCAACTCTAGCCACCTCCTCTGCCTCAAGTTCAACTCCTTATGAGTGAACAGATACTTGAGGCTCTTGTGGTTTGTATACACCTTGCACGCTGCTCCATACAGGTAGTGCCTCCAAATTTTCAACGCAAAAACCACAGCAGTTAACTCCAGGTCGTGGGTCGGATAGTTCTTCTCATATGGCTTAAGCTGAAGGGAGCCATACGCTACAACCTTCCCTTGCTGCATCAGAACACACCCAAGTCCCTTATGGGGCGCATCACAGAAAACCTCAAGTCCGTCATTAC
This sequence comes from Limonium bicolor, assembly GCA_023374045.1. Lineage (NCBI taxonomy): Eukaryota > Viridiplantae > Streptophyta > Magnoliopsida > Caryophyllales > Plumbaginaceae > Limonium > Limonium bicolor. The sequence goes on along the minus strand of CM041780.1, from coordinate 82,440,351 downwards.
CCTCTGGAAGGGTCAGAATCGGCATAGACGTCAACCTCTTCTTCAGCTCCTGAAAGCACTGCTCACAGGCCTTGCTCCACTCAAACTTCACATCCTTCTGCAGCAGACGAGTCAAAGGAATCACTAGCTTGGAGAAGCCCTCCACAAACTTACGATAGTAGCCCGCTAGTCCAAGGAAGCTACGAATCTCCCCAACATTAGTAGGCCTGGCCCACTCAGTAATGGCTCTAATCTTCTTCGGATATACGGAGATACCATCCTGGGAGACAACGTGTCCCAAGAATACCACCTGATCCAACCAGAACTCGCACTTCTTCAGCTTTGCATATAGCTCCTTCTCCCTCAGAGTCTAGAGAACAGTCCTCATATGCTCCTCGTGCTCATCAGCACTCTTGGAATACACCAAGATATCATCTACAAACACCACGACGAACTGGTCTAGAAAGGGCTTGAACACCCGGTTCATCATGTCCATAAATACTGAAGGCGCATTCGTCAGACCGAATGGCATCACTAGGAACTCGTAATGTCCATAATGAGTCCTGAAGGCGGACTTAGGCACGTCATCTGCCTTAATCCTCAGCTGATGATAACCCGGCCTCAGATATATCTTCGAGAACACCTTAGCCCCTGCTAACTGGTCGAACAAGTCATCAATGCGCGGGAGAGGATACCTATTCTTAATGGTAACCTTATTGAGCTCCTTATAGTCGATGCACAAACGCATACTGCCATCCTTCTTCTTGACAAACAGAACAGGCGCACCCAAGGTGACACACTAGGGCGAATGAAGCCCTTATCCAACAACTCTTGCAACTGGATCTTCAGTTCCTTAAGCTCGGCAGGCGCCATGCGGTATGGGGCCTTAGAAATGGGCTGAGTCTCAGGTGCGAGCTCGATCGAGAGCTTCACCTCTCTGACAGGGGGAAACCCAGGTATGTCATCCTGGAACACATCTGGGAAGTCTTTGACCACTGGAATCTCCTCCAACTCCGCATCCTTGTGAACCTCAGGGATGTAACACAAATATCCCTGACATCCTTTCCTCAGAAAGCGAAACGCCTGCATAGCTGAAATAACTGGCGGCGAGCACGGGAGTCCATTCCCTGCTACAACTAGGCGGGGCTGACCCGGCTCCTCAAAAGTGACTCTCGAAGCAGCACAATCAATGTGGGCATGGTGTGCAGCAAGCCAATCCATGCCCAGAATCACATCAAAGGTTGTCATCTCCATCGGGATGAGGTTAGCACACAGAGTCTTATCTCTGACTAACACAAGACTATCTTTATAAACAGAATTCAGAAGCATAGAAGAGTCCCTAACTAATGGACTATGCACACACAACTCAACACCCAGAGGCACAACAGGCAAACCGAGCTCACCCAACAACTCAGCAGAAATAACAGAGTGGGTGGCTCCAGAGTCAAACAAACAGAAGACAGAACGAGAAGACAGCTGGAGAATACCTGTGACAACTCTGTCAGTCGATCGGTCTCTCTCTAGCCATCGCGTACACTCTGGCCTGGCCCTGGGGCTTCTTCTGCTCAGCCTGGTCTAGATCTCTAGACCCTGAGGCGGACTCACCAGCTCTACCTCCAGAGCTACCTCTGCTACTCTCGGCCTGAGGGCCGTCAGCGATCCTATGCTCCAAGGATCCACACTTGAAGCAGGCTCCGGAATTCCTGTAGAAGTCCTGGCCTCGGTGAAACTTGCCACAGACTCGGCACTTCGGAGCGGGAGCTGACGAAGACGAACCACCTCTATCTCGTGAACGGTCTCCAGAGCGGTCTCCAGCCCTGTCTCCAGTAGACTGCTTCTTTGGTTTCAACATTACATGGTGAATTTGGATGGTGGAATGCATCACCACCTCCCAAATATCCATCCTTATCAATGGGGTCCCTTCACCTCCAATTAAGCCGTAAAGAGGAGTACGACAGGGAGATCCTTTATCCCTGCTACTCTTTATGCTAAGTGTGGAAGGCCTAGGATGGCTCCTAGATGAGGCGATTTCCAAAGGATGTAGAAGGGAGATCCGAATTGGGCATAACGCTACCCTTATCTCTTACCTTCAATATGCGGATAATACACTTATCTTTTGTATGCCAAGCAGAGAGGAATTGGAAGCGGTTAAAACATGCATCATTATATTCTCTGAGATGTTAGGGTTGGAAGTTAACTAGGCCAAGTTAGCAGCATATCCAATCAACCATAATCCTCGGGTCCTCAATCTGATCAAAGAAATTTTCGGCTGTCAAATAGGAAGTTTTCCAATGTCATACCTGGGTTTCAATATTGGCGCAAACCCACAAAAGCTCGCCACGTGGAAGCCTGTAACACCCCCAAACACTAGCCTAGGAGTTAGGGGTATTACACGCCGCGTATTATTACGTAATAACGCAAGGCTCTAACAAATGAACTTAAATAGATAATCAAACAAGGCCCAAAACGAATACTTGAATAAAGTATAATCAAATGATGTCGTAACATCCCGAAAGTTATTACAGAACCCACCAAAACGAATATCAAAAGCGGAAGCTAACTGAATAGGTTCAAAGGCTCAAAGTCAAATACAAATGTCTCAAAGAATTCAAATAACGAAACAAACTAAACTCCAGAGCTGAGCAAAGTGACCCTCGCTGATCAATCTGCAATGTTAGATAAAGTAGGGGAATGAGCAACCAACTATGCCCAGTAGATGACCAACTTCATCAACCAGCATGCTCAAAACATTTTAAGAATGTTAACAAATCAGAAGGAGTCGCAAGGAATCCATAAACATGTCAGAAAACAGAAGCAGAAGTCCATACCGTAAAGGACTAAACAGATTCAGAAGCAGACAGAATCAGAAAACAGAGCGGGACACTAGTTGATCATGGCATACAGACAGAACGAGCAACAGCTCGTGAACAGAACGAGGAAACCTCACTCGTAAACAGAACAGGTGGAACACCTGGGAACAGAACGGGGAACATCACCCGTGAAACAGAAGGATCCTACATAGCGCGCTACGAGACAGCGAGACCAGCCATCCAAAGGTTCAGACACAGAGATAACTAGGTCCCAAAACAGAAGCTTGAAACAATTAAGCATATGTGCACCAAAGGCACCAGAAAGCACATAGGTAGCTTGGAAATCAGAAGGGAAATCCAACCCCGTAAGCGGAAGTCAAAACGGAGCTCAAACGAGCAAGTTAGGATCAAAACAGTAGCATGTCCGAACTTGTGTCCGGACATCAATGTTCGGACACAATTCGAACCTTAAAACAGAAGTAGAGACAGAGGTGTCCGAACATCAAAGCTCGGACTGATGTTCGAACGCTCTTCGGAAATCAGTACGCGCAAAGTCCGAACATGTGTCCGAACAACGAAGTTCGGACACAGGTCGAAGCAAAAACAGAAGAAGGGGGTGAGTGTGTCCGAACTTCTGTCCGGACTTTCAAGTTCGGACACCACTCGAGACTTGTAAGTCGGACTCGTCCTCGCACCCCGTCCGAACTTCAAAGCTTGGACGGAAGTTCGGACACGGTAAAAAGTTCAGAAATTCAAAGCGCAAAAAGACATGTCCGAACTTCCAAGGTCGGACGGAAGTTCGGACGCGCCGAAAAACTCAGAGAACAGAGGCGATTTCCACACAAACAGAAGCACCAAAACAATGTCAAAACATCATAAGTTTGCAGAAAACAACCTTGGGGGTTTGTACATTATTAAACAAAACTTAAACAGACGAATTCGCAAACCCAGAGCAGAGGCATAACACACTCAATACCAGAATTGAAACTCCCCAAGGCTGAACACACAAGCCGAATCCATAAGCCACCTACCTCAATCACAGCAGAGACGAATCCGGTCTGAACAGCAGAGCTCGAATCCAAGCAGATACCCAAACGCAGACCGGAAATGCAATTCCCAAACTCTGAAGCAACGCAATCAAGAACAGACCGAAGAACACCGAAATCAGAACTGACTCTCAAATCAGAAACTGTCAACACAGATGAATCCACAATCCATACCTGCAGTCGTCCACGATACTCAGAGCAATCCAACAGCAGAAGAACCGGCAAGGGGACGGAGCACAATCGGATTCCTAATCAGGTTGCAGAGGAGGGATTCAGACAAGAAGAAACATTCCAATTCCAGAATTGAAGGAGAAAGAACAATGTGGATTACCTTACTCAGAACTGGATTTCACAACGGCGCACAATCCACAGTGGAATTCGAGGAAGAACCACAATTGGTAAGACTTGAAAGGTTGAACAGAGCGTAACAGTTGAGGGAGAGAGAGAGCAGAGATGAGAGGAACGGTTTAAGGGTTTCAAACTGAGCGAGGAGAGGAGCGTGACTGAGATCGTGTGAACGTAATTAGAAGGTAGGGAAAATAATTAAGAGGAAAAGGGAATAAAGTAATTAAGGAATTAACCTCACCAGGAATAGAATAAGAAAGGAAAAAGACTTCTTCGGCCTCGTCTTTAATCAGAAGGACGCCCATGTCCTAAATCCAAAATATAATAGTGTAAGGCCACTTGTGACGAAATAAAATGTAGCGAAAACTATGGGTTATAACATTACCTCCCCCTTAAAAGAATTTCGTCCTCGAAATTAAAACATACCTACTGCTCGAACAGGGCGGGAAACTTAGAACGCACTTCGCTTTCGACCTCCCAGGTCGCCTCTTCTTCCGACTGACCCAACCACTGCACCTTCACCAAGGGCATGGTCTTACTCCTGAGCTTACGAACATCTCGAGCTAGGATCCTCGAAGGAGCTGCTTCAAAGGTAAAGTCCTCCCTAAGCTGAAGCGGACCAAACTCTATCACATGCGACGGGTCCGGAATATACTTCCTCAGCATAGACACATGGAACACACTGTGAACACCAGCCAACGACGGTGGCAAAGCTAGACGATAGGCAACCGGTCCGATCCTCTCCAAGATCTCAAATGGACCCACAAAGCGAGGGCTAAGCTTGCCTCTCTTCCCAAACCGAACAACTCCCCGAACTGGAGACACCTTCAGATACACATGGTCGCCCACCTCAAACTCTAAAGGTCGTCTCCTCTGATCGGCGTAACTCTTCTGACGACTCTGAGCCACAAGCAAGCGCTCCCTGATAGACTGAATCTTACTCACCGCATCCTCGACCAAGTCCGGCCCAACAACTGCCCTCTCCTTCAGATCATCCCAACAGATGGGTGATCTGCACCTCCTGCCATACAAAGCCTCAAACGGGGCCATCCCGATACTAGTCTGGAAGCTGTTATTATACGCAAACTTTATCAGCGCCACGTGCTGATCCCAACTGCCTCCAAAGTCAAGTACACATGCTCTGAGCATGTCCTCAAGGACCTGATTCGTCCTCTCTGTCTGCCCGTCTGACTGAGGATGATATGCTGAGCTGAACGACAACTTCGTCCCCATAGCCTGATGCAAACTCTGCCAGAATCTAGATACGAAGCGTGGGTCTCTGTCAGACACAATGGAAGCTGGAACTCCATGAAGGCGTACGATCTCGTCCATATATAACTGAGCCAGGCGATGCAAACTGAAAGTCTTCCTGACAGGCAAGAAATGAGCACTCTTCGTGAGTCTGTCCACTATCACCCAAACTACATCAAAACCCCTCGGAGTCTTAGGCAGTCCCATAACAAAGTCCATACCGACGCTCTCCCACTTCCACTCCGGAACGGGAAGAGGCTGAAGCAAACCAGCTGGTCTCTGATGCTCGGCTTTGACCTAATGACAGGTCCGACATCTCGATACAAAGTCAGAAATGTCCCTCTTCATGTTGCTCCACCAGAATGTCTCCCGAAGGTCCCGGTACATCTTCACACCTCCTGGGTGTACCGAGTACGGAGCTCCTTGAGCCTCCTGCATGATCTCCAGCCTCAAGGCGTCGTCTGCAGGCACACACACTGTCTCTGAACCTCAGACAACCATCCTCTGAAACCCGGAACTCAGACTCCTGACCAGTAGCAATCTCATCTCTGATCTCACACAAACTGGCATCGAGCTCCTGACTGGCCTTGATCCGGTCGATCAAGGTAGGCTGAA